>JAOWBW010000302.1:280882-794803 GCA_026119855.1 Campanula takesimana
TTGATCGTGAAGTCAAAGTAATAACAAGCTTCGATCAACAATGGTATTCTTGGAGGAATAAGAAGGAAGCAATATCCTTATAACTTGCTTGTTTAGCCTTATGTGCTATTTGATGAGTGGATTATCCTCTCTATACTTGTTACTTGATAATACTTGAGATATGATTATTTGAGTATCTACTTGAATTGCATGATAACATGTCATGTAGTTGCATCTAATAGCTTACTGAGATTTATCTCCCCTTTATTTGTGTCCCCCCCCCCAGGAGGAAGGATAGTGCGCAGTGAGGCTCGACATAGTTGGAAGCTTGCTTCGCAGGTCGTGATTATTTTGGGCTTGTGTCCTTTTTACACTTGGTGAGGACGATGTATTGGGTTGTATAACTCTTTATTTTGGGGTAGACAGTCTTGTTCAGTTCTTGTTGTCACTAGACATCTTGTATAGTACTCTTAATGCCAGCTTATGTGCTAGGCATGTTTCCGCTGTGTATGTATTAAGTTTGGTTTTACATTTTCTTGTCTAGAACTCGTGTTGTGAGCTAGTATAGCTCCTTACTCTAGAATATATATATATCCTGTCAGTTGTTAAACAAATGTCATTAAGTTTCTTGTTAAGTTTCTTGTTTCTCGTTAGGCACTCCCATCCAGGTTCGAGGTTCTATTAGGGGATCCCGGGACCTGGGGGCGTGTCAAATGACATTGCGGAGAACGAAGCAATCCTCGGTGGTGTGGCCACTATATTGGTGGTAGCCACAATATTTGTGGTGAGGCATGATTGGAGAGGATCGTCTGGGTTGGTACCCTTGCACGGGTGTGACTTGACCCTTTGCCTTGAGGACCTCGAACACTTCGGTTTGAGTCATGCCTTGGAGAGGCGTGTAGACACGGTCACTTCGGGACTTCTTCCCTTGAGGTGGAGGAACCTTTTTGTAATTTCCCTTGTCAATAGTGACGGCGTTGACCGAGGCCTCTTTTGTGGAGTTGGAAGCGGCCTTGTAGCGGTAAGTAGGAGTGGTCTTCTTAATCTCCTTGAGCAAGTCATCCATGCGTACCCCCGCCTCATACATTTGGGAGAAGTCGGAGTAGCAAGCCCCACTTAGGTGAGTGCGGAGATCAATCTTGAGACACTTGAGAAATATGTCCATTTGCTCTTTTGTGTTCGGCCTCTCAACAATTTCAGAGAGTTTGTCATTCCATCTCCTTGTGAAGTCGATGAAGGACTCATTGTCTCGTTGAGTAGTGTTCTCTAGCTCTTTCCTTGTGGGCCAGTGAGTGGTGTTGCCTTGGTATTGGTTCTTGAAGGCAAGCATGGCGGAGTCCCAATCAAGACGGACAGTGAGCGGGAGAGTAGCATACCAATCTTTTGCCGCCCCCTCGAGAGTGAGAGGAAAGCATTGAGCCATCACCTTGGTGGAGACCTTCTTTGGAACCATTGCCCAAATATAAGTCTCAATGTGAGCCATAGGACAAGAGTTGCCCTTGAATTTGCTTATGTCGGGCATCTTGAACTTATCGGGAAGAGCGGCCATAGTACTCATGAGGATGGATGATTGATAAAGGCTTGTGTCGAGCCTTTCCCCATGTTGAGCCCATTGAATTTTTGGTCGATGTAGGCCATGATAGAATCCACCATTTTGGGCTCATTGTTCTCAGAACTTGGTTCCCCCATTTTCTTGGTGCGGGTGTTGACATAAGGACTCTTGAACAAACCCTCGGTCCATTCGGATTCATCATCATTGTTCTTGTTCTTTCCCTTGGCAAGGTTGGTGAGCTTTTCTTTCATTAGCTCCATTTCGGCCTCGTGGCCTCCCTTTGGCTGTCGAGGTGGGATTTGCCAAATGTCGTCTTTGCTTTGTGCCTCCTTGTTAAGGGTGGAGACTTGCTCTTGGAGGAGTTGGACCATAGTTGAGAGCTGTTCGAGAGACATGGTGTTTGCTGCTGCCGGTCATGGTTGGTGTTGGAGCTGTTGGAGTGATCTCTTCACGGACTAACCGATTTGCTGAATCCCGGTAGACTTTGTAAGTACCAATTGAACCTATATTGCAGAAGAGACCCTTGTCAGTCTTGAGTAACACTTGCGTCCATGAAGAGGCTTAGAACACACAGTTGGGCACACGACTCGAACCACATAAGAAAAGACTCTTTTTTTTTTTTTTTTTTCTTTTATAAGTCGGAGGGAATGAATCCCTTTTGGGGTTTCTAAGAAAATAATGGAATCGTCACACTAGTATATAGACCATCTCGCGGTCCCATATACTCATCGGATTCCATCGCGCTTGTGAATCCTACATGTATCGGGATTAAGTTAAATTAATGTAGTAAAGCATACATACGGGGACGTATTTTTATTTTCGTCCAAAATAACCACTTTTGGGGACGGATTTTTATTGCGTCCCTTTCAACAAGTTGCATGTATGATTTGAAGACATTAGTTTAGGGAAATCTCGGTACATGGAAACCGACTTGAGTCACGGAGTGTTAGACCCTAACTAGAATTGTGTGGTTTGTGCTCGGCTTGAATATGAGGCTCAAGGTCACCCCCGGCATGTAGTCTTGAACTACGCCACGGGCTGAGGTTTACCGCTTCGAAAGAGCCAAGGTCTGGTGGAGCTTGAAACTTTCTAGGACGGGCCTCGAAGGGTTTGGGGTTGGACTTGTGCGACTCGATAGTGAGCAGTTCATAGGAATATGTGCATGTAGTGTGAGGTCTAACAAGTGACAAATTTTTTTTTTTTTATATTTTTTTTTTGAAAAGAAAGAAAAACACACAAACACATAAGCACATAAAATTACAACTCCCGAATCACCCGTGTGACCGGTAAATAAAACACAAAATTAAACAGTCCGAGGGTTCAATTCTGTTATGATGCAGGCAACTGTGCCCACACCCCACTGTTCTGCTCAGTCACTGAAACCTGTTTCTGTTCTGGGAACCAACCCAGAAGCGTGCGCCTCTGAGTGCTGATGGGGGACGCGCGCGCATGGAGAAATGCTTATGGGAGGCGCGCGCTTCTGGGGCACACCTGTCAGAATGTCAGACTTTGGACTCAGGGGATTGCCCTGGTCCCATGTTCATATTGTAACCCCTGCAGAAGTGATTAGTGCAGAATAATAGAAGAAGAAGATGAAGAACATAAAGAAGTGGGCGATTCTGGTTCTTGATGCGGGATGCGCGCGCCTTAGGCTTAAAAGGCCAGACGCGCGCGCCTCCCCCATCAGGAAACAGAATGCCCAGAAAAGATGTAGATTTCGATCAGAATGCAAGTTTAACCCTCAAATAAAACCCCCCAGCGGAGTCGGCACTGTAGATACCCCGGGGAAACCACGGCTAGGCTAGAGCGGTGAATTATCCTAGGATGTCTAACTTGTTTTTAGATTGTTTAGAGTCGCCACCTATGTTTTGAGGAACATAAGAAAAACCTATTGATTGTAGCCTAAGTTTGATTACGAAAACAGAGATTCTTTGTTTTGAGGTCCGGGGGTTAGATTACGAGATGGGAAGTACCGAAACACCCATCTCGCCCAACTTAAGTTGGTCTTGCTTGATCAAAATCTACATGAATGAAAATGTTCTTCTTCTTCTTCTTTAAGTCATAAAAAGGGGGTTTAAAATAGGATTTGGAATGTAGGAGATAACTCCTTAACCAACCTCAATGAGATGAGGTGATCATTAGAGTCATGTCCCAAAATGATTTGGGTGATTGCACATTTGATTAGAGTAAAAAAGAGAGAGGAGATGAAATAGAAAAGAAAGGAAAAGATGGACTTTTACCTACAATTTGAAGACCTTCAAGTATTGCTTGATGAAATCCTTGGAGAACTTTTAGAAAGTGATTTTGGTATAGTTTTTGTAAGTTCAATTTTCGGTCCCTGAAAATGGAGGTGAAGAGAGGTTTTTATAGGTGAAAGAGGGGTGTTTTTGGTGCCAAAACTCAGTCACCAAGAAATCCTTCCCGGGCAAAATCCTGTAAATTGAGCAAGGGAGAGAATCCTGGCCAGAAATCTGTAACTGACGCCCAGAGGCGCGCGCTTCCTGCTTTGGGGGCGGGAGGCGCGCGCGCCTGGCTCCTCCTGTCGGAGGCGCGCGACTCAGAGAAGGCAATTTTGACAGAATGGACTAGAAAGTCAGCCCTGTTATTCAGTTTAGTCCCTGGACTTAACGAAGTCAGTCAGGAACTTAACGGAAGTGACAGAAACTAACGAGAAACACTTAAAATGGGGAGAGACACAAAACCAAATGTGCAATCGGGGTGAGCGGTCCAAGGCGGGGTGTCTACAGTTACCATTATATAGTGTTAATGTTACTTTATTTTTTGATATGAACTGTTACTCTGTGGTTTTAGTATTTTTTGTGTCATTTGTTATTTAGTTCAAGTGTTACTCTGTTGTGGTTTAACTGTCTAGATTTGTTACTTTTTAAGTAGAATTAGTGGTTTAACTGTCTAGATTTATATTTTTTTTTTTTATGTTTACAAATGTGTTACTCATGTTACTGTTTGATGATTGTTACTTTTATTTTCAAGAAGTGTTACCATTATATAGTGTTAGTGTTACTTTATTTTGATATGAACTGTTACTCTGTGGTTTTAGTATTTGTTGTGTCATTTTTTATTTAGTTCAAGTGTTACTCTGTTGTGGTTTAATGTCTAGATTTGTTACTTTTTAAGTAGAATTAGTGTTACTATTGAGTTATATTTTGTTACATATATTCATTGAAAATGTTACTTTTATGTATATATGATTTTTATATATATATATATATATATATATATATATATATATATATATATATATATATTATATATTTTATTTTCAGATTATGGATTACTAAAAGTCGAGCAATGGGGCTTTCTGAGGTAAAACATGTTACTGTTTATGTATATAAGTGTTACTTCTAATATCAAATTCAGTAACATTACCTCCATCTACATAGGTTTCTGTAGTTTCAGCAGTATCTACAACATTGTTTTTTGATGCAACTATTATTTCCAAATCTGCATAAAACACAATATAAATATAATCAAAAAATTGTTACTGTTTATCAATATAAGTGTTACTTCTAGCATTTATAATGTTACCTGATAAAATATGAACACAAAAATCAAATCAAAAAACCTATACAAATGTTCTTACTGCTCAAAAATTAGAAAATTTGTTACTGAGGTAAAACATGTTACTGTTTATGTATATAAGTGTTACTTCTAGCATTTATAATGTTACCTGATAAAATATGAGCACAAAAATCAAATCAAAAAACCTATACAAATGTTCTTACTGCTCAAAAATTAGAAAATTTGTTACTGGGGTAAAACATGTTACTGTTTATGTATATAAGTGTTACTTCTAGCATTTATAATGTTACCTGATAAAATATCAACACAAAAATGCAATCAAAAACATCTAACATATGTTGTTACTGTTCAAAATTGGAAAAATTGTTACTGGGCAAATCATGTTACTGTTTATGTATATAAGTGTTACTTCTTTCATTTATTCTGTTACCTGATAAAATATCAACACAAAAACCCAATGAAAAACCTCTAACAAATGTTGTTACAGTTCAACTTGAAAAATGTGTTACTACCAAATTTGTATAGTAATGAACATGTTTTAATGTAATTTTTCTAACCTTTCGAACCGGTTGCTGTTTGTTCAATATGTTCTTCCATCTCTCTTTGTTCATTCTGTTCAATCTGTTCAATCACATTTATTTCGTTGCATTGATTAAAAGGAGAAGAAGATGAAACGCTAGATTGAGTCGCCATATTCAGACCTATCTTTTTGTTTTCGAAAACAATTTTGTCGAAAACCCTAGATCTAAGCCGTAATAGAGAGAGTTTAGAGAGAGAGAATTTTAGAGAGAGAGTAAAGGTTGAACGCGTATGGCATGTGCTCTGCGCGTGTTTTAAGTTTATATATGGATCCGTTTAGAAGGTGGGTGGGTCGGGGCGAGAGTGGGTCGAACCGTGGGCGGCCCGTCGCACCACGGACGGCCGCCGCACCAGAGAGTTCCCCAATAAATAATTACATCTTTTTAAAATATCGATAACCGAGCAGTTATTTTTACATGAAATAATAAGATCGAGAAATTCTTTTGTCCGACTTCTAAAAAATGTGAATTTTGTGAAGTTCGATGTGGTGAGTAATTTATATTTTTAAGTCATCAATTTTGAATCAATTGGGTGTACTATTAACATATTTTTCGTCTCTTCTTCCTCTCCGGTCTAGTCGGAATACAAAGTGTCTTGATGACGCCACGGAATTTGGGTGGATATCTAGGCTTTGAACTTGTTAGCTATGATCATAACACAATAAATAACACCGTTAAGATCAGAACTGAGTTTGATCCCAAGTTACGCACTTGGATGTGAGAGTATAATCTCTGAGGAAGTTAAGAAAAGGGTTGGAATGCATTGGGAGAGAATTAGGGTTCTCTGTGTGTTTTAATGTGTGTGTAGGTTAAGGTCTCATACCTGATGAGAGAGAAAAATATGTTATATATCTCTCAATTACCGTGTGGAAACATTCTGTTGTCCAGATAAAGGCATTGTCGTATGGCCACGTGGCATCTCCTGGTTGGTCTGCAGACTGGATGAGACAGTGTGTAACCCCGCACGTCGTGATTGGACGTAGACCGTACGGAGGAGAGCAGGTGATCAGGAGAGCCTATCGGTCATTTAATGTGATAATACGACTTGTCCGCTTTGCACGTTACCAAGTTCGACGAGGTTGTGACCTCGTCGATGGGAGCTCAGGGAGAGTGGTTCCGGAGCGGAAGAGCTGGACTAGTGACCTTGCCATATGTCTTTTGAGGAGCTGCATGATGACCTCGTCAGATGAGCTCGGTGAATGCTGGGATGACTTCGGAGCTCGGGGTGAGCTTGATTTGAGTCTCTTTGCAGATGGACTGACTGAACCCGATTCAGACCTCTAAGCCCGGTCTGCAAGGTGCGGGCTCTTCAAGTCTTATATTTGAAATCAAATAGTATGTGAGACAATTTATAGGACTAAGCAATTATCAAACAATTTATGTGGAATATATCTTACATTAAGATTTTTGTGACCAAACACAAATTATGAAAATGAATTGAGAGTATCTATATTTCTACGATTTTCCTTACAACTTGTCAAAGAAAAATAAAATAAGAGATTCATCTTACAACATTTAAATTCAAATATATACCAAACATTCATATTCAAATGGAAGAGGTGAAATAAAAGTCAGTATAGCCAACTGATTGATTGAGAAAAAACGATAGTATTATAAATGAATGTTACTAATAATGGGTTGAATGGATGGTTTGATTTAAACCTTTTTAAGTTAGTGTATACACACACACATATATTTATAATATTTACAAATTTATGAAAATTATTAAAAACGAGCTAAATTCAAATTCAAATTCAAATGGAAGAGGTGAAATAAATTGTGAATGATGGAGAGAAGTCCATTAGTGTAGGCTAATTATTGAGGTATTTTTGGCATATGGGGTTTGAACAAACCAAACCATTTCCTTGGATCCCAGCTGTCAAAGCCACCTATGCTGCCTGCCAGCCAGTCTCTCTCCTACTTGTACATTTTCAACCACTCGCTCACTTACTCAACCCATTCATTTCGCTTTCCTGCCCACTCTCACGCTCTTACGTCCTTTTCACTTGCCTAAACTTTTCATTTATATCCCCTCAACTCTTGTCTTCAACCACTATTCTCCTTTCCCTTTCCCATTGCGGCCAAACATATACTCCCTCCGTCCCAAAATGATTTTCATATTTTTTCGTTGTTGTTATTGCGAAGGAAGTTTGCACAATAAGTTTAGGTTAATGTAGTTGTCGTGATGAAAATCTAAAACTTAATATTGATAGTATTGTTGATGATGTATCAATAACAAGTTTTAGATTTCCATTACGAGAATTAAAACAACTTAAAATTATTGTTAAAATTTTCTTCGCAATAACAGCGAAAAAAGTATAAAGATCATTTTGGGACGGAGAGATTACTACTTAATTAATTAAGTAGCTTGCCTTGTTAAGGAATTACCTTCAATGCATTGATTATCAATCCAAAAAAATGGAAATAAACTGGGTTGGACTTTATGGACTCTACGACAATAGATTGTGAGCTTATGTAAAATATTAATCTAATAAATTTTCTTTATTTTTTATTCTAAATTAAATTTTAGATCTTAACTATTTGGACTGCATCGCAAAATTTATTAGAACTTCGATTAGGATCGATGCTCCATAAAATTGATTGTCTAATTCATTTTTCTTATCCACCACCAACAAGATAAGGTAGCAATAGCAATATTTTGAAGTTTTTATTAGATTATTGTCTTAGTTAACCAACAGACAAGTGTAGTTCTAAAATTTCTACATTACACGTGATTTTTTGAGTTATTTTTGGAAAATGCAATTAAAAAAAATGTTTAGCCATCACGGACGGGTAAATTTGAAGGTAACAATGATTCACTGACATAAATTTACTATGGAAAGGAACAATATACTTTGAATTATTTGATTATTGAAATTCCTTAATATTTTTAACAGATAAGGTATATTCATTGTCCATACTATGTCACTGTATCATTTTTCACGCTCAATATCTTTTTCCGGACCTCTTGTATACTACCTCCGTCATAGAGTATACGTTCACTCTCCCATTTATATGTAGATTGAGAAACGATGGAAGTGATGTAAGCGTTGTGAGTATGAAAAATGAGGTAGGAGAGAGAATGTGGGGGTAGAGAATAGTAAGTTAATTGGTGTTGTTTGTATAAAAGTAAAGTAAGAGAGAGAATGAGTGCGAGGTATAGTAAAAATTCTATAACATTTTTGGAAATTTTTATGTACTCTGAGACAGACTAAAAATGAAAGGTGGACATATACTCTGAGACAGAGTGAGTATAATGTTTAATTGGTTGAGAATGTAAAAGTGAAGTTTGGGACAAATGACATTGGTTGAGTTTAAAAACTTAGGGAGTCAACCAATAAAAGTCAAAAGATCAAGGTCATTAACTGAAAATTTTCATACATGTTCCTGTTGCATTATCACATCGCATCAGCTACCCCTCAACAAAAACCCCCCACACTCGTTTTTACCACGTGCATTTCACGCGCCACTTGCGTCAACCCACCGGCCACCTGTCAAGTCCAGCACTTGCCGCCGAATACCGAATTCTAGTCCACATACATACGTACACCCCACACATTTCCAAATAGTATACCCCACTCTCCTCCACATGTCATTCATTAATTCGCGTACTATAATAACCCGGCCACAGACAATCAAAACCCATCGTCCGGCGGACCCAAAACTCCACCACCAATAATTGATCATTCTCCTAATCCCCTCTGTATTCCTGCTGGCAACACTGTCTTCTCCTTCTTCTTCATCACCCCACCCTCTCTCTCTCTCTCCTCATCTTTCTCTCTCTAGAATTCCCTTAGACCCTACAATTTTTCTCTCTCTACAATCAAAGTATAACAAGAAACTTTCCCCATGCTTTAATTCAATTCAATCCAAACCCAAAAACCCAGACCCAAAACCCACCTCAAAAATCATAATCATGCTTTTTGCTGTTATCTCAATCCTCTGTTTCTTGACCCGGGTCATGAGCTCCGAATCCGCATCCATATACGATGCACTGAAATCAAACGGGTTACCCGTCGGGTTATTGCCCAAAGGAGTAACCAAATTCAGCTTGGACAACTCTGGAAATTTCCGGGTGTTCTTGGATCAAGCCTGCAATGCTAAGTTTGAAGATGAGTTGCATTACGATCGGAATGTTTCGGGCACGTTGAGTTACGGTCAGATCAAGGATTTATCGGGTATGTCTGCCCAAGATTTGTTTTTGTGGTTTGAGGTTAAAGAAATTCGGGTCGATGTTCCTAGTTCCGGGTTGATTTACTTTAATGTTGGTGTTGTTTCTAAGCAATTTTCTCTATCCTCTTTTGAAACTCCTCGAGAATGTATGGCTGCCCAGCTGCCCAATATTATGTCCAAGGTAATTTAAATTCTTGAAATTGATTAAATTGGTGTTTTAATTTTGCTTCAGTTTACTCAATTAAATCATATTTGAATTTGATCTTGGTTGGAAGAATCCACGTTTGAAAAGTCTAGTAATTTAGGGTGTGTGGAATATGGTCGGACTCTTTTGTTTACCCCGCCGGACACTTCTCAATGAGACTAAAATACAAGTGTCGGACATGGGTACGACGGGGTAAACCAAAGAGTCCGAGTATCACAGTGGAATACTCAGGAAAGCTGCATTTGGGTGCTAGGAATTTCTTGATCTAGAATTCAAATTTTGAGCTGGATTTTGATCCCATTTTACATATAAAGATTTGATTTTGACGCTCCCCAAAATTCAGATATAGTTGAATCTCATAATTAATTCTACATTTTGTGATTAGATTTGTTGTTAACTAGCTAGTTTGATTCCTCTGTAAGTTGATATGTACTTGTTTGACTATTTGTGCTTGTACTTTTTTTGTTGTTTAGCTGGTTAAAAAACTTCAAAGTTCAGTTTGGGGAAGTGAAATATCAGACAAATAAATGTTTTTTTTTTTTTTTTTTTTTTTAAAAGTTTCCCACTTGTTAAATGGTTTTATCTTTAAGTTTCCCACTTTTTTTTTTTTTTTAATAATTTGGGTCCAGTTTCTTGCTTCTTGATTGGTAATGTCCAGGCTGGAGAGATTAAACGTAAGAATCCCCACTAACTAAATGCTTCATCCGTCCCAAAATGAATCTCCATTTTTCGTTCTTGATCTTGAAAAAAAAAACGAGAATGTACATTTATTATGGAACGTAGGGAGCATTTGCTTTTGTGACTGAATTTTATTTGCCCTTAACTGACCCATTTCAAACTTCAGTTCATGACCCTCTAACCTGATTACCTGATCTTGAGTTTAAGGTCAAGGTCAACTGCCACTTGACTAAGTTTATCTTCCTTTTTAATGTGCAGAATCTACCAAGAAAGCTTGGTCATCATCTGTCCAGAACAGAAAACTCAAGGGCAATTTTGTAAAAAAGAAAAGTGGACATGGAAGATGAATTAATCTTCAAAAAATTTGCACAATAGCTCAATCAAGTTATGGGGGCATTTTCCATTTCTTGTATGTACATGTCATCTGCAGAGAAGAAGAAGTCTGCTTGCTGTTTTATTTGTATAGTGTAGAGAGTCTGCAAAATAGTCAAAGGTCGGCCTGAATTGGTCAATGCCACAATTTCAGTAAATTTGAACAAATGAAGAGAGCGAAAAGTCAATGTGCGTCGTAAAAGTTTGTGCTTCAACAAAAATCAGATGAAGATATAGTAAAACACGGGAGAAGGGGACGGATCAAGCAAGGAAGTTGTCTCGAGGCGATTGATCAGGTGATGATACATGTTTTTATTTTTCAGTAATTTAAATTCATTATGAAATATGGACATAAACACGGTTGGATTGGCGCGGATCAATTATCTTTTTTGTAGTGAGATGATATACATAGTTCTGTTATTAGAAGAAATAAGAGTTAAAATTTGATTTCTTTTTGTCACGCTTCTTTCCCTCCACTTCAATTATGAGTATTGCTGTTCATACGGGTGTACTTTCTTTAACAGGTGATAACAGCAATGATAACCGAGATATTTGCATTCACGTACTCCATCCGTCCCATAACCATATGCACAAAATGAGTTGTGTACGTGAATTAAATGATGAATATTAGTGGTTAGTTGTTATGAGTGTGAAAAGCGAAGTAGAAGAGAGAAAATGAGGTAAGGAATAGTAGATTGATTGGTGTTGTGAGTATAAAAGTAAAATAGGAGAAAGAACGAGTGAGATGAATAATAAATATTCTTTGCAATTTTAAGAAAGTGTGACTGATAAATGGGACGCCCAAACGAAATTTGTGCACATAGTTATGGTAACGAGGGAGTACTTACTTCTTTAGCACTTACTCCCTCCGTCCCATTTCAAATTGCAAAATATGCCAAAAAGGGTGTCCCAACTAAAATTGCAAAATCCAAAAATGGCAAGTTTTAACCCACTTGCACACTCACATCCACTAACCCACTAACTATTATCTACCCCACTTTCTCTCTCCCACTCAACTATCAACACTCACAACACATCACCTTTTTCACTTTTTTCCTTAATTCCCGTGCCAACCTAGTATTTGCAATTTGAAATGGGACGGGGAGTACTTTTTTAGCTTATTTCTGATCACTGTTTTCCATTCTTATCTTCAAAAAGAGCTTTTATTTTATGTTTATTTTTCATTTTTAACTTAAACATGTGACAGCAAAATTTTCAAAAATAAAAAACAAGTTGGAGTTTATATTCTTTGTTTATTAGTAACTTTTTCTCTCTCTAGCTAGATTCTTTGTTTTTCAAAATTTCTTCAGTTTCTTTCCACCTTTCCCACCTCTGATAAACATTCTGTTTTTTCATAAAGGTATACAGAATTTACGTGCGAAATTCAACTCAATCATGAATTCAGTAAACGTAAGCAATTTGGGAATTTTGTACCACATCCGTTAAGATTCATTTTGGAACCATTTTTTTTTTTTTAAATATTCTCTCTCACTCTCAGTCTCAAAAATGTCTATTTATTTTTCAAATTTACTTTAATTTATGGATATTCATTTTAAGACGGAAAAAAAAATATGAAATTATAAGCATTTTAAGACTGAGGGAATATTCTTAATTTTAATTTCATGATAAAAGTACGCTAAAACTAGTTATCTTATTAAGAATCTTAAAAATCCTTACATTTATTTTTGAATCTATTATTGAATCGATGAAAAATTAAGTTTTGGCACTTATTAATGAGATGGGATGCAGAGACAGAGAGTAGTAGTATTTTTTTTATTATTATTATTATTTTTTATATTGGTACAGATTTTTTCTTATACAGTATGAAGGAGTAATATTTTCCTACATGTACAACAGTACAAATATACTTGCCATTTCAGTGAATAATCATAATTATAGCACATTTAATTTAAAGTATAATGGGAAAAAGGGGGCTGAAGGAGATGAAAGTAGAGTGGGAAGAGGAAGGAGGGTAGTTATTTGGTAGGTGTGTAACACCTACTTATGGTGGTCATTCATCAGAAAAGTGTACTCTACTTAAATACCAACAATATATGGTTGTAGTTGCAGTGTTGAAGTTAGTTATTACGACATTTCAATGGTACATCACCAACACCAAGTTGATGAACAAGTCAAGTATAAGACTACCAGCAATGGTTTCATACACCAAAAAAAATTCAACACCCACTTTTAACACTTTATCCTATCCACCTTTTATCCACCTCATCTTTCATACACCCATTTCATACAACCCCCCAACAATGGCAAGTTGAAAAAAAAAATCATCTCCCTCCCACTCATCATTCTATACCCCACTACTTTTATATCCTTTTTATTTTTTATATACTCTCTATTTTTATATCAAATGGACCAATTACACCTAGCCACGTGGAACACAAACAAAAAAAAAAAAAAAAAAAACGGGACCCTCTGCACCACACGCGCCCTGTCGGGGGGTGTGGTGCACGCGCCAGCCGCCGAGCGAATAGGAGCCCGCCACGTGTAAATGATGCCAGCCTTCCCAAAAATTAACCCGGTATGAAAAGTTTCATCCCCCAAATTCAACCCCCCCAAATTCAACCACCCCCACAATGGTTTCATACAACCCCCCCCCCCCCCCCCTTTCATACACCATTTCATACCCCCATTGTGGATAGCCTAAGTTCCTCATTTTTCATTACCTTTGGAAATTAATGAAATTTGCTCGAGCGGCTGTTTGCTGCAGCAAACAGTTGCGAAAGATTCAGAAATTGTCACGAACCCATGCATTATTATTAATAATTAGATTAATTTTACTCAGGTAATGATCAACCTCGCAAATATTAATTTTAACCATAAATATCAAAAATGAAAAATGTTGCAAAAATCTGGCCATCACTCACTGGAGTGCCGCTCCCGCATTAACAAATTCGAGTCCTTAATCATTTAACCATTTTCATTTGGACGACAAAAATTAAAAGCATTTCTATTCACACCCAAATTTCTGAGTACACTCACCTTCATTTTAATCATAACTGAAGGGGTGGATCGACAATCACGATTAACTTGGGGGATAGGTTTTGCATGACTCTGTAATATTGTTAATTGATTGTCAATCGCAAAATCACGTGCGAAAGCTATTTAACATAGATTTGCAACCATCCACAACACGTCTTTTGTTGCGGTTACAAATCTAAATCCAAATTTTAGGCATCTATTTTGCTATCAAAACATGGTTGATGCGATTTTGGATCGTTGATGTCACTATATCTTGTCGGAATCAATTGGAGGTCATTTATGGCAAGGAATGTGCGGTCTCATTGTCAGTGTTGGTTAAGGAAAGAGGTGCATGCAACAACGACCAAGTTAGTGATTATGCGAGCACCTTTATCAAATTCCCTTCTCTTTTTCCTTTTTTTTTTTTTTTAGACATTGCGCATATATATCAACCAAACAAGTTATTTTATCAAATTCTCTTTTTCGGGTTGTCAACGTCTTATGCAAACGAAAGTTGATAACCCAAAAACACCCACCTTTTTTTTTTTGGGTTAAATTATCAAAGTCAAAATCACACTAAATTGACTGCAGTGCCATCCTCTTGTCGTTATATGGTTAACTTATCAAAAGATAACGACCACCCTGCCCTATTAGAAAAAGGCAAGTTAAATTTGTGGTTCACACTTATTTTTCACCTTTTCTTTTTTCATTTCTTTCTTTTTATATTTAGTTTCTCTCTCCTTCTCTCTCTTTCATTCAAGTGGCGGACCCAAGAATTTTTCACGAAGGGGCAAAATTGCATAACACATTTAAATGGGGTAAAAATAAATGTTAATGCATTTATTTTCTTACATAAAAAGAGGCAAAATCTAAAATATTGCACTAATACCTTAAATTTTTTAAAAAAATTGCACTAGTAATTTTTTATTTTATTTTTTAACAAAGGGGGCAATTGCCCCCATCCCTAAAAGGTAGGTCCGCCCCCGCTTCATTCATTCTGGACAAATATCACATTTTTTCTTTTAAAGCTACTTTCTTTTTGAAATCTCTTTTATAACTATTTTAAAAATAAATGATATGATATTTTTGAAATTCTTTAGCATAATTTTTTTTTTATGATACTAGCAATAATTTTTGAAATCACTCATGCAGAAGCAATTCTGTCCGGTCCGTAAAATGCCATGCTCCCTACATCATCATCAACTACTCCTATTATTATTTTGTTTTATGTGGAACATACTTAAAACTAAATTTAATTTTAGTCACATACTATACCAAAATGAGTAAAATGAGGAAGAGGTGTTCAAAATTTGACCATTAGCCACAAATCCCAAATAAATAAAATAAATAGTTTGACAAGCAAAATGCAATACACTTGTCACTTGTTGTATCAGACTTTGTGTAACCTCATTTTGGGGCAGTGACTAACCTTCATTTGTCATCAGACAACTGACAATGTTGAAGACAGGTGCATGGAATTTGGTGCTCGACTAGTATAACACGAGAGTAAGTAGAAATAAATACTCTCACCGTCCCAGTTTAATGTTTTTAGTTTGACTGTGCACGCTTATTAAAAAACAAGGCAAAAACAAAAGAAATGAGTCAACCAAAATTAGAGAGTGAAAGATATAAATGTCCAAAAACACTATTTATGAAGTAAGTGGGTGAAAGTATGTTAGGTAAGTAATGGTTTTTTTGTAATTAAATGAACTCTTTGATCTTTGAGGGCAAAATTCTCCAAAACACTATTCAAATTTATGGAATAAAGCAGCTAAGAACCTTAAACTGGGACAAACCAAAAAGGAAAGTAAGAACCTTAAACTGTGAAGGAGGGAATAGGTTTTTGTAGACGTGGCAAAAAAAAAACCAGGAACCGGCTAACCGCCGGTTTTTAACGGGTCAAAACCGGCAAACCGGCAACCGGATCAACCGTAAACCGTATTTAGCCGGTCCGGTTTAGGTTAGGGGTTATGGAAAACCGCCAACCGCCGGTTATTAACCGGTTGTAAACGTCAACCAAACCGGCGGTTAAACCGGTATTAAAACCGCCTTTTTTTAAAACCATTTCCAGTCAGTTTTTTTTTAACCATTTCCAGTCAGTTTCAAAACGTTTTCCAGTTAGTTTTCAGAATTTCAGTCAGTTTTTTGACAGTTTCAGTTAGTTTTTTTTTTTTTTTAACAAAATCTGTGGTTTTCATCATTTTCAGTCAGTTTTTTAGCGATTTCCAGTCAGTTTTTTTAAAAAATGAAGTGTTTTTTTTTTTTTTTTTTTAAAAAACAAAAAACTGTTAATAGAATTGTTTTGGAAAAAAAAAAGGGTAACCGGGTTAACCGTAACCGGTATGCACGGTTAGGCGGTTAGGTTACGGTTAGACCAAACCGACTTTCCTAACCGCCGGTTATAACCGGCGGTTAACCGTCTATGGTCACGTCTAGGTTTTTGGTTATGTGTCATATTTAAAGTAAAAGTACGACCATAAACACATTGTGACAACAAGTAGAGGGATTATTGTGTATAATCCTGGTTTGGTAGCGCCCTCAGTTATATTTTAATTTTGTGACGAACTGTGTTAACCATTTTTGTATTGTTATGTGTGATTGCTTGAACTTGAATTCTCTTATTCTTTATTCCTATATTGCTAGGGCGACTAATTTTCAAACAACTGATATTAGAGCTTTGGATCCTGATCCGAGACTAGGGTTTTTTATTCTAGGTTTATCCTTGAATTGAGGGTGTTCGCGGCGATTTTGTGGGAGCAGTTGAGAAAGTTTGATGAAACGGATTTCAACTTCTGAAAGGAAGACGCAGATCGATTAGTTGCTTTTCAAAGGAAGGGAAAAAAAAGAATTATCATTTCTCAACACAAAATTGCCACATCTTTCAAAAAAAAAAAAAAAACACAAAATTGCCATTTCAAAGGAAAGGAAAAAAGAAATATCATTTCATCAACACAGATACATTTCTCTCAACTATACACATGCATTTGCTTCAGCAAAATTGCATTCAAAAACAATACACATTCCTCCTATCAACCCATACACCAGTGTCCATTTTTGTAACTTACAGCAAGAAAAAAAAAAATAGTATTGCATAAAAAGAATTACCAAGGACTTTAAAAGACGGCCATACATAATATATCTATTATCATTATTCCTGCATTCTCATAGATCTGCCGATGACTCTGAAGACGTGTCGTCTAAAGTCGAGTTTGAGCTCGTATCGTGTTGGCTACCACTATCGCTATCTGAAGATGCTGCACAAGTTCTCTCTTCCGGTGGTTGGTTCAAGTACCAATACATAATACTTGCCGTTAGTGTCAAAATCATCTTTTGGTTTACCTGATCAAACTTTATTGTATTAGAGATCATACAACCTTGCCATGAAGATTTTAAGTAAACTCCATCCGTAGAGAAGATACATATTACTCTTACTCTCTCCGTTTCATATTAAGTGTCGCAGTTAACTTGTCTAACTTTTTAAAACAATATGCTTTATTTACTTGTACAATACTCGTACCAGTGTAAAGCAGTATACGCTAAGATTATTTCTTTTTTAGAAGCGTGACACTTATTATGAGACCGAGAGGTAGTAGCAAATACTCCATCAGCCACAGCCACATATTAAGTGTCACATTTTGTTTATGGATATGTTCTAACACAAGTGTAAATAATCCCTTTCTTAGTGTGAGATAAAAAGAGGATGAATCCCATTTATTTGGCACCTTTAGAGCAGAACATGGAAGTGCTAAAGAAAAATTTGCCATAGTCAAGTTATTTCGTAAAATTCTTTTTAAGTCAATTGGCGACACTGATTATAGGACGGAGATAGTAACAATTAGAAAAGATATCAAGCATTGTACAACACGAAAAAAATTGAAATTTACCTCGATAATGTCTTCAGGAAGCAAAAATATTGAACAACCAAGCTTCCTTGCGATACTGATGATGTAGGTTGCATTCATCTTTTTCTCCTCCTCTGCATTAGCCCAAAGAAATTTGAAGAACGTAAACTCAGTTTCCAGCATATATCTATCTTATAAATAGGCTCAGAAATAAGCATAAAGAAAAGGAACTGAACTCAAAGCAGAAAAAGAGTCAGTTCTATTGAGAATACGCGTACTTTTGCAAAACGATATCAATATGCACCTTGTACTTGAGACATGGAGAATTGAATTTGGTCGTTTGGTCAAAATACAACAATAATTGTATTCCACAAAATGTTTAAGAGGGTAGTGTGGAGAGGAAAAATAACAAGGCCAGGAAATGTAAAAAAGTGCTTAAAGAATTTGTCTTGTTAAATGCAACTTCAATTTTGAGGCGGAGAGAATAGTTTGCGGAATCAGAGGCAAATTTACCGTTGTGGCCTTTGGTAACAAGACGCCAGTTTACTGATCTAGGTTGTACAGCACTAAGCAGTTCGAGAAAAAAGATCCCATCTGACAAGCTCTTGTCCTGCAAAGATGAACTTAGTTAATTCTTCGAGCCATATGTTTTGTCAATCACAAAAGATGTAAGCAGTTCTTACGCCTGATTAGGAAACATTTCACAAGTATGGTATATGGTATTAGTGTGAATCAACAATTTGGGTTACACAAAAATAATATGTCCAAGGTATGAGGAATGAATCAATTCAATGTAATTGAGCTAGTAGAACTGAAGCTAGTCCCCCAACATAAAAAATGCAACAAAATTAGTTTAATAAGGTCATGATGCTACAAAATAAGAAAAAGGATATAGATCCTATTGAATTAAATTTAGCTTAAGCACTAATGCACATTAGAATATCAATGAGATGAAATTTCACGAGCGTATTTAGTATCTGACTCCCTCCTTCCTACTAGAAGAGTTTACCTTTCGGGGTTGTCCAGATGAAAGAGCAACATTTTCCTTTTTGGGGAACTTGTTACAGCAATTTTACTTTATTAACATTCTTTTTCGCCACCTAGTTTAAATTTGAATATTGCCAGTTGATTCAAATGTTTT
This sequence comes from Campanula takesimana, assembly GCA_026119855.1. Taxonomy (NCBI): domain Eukaryota; kingdom Viridiplantae; phylum Streptophyta; class Magnoliopsida; order Asterales; family Campanulaceae; genus Campanula; species Campanula takesimana. The sequence goes on from JAOWBW010000302.1 coordinate 299,919, forward strand.
TGAGGGACACGATTTTCATCCAAATTTGAATGTTTAGTCAAATGTTATAAGGTTTCAAACCAACATTAATATCCTGATCATCTTGCAGATTTTCATAAAAGCAATTATGGACCTTAAGCTTTAGACACGATACCTTAAAACTTTTCATGCAACTCTGGCATCCTGAATTCCTCACTTTAGTATTTGCCCAATTTAAGATATCAGCATCAGAGATTTCTTTCCCGTGCGAATGGAATTTCAAGTACTTCAGAAGCTGTAGCATGTTGTACCGCATCAACTGCCACAAAAATGCTGAAAGGGGGGGGGGGGGGGTGGTTCAATATGTTCAGCTCCGAAATATACTAGTTTCATTAAAGTTTTAATTATGCCATCAATCTTTAAGAAAGACGTAGGCTTCTTCCATGATAACAACTACTGTTCCGCAAAGAAAATGATAGAGAAGCAACATACCCAGTATTAATTTCTTATTTCCTTGAACGATGTCATTTCCAGCAATGTTGACCAGAGAAAATTTCAACTGCGTCCCTATCTTGACAACTTGATTACAATTTTCTACCTTCCGAAAGGGCATCTTAATGGGAGGTTTAGATGCAATCTTCCAGTTGACAATTCCAGGAGATATCTTATCAAGGGTCTCTAGAAGTACCCAACTGCATAGGGTAAGAGAGTCAATGAATAATTGACATTTTGATAATAAAAGTTTTCATTCAGCAATTAAATGCAAGACAAAGTTTCACTGATTCCACGCAAACCAGGGACTTAACATGAAAAGTTGAAACCTTCAACGGAGATTGTGTTAATATTTCATATTTTGATTCTTATTAATTTATTCTCCATATTCTCTAGAAGCTACAAAAGGTGACAGCACTGGGAAGGGGGGGGGGGGGGTATGTTGAATCCCAAATAACCAATTTCGTTAAAGCAAAACATGCTTTTGACATGTTACTCACCCATTTCTAACATCTTCAAATACATTGTTGATATATGTTGAAGTTCCTAGACTGTTGATCCAAAACCGAAATGCACTCTCTTCCCTTGAAATTTGTGCGTCATCAGGTGAGATTTCGAGGAATGCTGTTTCTTTTGATTGGGTTGAGAGCCCATTCCTGTAGGTCAAAACTCTCCTAGTTAGTGTCTACAATAATTAGCACCAAACAGTTGTAATATACGTAGAAAAATAAAGATAACATGAATAAACAGAAATATGAAATAATGTCGCTACAGACAAAGAGATAATGTATAGATTACAATACTAGCTGGACAACGCAAAATCTTTCATGATCTGATGAAGTGATTCTAAACATATTACCAGCTTCGACATGTAATTACAATAAGATAAGGTCATCAATAATCAAAGCTGTGATATGCTATCAACAGCGCTCAAGTTGGATTTCTTTGAAAAGAAAAAAAACTGAGTCTGACCTGTGTTGAAAAATATGTGCCACAAATGCGAGGTTAAGGTTGGGAGAACCCTCCACAATATCTTTTGCTGTTAGGTATCTCTTGCAGCCCATCCTGTCGGCATGTTCAAGAACTAACTTTGCTCTTGCTATAGGATCTCTAACAGTCAATGTAGATGGATTACGGTGCTCAGGGGCTAGAATATTTAATAGGTGAGCATAAGCCTCTCCATCCTGCAGAATGGATATATAATGTTCAGATTAACTTTTCCACAACTGTGTATTAGGGCTCGCATGCAGTTTTAATAGTGATGTACACAGGACCTAATTATATTCCTCATCATTGCCCATATTATATGAACTTTTTATGCAACACCAGCTGATAAAAAAAAAATAAAAAATAAAAGAGACCGTCGACAATAAGAATGCCAACAAATTATACAACAGACACTTGCACCTTCCAAATCATTTTCCTTCTCTCATTTGTGCTTAATGTTTTTTTCCTCTTGGACATGTGCACAAGGTGTATGCCAGATCTAGAAGATCATGTCTGTCTTCACAGGAAACTTTATTTTGTTTTTTAGATGTTGGAATGTAAAAACAAACATGGAACTATCAGTTTGAAGCTTAATCTGAATTTTCTACTTTCCCTAGCATTGAACACACAATTGCTCCCCATTTGATAACTGCAACGTCACAACTTTCCCAGCAATTTAGTTCCTCAAGATCAGGTAGTCTTCCCATTACACTAAGCTGATTTTTAACTCTATGAGACTATGTCAAGGGATGCTCCAGGAGTAATGCATGCTTTAGAAGAGGTGGCAGGAATAAGACTTCTTCGACCAAAATGTTATTCAACAAGGAAAGTACGACAAATAGAATACAATACCGTAGGGAACAATAGTCATTATGAAAAAGATATACACCCAAGGAATAAAAACAACTCAAATCTTAATTTCTTGTGTATACCTTTACATCAGAGGAGAAGTTTGTAACAATTTTCTTGTATTCTGTTTTCTTCAGATGAAAATTCATCCACCTAAGCAAGATCTTCTCAGGGGGTAAGTTCATGAGTTCCTCCATATCCTGAGATTAACAAACATAGAATATCGAACGTTCATAAATACTTTAAATATACAGAGTAACAACACAACAAAAAGCTTTGAGCTAGATAAACCACCTTACTGTCGGCAAACAACTCCACTAACTGAGGTGTTTTCTTTAAATTCAGGTCCGCTAACAGTTGTATCTGATTATATACATAGTGCAGTCAAAGTTAGCCAAAGCAATACCCTAGTGTAAACATGATATACGTTATATAGATTTTATATTTGGATGAGCTTGTAACTTAAAGAGCTTTACCTTTATGATTTGAGATATCACTCCAAGCACAAGATGTCTCTGAAAACCAAACAGAATGGTAAATATAGTTTTTATATTATTGCAAATGTAGATAAGTAACAAACATTCCAGCACATAACGTTGAGCTTCGAGATAATCCACCAGAAGCAACAGAAAAAGAAAAAACAACACATAGAATTGGATCAACCTACTATCTTAACATGAAATGCAAATTGAATTAAAGCCTTTTTTGCTATTTCAAAGCTTATTCCAAAGTTTATACAGCACATTCTTCAAAGTCAGGCTTAGCTTTTATCAGTTAGTAAACCTTGTTTGCTAATTCAAAGCCTTGTTCTATTCTGATTGTCTGGAAAGAAAGCTAACTTAATATCTGGCCCTTGTAGGAGATAAATGCAGAACACGTGGCAATACCGGACAACTCAAATGTCAAAAATGTCACTCAAAACATATAGCAAATACTTCACACAAAAAGTTCAGTAGTATCTAGCTGAACTGCACAGCCACAGACCCCAAACCCAAAGAGAAAGATACTGATACAATATCATTAGTGCTAGTGCAGATGGAAAGGGCACAGGTACATACCCTTCCTTCAATGAAGTCCTGAGTCCCTATGTTGACCACAGTGCATCCAATGGCCTTGGCAGAGTTAAGGCATAAGGTATGATTCTCATTTCTTTCCCATGGGTTAAGGACTCTCTTGGTATTTATCGCCCGTTCATCTATTGTCCCCGGGACTGCCACATTTATAAGCTTACTGAAACCATCAAAAATCATTTTAACTATCACATAGCATACACTTTATAGTACTTAATTATAATATTATAAGTGTTTCTAACAATCACCAGATAAGAACCCCATCCTTAGCAAGCTCGAATAAATCATTTGACGAAGGATCAATTGGGAGGTCTTTCTTTAGGAAGGCATCCCCTGCTAGGTAGTTGTTGATATGTGCTACATAGGATGCTTTCTCAGATTCACTAATTGTGTGAAGCAGTGTTGCTGTAGGAGACTTAAGGAACGCGGACGAACTTTTAGCACCATTTCCCATTCTTGAGGTGGCATGTGCTTGGAGATTCAAATAGACCTGCAAGTGTGTAAACATAATCCTGATCAAATACCAAACTGGCTTTGCCGTAAGCCCCAAATAATAAAATTGTGTCCCATTATTTCGATCGAAAATCATTATCCAGAAAAGTGTTGGAAAAAAATGTGAAGGAAATGAGTATTTTCCTTAATTTGTGTATTAATTGATTGATAAAAAAATTTCGAATGACAAAATTTTTTGTGGGTTTGTGTTCGGGATGAATGAGTTACAAAGGCTTAAAGTTCGTGTCCGCAGGACGCGCACACACATGAGTTCGGACCCCGCAAGCCAAATTGGGTCCATGATTTGCACCCCCATGCGCGCGAGAGAGAGCCTCTATGCAATACAAGCTTACACACTACTCAAGTGCTCAAGCATTTAAACTAGCTTCCTTTTACATCTTTTTCCAATGTGGGATAATGCCAAAAGCAGATTCAACCCATCAGAACTGGAATGTTAAATGAAGAGACATGCCTTATCTCAGTCAATTAAAGGATTAGGCTTATCCTTTTTGAATTAAATTTTTGACTCTTGGTCAGTCCTTTGAGCAGTATAAATAGAGTATTGCACAGACCAGTTTGGAGACAACAATTTTCGAATATACACAGATTTCCAGCAGTTCCTTACAGTCTCTTCTTGTTGCATATTGTTCACTCTCCCTTTGGCTTCCTGCATTGCATTCAAGAGGTGATACTGTCTGGGCACTTATTCAGTTCGCCGGAGTCTCATAGTGCTGAGAAGCATCCGGTCCGCACGAGTAATCCTGGGAGACTAGCGTCCAACAAATTCCTCAAGCACTCACGGTGAGGGGGCGAATAAGTCTTAAGGACAGTGTGTTCAAACACACGGCTCGGCACAATCGAATTTCTGTCCACTTTTATTTCAGTTTTAATTTCCAGATTCTTATTTATTTATTATTTATTTCTGTATTTTAATTCTTTCTTGTGGAATTATTTCTAACAAAAAGTACATTAAAAATTGTGAAACAAAGAGGGATATTGAACTTTTGATGATTAAAATTTTCTTTGTTAAATTAAAAATGGAAAGTTAACGAGGATGTCAGAAATATTTGTTTAAAGCTTTGTAGAATATATTCGTTATAAATCAAAAAGCAACTGTTGAAGGTTTCCACAGCTAATCTGTATGTTCACTTAATTTCTCGGTAACCAAAGAGATTAAAATTTATTGAGATTAATCTAAATCCAAAATCATCGAAACTGCAGCCACATTATGATCTATCTCAATCATGTTCATGAACATAAGAAGTTACTAACATAATTATATAACATATTTACCCGAAGAAAGAGCTCGAAATCGACTTCATCGGCCAAGTTCTGATAAGAATCGAGAAGGAAAGCAGCTCTCTCTTCCTCGGTAAGATTTTCTCCGACGTTCTTAAGTTTAGACATCTTCGACGGCAGCTCACCGAGCGTAAGCCGGCCGTTCTCTTTCCGCATAGTTACAAACTGAAGAAACAAACAAACATAAATCCAAAATCAACAACCTGAAACAGATGAAACGATACTGCATAAAAATTGATTCAAATTTCATAATTTTTGACATGAACTAACTTACATGAGATTTCAACGTCCGTAGCTCGACCTGCGTAAACTGACTCTGTAGCCATGGATCCGAAACAAAAACTCCAACATAACCAGCCATTGATCAAACTGAATCTGCTTTTCGCAGATTGAAATGGAGAAGAGAAAAAGTGTGATCTTCTCTCTCTAGTCTCTGGTCTAGATCACGTTGTGTGTGTGTGTGAGAGCTGAGTTTGATAACAGAGAGAGAGAGAGAGAGGCCTAACACTGGGGACGGAGAAGAGCTGTCAGTATAGTGTATCAAAAGTTGTTTGAGAATTCAAATTATGACGATTTTGTCCCTGTTACAAACTAACCGCTACTTGAGCTTAGTTTTTTAATTCATTTTTTGAATCTAATATGGCAACGTCTTAATCATTTTACCCCACCCCTAACAACCAGATATTAGGGACTTGATTAGCAATTAATGCAAACTTGTTTAACTTGAGTTAATTTAAATTACCCTCTTAGTAATAATTTTACTTCCATTACATTTATTATCAGGCATATTTTCTCAAAAGTCCTTCAGCCAAACATTTATTCTTTATAATAAGACCTATATATATTTATTTTTTTCCCTAAGTTCCATCCGTCACTCTGAGACACATCTATCAGACATTCTCATACTCATGTCGCTCTGAGACACGACTATCATACATTTTGATACTCATGTATGGAGTCCAAACTCCAAACAACATATGATAGTTGTGTCTATGAGTTCATGTCCCGAATAGCTTTTAAGCAATAAAATTTCACCTATGAACTTTTTATAAATAAAAGAAATTCAAATTTTTTTATTAAAAATTACATTTTTGTTTTAAGGGCTTTTATTTTGTTTTAAGTGCTTTTGAAAAATTAATCCTTTGATTGTTTGCTACTTATGTTTCCGATAGGGTGTCTCTTTTTGTACGCAAATTTAATACTAAGCAAGGCCATTGGCTGAATTGTGAGGAATACTATCTATCTCGTTGGCTATTTAACTTTTTTTTTAAAAGCACTTAAAACATATTCCTTCCATAAAACGAATATTCATTTTTATTTCTAATTAAAAATAAAAAAAAATGAATACTTATTTAATAATTAGAGATTAAGTGATGGCCAAAATGGATTTCGGTGACCAAAATTTATATACTAATTTCATTTACGATCATGAAATTATAGCACATCCCTCTTTAGTTTTGAACTAATATTTTATCCCAGTTAAGATTGTAAGTTTAACAAACTGTTTAAAATGTAACAGTAAATTTAACATGTGTCCCTCAAATATCTAAAATTAAAAAGCCACTATTTCTTTTAGTCATCCCTATGACTTCTTCCTCATATTGTGCATTCATTAACTCTATACCCAAATGGCAAATGCTAGGGTGGAAATGAAAGTGAAGATCTCACTCCAATGGTGTTGTGTGAATTGGACAAGAGTACATGAGATGAAATGAGGTGACAAATCAACATTTATGCCTTTTAAGTTTGGTTATACGAGGACATGTTATGTTAAGCTTGTTAAATATTAAACGATCCGTCAGGTCTAAGACCCTAAGTGCAATGTATCATAATTTGTAACGTTAAGTGTGGGATGGACATGAATGTTTTGGGTACCAAATCGCGTTTACAAAAACTTGTTTGGGACAGTCTCACATCTGAGACATGTCTCATTGAGAGAGTACATGGTTTGCCTTTTATGAGCGGGGCGGGGTAAGTCTATTTCCCCTCTCATCGGAATTCGTCTCACTTGTGATACAGTCTCACACAAAACTACCTCAATCTCGTTTTGCCTTATTTGATTCATGTCTCGAAGAAAATAAAGGCGTGTGGTCCCTAAAGTTTTGAGATTTTTAAATATATGTTAAAGCTGCAATTACTAATTGGCCTACACCTTAATAAAAGCCACGACCCCAAAAGGACCCAACTGATGTCAAGGAACGTTTGTTTGTCTGATCATTATTAACACTAGTCACTGGTCAGCTAATATAACAGTACTAGTAATGATAGTAATCACTTTGTTAAATTTGATTACACTTTGAATAATTGCAATGTTCTAACATAACTCTAAGCATTTTTTACCCCATATCATATAATAAGTGTAGCAACTAATTTGTCAAATTTTTTAAACATTAATATTATTTTCATGAATTCGGAGCGGGACACTTATTTTCAACGCATACTGCCCGCCCCTCCGCCCCTCCCTCCACCGTCTCAAAATATTTGTTGTTTAAAGTGTTGAAATTTGTCTCAAAATATTTGTTACTTTGCTATACTTAAAGAATTTTTAGCAATCAAAATATTTGTTGTTTAAAGTGTTGAAACTTGTCTCAAAATATTTGTTACTTTGCTATACTTAAAGAATTTTTAGCAATCAAAATATTTGACACTTTGTTGTACTTAAGAATTTTTAGCATTAGTATTTACCAAATAGGAGTATACCTATATTTATGTTGTCACTATAAAAATATTTTAAATTATTCTAAGGGTAAATTAAACTATTTACTATGTATTAATTTTATTCCTTAATACGTGTGCACAAACAAATATTTTGAGACGAAGAAGAGAATATATTTTTAACGCGAAATATGAAATTTTTGGAGGGAGTAAATGAAAATAATAATGAGTGTTAAAATTAGATGAAAAGGGGCAAATTCGACATTTTGTAAGTTGAGGAAATCTTGCTTTTGTAAAAAGGTTGGGTAGAGATGGAATCGTGTTATGACATTCACGAGAGATCGGCATCTACTTGGTTAGGTTGTTAGGTTGGGAGTATTAATCTGATTTGTAGGTGAGTTCGTTAATAGTACTATGTGTGTGTGTGTGTGTTTTTAAGAAAGAAGAATTTTCTTTTGTGATTTATATATACTTGTATTTTAATTCTTTGAGAATGTCGAATTTAAAAAATAGTAACACTGCGTAGGATCGATTGGTCAAAAAATATAGCCGAGGGATCAAATGAATAAACTTGATACATGTAAAATTAAATTAATAAAAATGTCAAATAGATAGACCAAATATACAGTACGACTTAAAATGAATGTTTTTTTTTTTAAATGAATGTTTTTATACTGAAATGTGTTCTTGAATGATTTTTTACCATATTTTTTCAAACTTTTTATAGTTACAAAGTTAATATTTTTAAAGTGAATAACAAAATTATTTTTAAATTTTTACTATCAAAATTCAATCCTTTAGAATGTCTTTAAATGAGGAAAGGTAATTTAATTTGAGACTGAGAGAGAGAGAGTGTTTAATTCCCTTTGGACTTTTGAAGCTAGAGGAAATGAAGAAAAAGTATAATTCATTTAATGGAACTAAAATAATGGGTTAAAAAATTGGTTTGTGTGTATTCCTCACAAAAGAAGTGGGACCTACCGGGTGGAAAAGGACAGGCTTGTAGTCAAAGTTGCCGTTACATTCAAAATCGCATGGAAGCGGTAAAACTGTATGTACAATTCATTGAATTTATTGGTCTTTTCAGATTCAAATGCTCACAAATTACACTTAGATACCCTCTAGCTCAAACAGTAGGTAAAAGAGCTACCTCATCCTTGATTCATCTTTCATTTTTCATTGCTTGGTATATTTATTATCGCACTTGCACTCAGTTAAACAAGGCTCATATGTTATCCGTTGAACGGTATATCAAGGTATATCCAGAATGGTTTTTAAACTATTGCAGCGAAAGATTTGATCATCCACTGCAGCGTTTGTCATGTATTTAGAGTTGACCTAAAAAATCTATATACATACAATAGAAGAGAGAATAAGTGGATTGAACAAGTATGTCACTAGTTGTCTCATAAACAACATAATTTATCACTATCACCCATCAAGTAAAGAGGCCGACTTGGTGTAGCATCAGATTAACGGTTTCAAGTCCATTAATTTAAGAACGGCATTCTCAACCTCTATTTTTTTTCATTCAATTGTGATTTAAAGGTGTAACGCCTCTTAACTCATATTTTCATGAAAGAAAGAAAGAAAGAAAGAAGAACTACTCTTTCCATCTTAGGATTGAGAATAAAGGAGCAAGTGGAGCTGTGGCTACATATGTGGAATTGAAAGTGAGATGCAAAATGAAGTGTGAACAAAACCAACTTCACGTGGTGCTTGGATAAAGCAAAAGAAATAGTGGGAGTGGGAGACAACAAAAGTAGGGCAAAGTATAAGAAGTTGAGGGGTCCAAGTAGAAGATATGGTGTGCCATATAAAAATACGAGCAATGCTAGGAGCACAAAATAAGGTCACAAAATCTTGCTCACAAAATGAGGTGACGATATTTTATTGGTTGCATCGATAATGGACCCGCCACACTCTAATTAAAAACACCAATAACATCATTACACCTAAGATTTTGTGAGCAAGTTTTTGTGACTTTTTTGTGCCCCTAGTATTATTCAAAAAATACTTCTTTACTTTACACTAGTACAAAAGAAGAAGCGCACATGCCCTTCAAGTCATTACTAAAAAGGCTTGAGAAAATAATTTAGAAGAGTGTGAAGAAGGGAGCGGAACTTCTGATCGTACCATTTACCTACTCCCTTCCAACCAATGGTTAAAATAGTATCGTGATTTTCTTTGAAGATTAATGTTCGAGATTAATTAGATTTGATGTGAGTCTCACATGAACCCGATAGAACTGAACTTCAACAACAGTTAATTTGCCAACAAGAGGTTACGACACAATTATTTTCTTGACTACAACAGAACAAGCGCGGGGAGAGGGCGAGAGCATTTCTAAATTGGTGAAGAAGTAAGCAAGCAAACCGTTGCCTTGCTGTTTTTCAAAACATCAAAATCATTAGCATGTTGTTGTTAGTGAAATCACATTGAGGGACAAGGTAGGGCTAATCCACCACATGGGCTTCTTCCACATTTCTACTCCTTTATTTTTTTTTTTGTGATTTGATCTCTTCCAGTATTTATTTTCATCATTGCTTGTGATTAGACAAGAAAAAAAAAAAAAAAAAAAAAAAGGTGTGATTTCGATTGATACTTGTTGGCTTGATTTGCTTTATCATTGAGGTCTTAACTCATAACTATTTTCTATCTTTTTAAATGCAAATTTTAAAAATTACTATAAATAATTGAGGCTATATTACAAATTTTTTTTATTTTTTTTTTGTGAAACAAAATACTCCCTCCGTCCCATTTTAAGAGTCAAAAAAATGGGTGTGTTCAAGAATTAAGAAAAAGGTGATGTGTTGTGAGTGTTGATAGTTGGGTAGGAAAGAGAAAGTGGGGTAGAGAAGAGTTAGTGGATAATTGTTGTGAGTACGACATATAGGACCCACTTTCCATTTTAGTTTTTTGACTCTTAAAATGGGACGGAGGGGAGTATTACAAAAGACAGCTATTTGTCAGTGCATAAAAAATCTCAAGATTTCTGCAATAAATTCCTATGTTGTCTGTAATTGACCTGCTACCAAATAAGCGAACCCAACCCAGGCATTAAAATGACCAACAATGATGGGTCATCACTCATCACATATTTTTTGTTTGGCTACTTGAGCACGAACTCCTGGAATAAGCACCAAGTATAAACTAGTCTGCATAATCCTCTCACATGCAAAAGACTTAAAAAGGTCTCATATCCATTCATCATCAGAAGATATGGAAGGTAACCTTGGGAATTACTGTACTACTTCCGACCCAAAACAAAATGTCTATATTTAATCTTGATCAAAAGCGCAAAATCGAACATTTATTTGGAACAGAGGTAACACGTAATATAACATGGGTAAAATTTCTACTTGTAGAACAAGATGGAGTTCTCATGAAAATGGCACATAAGAACATAGATAAGAAATTTGAAGCAAACTTCCAATGATAAGGCTATTGGGAAAAAGAGTGTCTTTGCTCCACTTTCCCAAAGGGAAAAGAGAATGCCTTTTGCTCCAATTGTATTGACCACCCTCAAGAAATGCAAGGGGAAAAACCATTTACCTTACTACTATGAGTGCCTGGATCCTTTGACTTCGAACAAAAATGGAAAAGTAATTGTCAACTCTTGAAAAACTCGCCAGCCGGTCCACGACATTACTAAAGTGAAAGGGGAAAAAAAATGATGTGCAATTATCTGTGTATGTATCATTTTTATGTTACAGCCAGTGAAAGATGAGTATACTATCAACAGGGCATTTGGTCTAGTGGTATGATTCTCGCTTTGGGTGCGAGAGGTCCCGAGTTCGATTCTCGGAATGCCCCAATTTTTTTTATGGAACTGGTTAGTAATGTTTTGAGAGTGTAACCTTTACTCCACTGCACTACTGTATTATATTGGAGATTTAGTTTACACATTTATTTATAAGGCTTGTGCAATTTAATAAATGCAAATACTGTAATGTGACAATTCAAAATCTACCCTCTACTTTGATGACTAACACATTTATATGTACACCAACTCAATTCACAAGAGCGTGTGATAGAGTTAGCATCTTTCCTCCTACAAAATAAATATTAGTACCTTCTAATTCGGACAGGGATCAAAAATGTGCTCTGAAGCATCAGCTAAAATGCGATCTCTTGAAGAACTTGAAGTGTATTTTGATGGACCTGCATAACACAGACCAGGTATATGTAGAAGTTAAGAGTCACATATGTAGAGTGAGGATACACGTCAACAGCACGAAGATGACACCTCATTTATCTGTGAGTGTGTGTGTGTGTGTGTGTGTGTGTGTGAGAGAGAGAGAGAGAGAGAGATTTACCCATTCCAGATGCTGGGCCGTAATGCCAGAAACATTTCCTCCATATATGCCTCCAAGCACCTATTTGTCCAAGAAATTTACCCATCATAAAGGAATTGTGATGAAAGTTAAGAGAAAGGTAACTTCCCCATACTGAAAAACATATTTGCTCTACTCCCTCCGTCCCTAGATGAATGTCCAAATTTCATTTTAAGGGACATTCTAAAAATCTCTACCTTTTATACAATTTAGTGGCAAAGATTCATATATATTCTTGTAATCCTCCTTCCAAATATTTAGTTTTGCAAGTATAAAGAGACTAAGTTTTGTCCGCAAAAGACATTCATTTATGGACGGAGGGAGTATTAATTTTGAACTAACCCTATCCAGAATCTGTATGTATAAACCAGAATCATTAATGGACACAAAGGGTACCTTGGTCAAAGTCTCGAGAAACATGCCAGGGCGTACTGGAAGAGGTTTAATCCCTGTGACACTGGCCTGAGAAAGTAATGCAGGGTGGTCAAATATTCCCCAGTTTAGTATATTAGCCATTTTGGGAAGGGCGTTCCAAGTATTTTAGCATTTCATATTGGAAACTCACCTTTCCTGTTATCCCACTTGAACGCTTTCCTCCATTTTTGCTCTCCTCAATGTCGCTAGAGTTGTCTGCACCTTCATCTTTTCCTAGCATTACATTTTTTATCATTTCCCTTACAGTTTTCCCTGGTTTCAGAGCAACTAGCTTAGTTAAAAAGTTGACCTGCACAACAGACGAAATCACCGTTATATCACCATCAGTTCAAATTAAGAGGGTAAAACCATTGCAGTAATAGTAGAAATTCTACTCCGTCCATCCCCAAAACAAAATCATATGTTGACTTTATTCGACCAACTCGCTTAGTCTTTGACCAATGATTTATTTGTCCATGGGATATTTGCTATTATAGGTATCCTTGATAGTATTTCAATGATTGAAATGTTATTACCTAAAACACTATAAATGTACGTTAAATAGTGGTTTGACTATCAGCCTAGGTTGCTTTCCATTTTTCAATATAAAAACGTGGACTATTTCTTTGGGATGAGTGAACTAGATCTAAATCAAGTCTCCCTGGATTTCAGGATGCTCTGAATCTTTCATTCTTTCCAGAAACACATAATATGAAGCTGTACTAGGAGCTTCCTGAATACATTGTTTGAGAAAAACAATCTAAGGTGTTCCATCTTCCTGTCATCCAAAATACCGAAAAGGTTGCATTTATAGACCCCTAAGAGTAAATTTAAACTACTCCTTCTGTCCCTAAATGAATTTCATTTTCAAGATTATTTTGTCCCAAAATGAATGTCCTTTTGAAAAAAAAAAAAAAATTGTCCATAAATTTTTTTTGACCAAATTGTTTTTCACTGGTCGCTTTATACATGCAAAACTAAGTGTTTAGAAGGTGGATAACAAGAATATTTATACATCATTACACTTTAGTTGTCTAAAAAGTGAACACTTTTATAATGTCCCTTAAATAAAATTTGGGCATTCATTTGGGGATGGAGGTAGTAATATCAGGTGTTCAAACAGTAGCAAACCTCTGATTCGGGGAGTGTACTGAAACCGCGATCATTTCTTTCATCCAGAATTCCACCTCCCATCATATTCCGAGCTTCTTCTCTAATCAAAACAAGTCTTGCAAGCAGCTTTCTATCGGGAACAACAGGTCGGGTTTCCATACTCTGCAACAAAGATGATTATGTTCGTGAGGGGAAGAGAAAGAAAAAATTTGGGTTTATAAATGAGACATACAAATACCGTCACAAACATCCAACTCGTGCAATAATGAAACAATAAAACATCGCGACCCTTTCCACCTTGATGTAACAAATTAACCTAGGTACACTGGTTGATATAATCTCGTATTTGAGTGCCAAAAGTATGGTGAGCGACTAAGCTTCACCTGCTGTATTAAAAGTAAATTGTGATGAGGGAAGAAAACAACACCAGGATTTTAGAAATTTCAAATGACATGACATTTTTGTTGGTCTTTTATCATTTAAGTGACAAAACTGAAACTTTATAGCGCACGATAAACAAGATAAAGATTACTTATGAAGTAGCAAATGCAAAGAAAAGATGAGTAAAACCCAAATCTGATTTAACTTTTCATGGGCTATCAGATGAAGAAGTCCAACATACTAGAAACTCCTTAGATCTATCAACTTCCCCCAACCCCAACCCAGAGGAAAGAAAACATCTTAACATTGATCACTATTAAAAAAAGTCCAACGGAGTTTTTCCTAAATGTAACCTGTATATTTGAAATATCTGATAAATAAAAAGAGGAAAGAAAGTTTATCATGTACATAATAAGAGAATCTCTAGCCATACTATCCATGTCCCTAAATATGAATAACCTGATACCTATTGGGAGATGAAAACATCGTAACATTGATTATTGCAAAGATTAAGAACTTGACTCAAAAACCATGATAAATCTAAAAATCCAAAAACCATGAAAATGATACATTAATTTGAGTTTGCCCGAGACTGGTTTGAACTATCTATAAGACTTGATAGCTAGATTGTAGTTACTACTCCCTCCGTCCCATAATAAATATCGCATTTGACTTGTCAACGGTTTTAAGAAATGTGCTCGACTTGTTTGCACATAACTTGTACAATGGTAGAATGCACTTTGACTATTTCCTTATTTGGAAACGATGCATTTATTTTGGGATGGACTAAAAAGGGAAGTTTGACATTTATTATCACCCAGGGAGTATGTAATACTGGAGTGACAAATTTAAGTTTAGAAAAAACAGATAGATTATGTTTGGAAAGACAGAATGGACGTGTGAAAGTAAGAGCTACAAATTACGATTATCAATCTTAACACAAAATAGAAGGCATAATCAATTAGCACCTCTAACAAATCATCAGCCTGATTAGCTATCTCATTTAAATTCGCCCCTGGAAGATGAACTTTTGTGCCATTTTCTCCCTCAAATGCCCCACCACCCGCCGCTACTCGCCTAAGTAACTCATGTCTGCTGTCTTTCTTTGGTGTTCTGCATAGTAACCCAACCACTTGAACCTATTGATATACAACAAACAAAATCCACATTAGAAAATTTTGAAATAACCCTTTCACAGAAGTAGAATTTGGTTTTCGAATAGAAGAGTGCTCACATGCGGAGGGCACTTTTTTGTTAGATGAGATAAAACAGTCTCCTTTATCACCTCCAAGAGAGCCTTCCGCTGACCAGATGTAAGAAGAATTGTTATATTCATTGCTTAAATCATGATTCCATAAAAAAATCATGCATAATATGTTTTGTGACAGTCAATATTTGGGGAAAAGCAGAAACATAGACAACGAGAAGAGCTTCTGAGCTTTTAGATTATACCATGTTGAATTGTCAGTCATCGCTATGACAAGATCTCTACAAAGAAGAATATCCTTTAAGTAATGATTTCTTGACAAGGTACTAAAGAAAAAACTATGAAAATAATAATTGTATGATAGCACTTATTTAATTCGAGATTGTCAAATTGCTACAAGTTTTGAAAATGATAAGTAGACACTACTTATGAAGTCCGACATCGAGAAAAATGAGATTTAAGATCATTGTATCGACGTACTATGTTACGTATCTTTATGTTTATCCCAAGAATCGGTGTATCAAGTACACAGATTCTTGGGATAAACAAAAAAATGATGATCATTCTTGGGACAAACAAAAAGATATGAAACATAGTATAAGCAAACATTTAACAGCACTTATTATAAAACCCTAAGTAAATTTTGAATAATAACCTTCTCGTCCTCATCCTTTTCAGCAAGTTGGATCATGTAATCCAGGGCCAGCATAAATCCTGACTCCATCTGATCAACTCGTTTCCCAATTACTCCTTGTGCAGCCAACTGTACTGCGATTTCCTCAGATGCTGCATCCATCTGATCATCTTCTAACTGTGATTACACGTAGACATCAAAACATGATCAGGCTAATATATAAAACCGCATAGACGAGTTGTAACTATTGTCTTAAGCTTACTAGATGTAATAGTAGGCCTCAACTAGACAGTAAAATTAATCACAATAACTGTAATTGGAGAAAACTAGCATCCTCTAATATCTCTGATTTTATTCAAATTGTAATATGCTATCAACAAATTTGGCAAAAGTTCATACACATCTTCATCGCACATAAGGGCATCTCCAATGGTGGGTATCAAAACCAAATTTTGATACCCACCTCAAAGAGTTAAGGTCTCCAATGGTAAAAAGGTGAGGTACCAAAATTAGATAAAGAGTTAAGGAAGGTACCAAATTTGGTACCTTGCCTAACTCTTTGTTGTTGCTACACCAATGAATTTTTTTATATGTTTTTTGTTTTAAACACTTAAAACCTTTTACTGTGAAATGTCAAAATAAATTATTTATTTTTTATGCAAATTAAATGAAGATTTAATTTTAAAAGTTCCAAATTTTAATTCTTTTTTTATTCAAATTTAATAATTATAAAATTATCATTTAACATTATTCATATATAATTATTGTAAACATTAATTAGTTAAAATATTTATATGCAAAATAAAATTAATAATATATAAACTAAATACATAAGTATTAAATTCTAATTTTGATACCTACCATTGGAGATAGAAATTTGGTACCTATGAATAGTGCTTGAAAGGTACCAAAATTTGATTTTGGTACCTTTGGTTAACTCTCCCCATTGGAGTTGCCCTAAGAAAGCAGCCCAAACTTCTCCATATATCTTATAAATAAAGTCAATCGATCAGAGGGGTATTAAGGACCACTACACTAGGTTTCTAGCTTCTATCAGTAATTCTATTGAACAAACCAATAAAGTATATATGCTTTCTTACAGCTTACCATGGTGAATAGCCAAGGAGTTGCCGGTGAAAGTCGCAATTCAGTTCATGGTAGTAAAAGTAATCTAAGCAATCCAGATTGCTTATAAACTGTGTGTACACAGCAATCTTCTGAATTAGTCCATCACCGACACCATTAGAGACTTAACAGGCAAATTGATATGCGAGAACAATCCTAAATTCCCATGCCCAATTCAAGAAATTGAAAATTAATGGTATTGTATTTTAACACAGCGCCAAAAATAGTTTACAAATAAGGGTTTGAGGCTTCAATATTGAACTAGAGTACGTAAAAATAGATATAAATACTCCCTCTGTCCCATACCAATGGGCACTTTTGGTCAAACCAACTTGAACTTTGACTAACATTTTATGCTAAATTATTAATCTCCATAAAAACTTAAAAAAAAATACTAAATTAGTAATAGAAACATTATCAATAACTATTTTTAAATTTTTATTAAGATAAATTATTTAGCATAAATGTTAGTCAAAGTTCAAGTATGTTTGACAAAAAATAAAAATAAAAAAAATCCCATTAGTGTGGGACGGAGGGATTACACGTTAACCATGCTAGCCTACCAGGTGACTGATAAAATGCCCAAGAGAAAAACCAGAAAATAAAAGCACAAGACAACATAAATTAAGCAGCCGAGGGAAAAACTTACAAGCTTGACCATCTCTTCAAGAACGGAGGTGACCTGGTCACCACCTTTAAGGAGGGCTTCATAGTGGGAAGAATCCCAATTTGAGTCTCCTTGGCCTTGCTTCTTCATATTAATACCCCGTTTTTCCAATTCCTCCGGCGAGTAGCCTCCCCCAACTTCGTAACTAGTACAGAGAGCTAAGGAGTTTCTTCGACGGATTTGTGTCGGCTGCCACCACAGGCGGTTGTGGTGGCGGGGGACGGCGAGATAAATAGATGGAGAAGAGGGGACAGATATGATTGGAGTTGAGAGGATAGCCATATCAGTGTGGTTTGAATATGAAGAAGAGGTATGATGATTTTGAGGCAAATAGGTGTGTGACTGTGCCTGGTAAAGAAATGGGAGAAGGCAGAAAAAAAAAATGATTGCAAAATAAGAAGATGAGAAAAACAAATAGGCGCCGACCGTGGGACTCGAACCCACGACCACATGGTTAAAAGCCATGCGCTCTACCAACTGAGCTAGGTCGGCATCCATTTTTTGCATAATCTTAGCTTTAATTAACTAGTAATTACTTTTTTTTCCCCTCCCATTTAACCACATTTATTTGTACAACCAATATTATTATCTGGTTCTGGTAAGAAAATTTACTATAATCGGTAAATTGGTCTGATCCCAATTTTGAAAAAAGTTAATATTGTTTGGATTAGACCGCCAAAGTGGAGTATACCTATTATAAGGGTGTTGTTATACACACACGTAAAATTAATGAATACACCCGTACTATGCTTGAAATTTTGAATGATACAACATTGTGATGCACAGTACATGTGTATTCATTAATTTTACGGGTGTGTATTACAACACCCTAAGTATAATTCTATATGTAGAGAGTACTAAGAGCTCAGTTTAAACAAGTAATTCTTTTCCTTCTTCAAAACAAATAAATGAGTTTCGTCTTCAAGACCCGGATTTTATCCAAATTCTAGAGTATAGTAACTAATATTCAAACTCTAAAATTTATAGTATAGAACACATCGATAAAGGACAAAACAACAAAGAGTGGTTGAGATTCACCAAAATAAAATTCTAATGGCCAATTTTTTATTTTTATTTTTGCATGTTACACCTTACCCTCTAACTTATTTTATTTTCAAATCCGTCCTTCAAATTTCATATTACACACTTATGCCCTTGGTCTTTTATTTTCAAAAAAACTCCTCAAATTTCATAGCTTGCACTTTACCCTGCTGTTTCCTTTTTATTCAAATAAGTTCTTCATCTTTTACAACTTAAACTTTACCCCCTACTCTTTGTTTTTACTTTTAGATAAGTTTAAAAACTTTCAGCAACCCGAACGCTCAACAATTGCGAAGTAAAAAATGTCGTGCGAAGGCACGGGTGGATACTAGTAGAAAAGAAAAAAGTTGTGATGGCTTGAATTAAAACAATATGGAACAAGTAGTTTACATTTCCATCTCTTTGAGCTTTGCATGTCAGTTTAAGTATTACTTTTTTATGTATACTTAATTTATCAAAGTTTGATTAACTAAAAAACAAAAAAAAAAAAAAAAAATCAATCTCATGCTATGTTTTTTTTTATTTTTTTATTAATTAGTAAAACTTGACTGAAACCTGATCAATGGAACCGGATCAGCATTTCGATTCGTACTTGTATTAGTTCGATTTGGTTTCAAATTTTTCATAGAACAGTAGTATCAGTACATTTCAAGTTCTATAGTTTTTTAACGGGTTAAAACACCATTTTAGTCCCTGACCTATTTGGCACTATGCATGTTTATTGTTTGAATTTCTTGTTGTTGTAATGCTTGGAACGCTTGGTTTGACTCTTATTGTCGACCCAAATGCTTCCACTAGTTGTGTCCTCAACGCCAAATTATACTCCTGTAGAGATTTTGTGAATGCCAGTATTAAGCAGTGTCCAAGTTATTCTTGGAGGATCATTTGTGCGTTTCAAGTCATGGTGCAAAAGAACATTCAATGGAGATTTGATCTAGGGTGTTTCTGTATTATGTATGTTAATCGGTTCGCAAATATTGTACCGGATGAGGCTCCGATCTATGTGGAGTACCGTCTATTAACTTTTATGTGAATGGATTTAATCTACCTTTAAAAAAAAAAACGAAGGAAATAGAAAAGAAAAAACCAACATAACTTTTTTGAACATTAGATTGTCAACAAAATTGGATAATTGTAAATATTGTTATAAAACTAAAGAACCAAGAGCATAATCTCAATAGATAATATTTTATTTCAAGACTATTATAGAGAGAGTGTACAAGAGAGAAAGATAGAAGTTAAGAACTTCTGAAGTATATTGAAATGAAAACCAGAGCCTACTATTTATAGGTGAAAATTGGTTTTCCTCTATAAGCTTTCATAAGGATAAACACTATCCTTTAGTAAGTCTTCCTTTGTAAGCTTCTCTGAAGATATTTACCAAGCTTCCCTAGTAAGCTTCACTGAAGATATTTACAAAGCTTCCTTAGTAAGCTTCGCGAAAGATAATCTTGCAAAGCTTCTCTTGTACACTTCTAGTTCAAAGGACATCCACATAATAATATATTATAACACTCCCCATTGGATGTCCGCAGCTAAGTAGCATGCCTCATTAAAACCTTACCAGAGAAAAACCCTTTGGGATAAAAACTCTAGTGAAGGAAAAAGAGTACACGATTTCTTAGCTTCATGATGCTCCTCTTGAATAAAACATTACTCGCGATCTCTTAGTCGCCTACTCCTCCTTGGAGATTCCTATTGAATGGTAATTGTGCCGCACGTGTTGCCTCATTAAAAACCTTCCGAGCAAAAACCCTTTAGGAAAAATAATCTCGAAGGAAAAGAATACAACTCACAATCTTTTCAATAAACGCTCATTGCCTCGTTAAAACCTTGGCGGGTAACAAAACTCGGTGGGAAAAATAGCCCCGCGCGAAGGAAAAAGAGTACAATGAAATCTGAGTATCGTCTGGATACTCCCCCTGAAAACTACAAGGGTAGAAGCTCTAACAATCTGCGTAAGCCAATTGTTTTCATATACTTCTCAAAAGTGGCTTTAGGTAGTGACTTCGTGAATCAGTCGCCGCAGTTGTCTTGACTTCTGATCTGCTGGATCATTATCTGACAAAATATCAGAATCTAATAACTTCCATAACGTGAGAGTATGTTTTATCAAAGTCAATCCCAAACCGTTGAGAAAAACCTTATACCACAAGGCGAGCTTTATATCTCATAATCTCATTTCTCTCATTCCTTTTTCTCGTAAATACCCATTTATATCTCACGGGTATAACCCTACGAGGTGTAAGAACTACTGGTCCAAACACTCCTCTTTTCTTTAAGGAATCAAACTTTGACTGGATTGCTTTATCTCATTTAGGCCAATCAATTCTTTGTTTACACTCATTTACGGATTGCTACTGCAGGAGCAAATCAAATAAGGAATGTGGAGAAAGTTTTCTTTAGCATATCGTTATCAGTTATTCTTTCTCCACATAGTTTTAACTGTGATGTAATTTTAAACATCGTAGAATTATATTCACTTATTATTTTAAAATCCTGCAAACATATATAAGATATAATTTTGAAATAACTTGAAAAGAGACTAGGTAGATCTTACCGATACCGTACCTACTTTGGTGACTATAGCTCAGGATCTGGAACTAGAACGAAGTCGTGCTGATAACGTGTTATAAAACTAAAGAAACAAAGAGCATAATCTCAATAAGTAATATTTATTTCAAGACTATTATAGAGAGAGTGTACAAGAGAGAAAGATAGAAGCTAAGAACTTCTGAAGTATATTGAAATGAAAACTAGAGCCTACTATTTATAGGTGAAAATTGGCTTCCTCTATAAGCTACCATAAGGATAAACACTACTCCCTCCGTCTCAAAATAGATGTCGTTTTTTAGTGTTTACACATATTAAGAAATACCATTAATGCATGTGAAGAAGTCTCAAATACCCCTAAAGCAATTCAACTACCTATGTAATTAAATGGTTATGTAAGAGATAATTCACTACCATTATTTAGGGTATAATTGGTATAGAGCAATAAAAAAGCTTTGAAAATGGTGAAACGACAAGTATATTGAGACAAAATGTAACTCTCAAAACGACATCTATTTTGAGACGGAGGGAGTATCCTTTAGTAAGGCTTCCTTTGTAAGCTTCGCTGAATATATTTACCAAGCTTCCCTAGTAAGCTTCACTGAAGATATTTACAAAGCTTCATTAGTAAGCTTCGCGAAAGATAATAATCTTGCAAAGTTTCTCTTGTACACTTCTGGTTCAAAGGACATCCACATAATAATATATTATAACAAATATCACATTTTGCCATATAATACTCAATAATAACAGATGTTCCAATTTTCAAACGAAAATAAAAAAAATCACCTCATTCGGAGAAAAATAAAAATCCAAATAACCTCTTTACAGAAAAAGAAATAAAAAAACCTACACATCACTTTTTTAAAAACTGCTCGCTTAGACCGCCTAGGCCCGCTTAGGCGCTAGGCGGTCATGGAACGCCACCTTAATTTAAATTCGTCTAGACCATGTATTAAAATAAAATAGCATTAAATTTCCTTTAAAATAATGCCGCGATCAGTTTCATTTTTGTCTAAAGCTCCGCCTACATTATTTATTATTAGTATTTTTAGTGGAAAATCGTATTAAGTTTATTATTATATACATTTAAATAAGGGGTAATGACAATTTAGGGTCCAAAGTTTAAGGGGGGTGCCAATAGGGGTATGATGTATCAATTTTGTCAATTTATGGTCCAAAGTTGACAACGTTAGTCAATTAAGGGTTTTTGGACTAAATTGCAAAGAAAATTCAGTTAAGTAACAGAAGCACTTAACTGGAGTTTTTTTTTTTAATGTTCGTCTAGGCTTTGTGTCATTTCACACATCCTTTATACAATGGAACCTAAATTGTCATTTACTCTTATTATTATATTTTCGAATAATTTTAATTAATTTTCAAAATACTAATAAATCAAAATAAAGAAAATAAAAATTAAATGTTTTTTTAACAAAAAATAAATAAGTTATGAACGAAGGAAATTATTAATAAAAATAAAAATTTAATTTTTATGAAAAAAATGAAATAATTACAATACTAATATTAATAATAATATTAATAATGAAACAATACTAACCACCACCACAAAAATATTTGAATGATGTTTTAGTTAATTTAATATAAGAAAATAAAATTTAATATTTTAAAAAAAAATATTATTAATTTTCTTTGTCTGAAATGGCGATATGCCCATCCAAATAATCAAAACAAACTCCAGTTAAATTCACGTGCAAAACACGTGTGACTTAACTGGGTTATGTTAACAGAATCGTTAAAAAAAATCTAACTTGCACAACTTTTTCAACTTTGGACCCTAAATTGACAAAATTGATACATCAGACCCCTATTGGCACCCCCCCAAAACTTTGGACCCTAAATTGTCATTTCCCCTTTAAATAAATCGTTTGCATGTTTTAATGAAATTTTCAACGCTATTTCACCGAGATGTTATAACTGATATTTTATTCATGGGCTTAGGCTTTTAGGCGCTAGGCCCGTCTTCAGTGCCTATTAGTGATTTTTAGAAAACACAATATGATATTGAAAAAAAGAAAGAAAATCTTCTGAATAACTTAAAAGAATTGTTTTAAAAAATCACTTAAAAGGATCAAATTATACCCAACTAGGGATGGCCAAACCGAATCGAAACCGGAACCGAAAAGCCCGGAACCGACTTGAACCTTGACGAAAACCGGAACCGTTTGTAACACGGTCCGGTTCCGGTTCATCCCCTTTGAAAACCGTGAACCGGCGGTTCCGAACGCCCTAGAACGAACCGGAACCGGTATCAAAACCGTAAAAAAAACATCAAAATTGTTAAATTTCTAACGGTTTCATCAGAATTAACCGTTATTAACGGAACATTGACAAGAAAAGTTGAGTTTTGACCCATTTTTTTAGTCAGATTCAGTGAATAAAAATTATAAAATTTTGATGAGTATATAAAAGAAGAGAGACGGACCTCTTTAGTCTTTTAAACATTTTTTCTATACCTTTTTGTAAACAAATCGGTAATAAAATATTATTATAATTGTTTTTCCGTTAAAACATTTATTTATTTAAAAAAAAAAGGAAACTGTGGACCGGCGGTTTCGAACCGTGAACCTGTGATTCTGAACCAAACCGGAAGAGAAACGGTTTGGTTACGGATCAAGATTTCTTAAAATCGGAACCTGCAGTTTCAAACCGTAACTAAAACAGGAACCGTGTTTTGTCATCCCTATACCCATCCCCTATAGCATCACGCATTTCAAACTATACTGGCTGCCCTAATTAACGCAATCCAACGGCTATATCCGAACGTACGCCGGATTAATCCACCAATCAGCACCACCCCACAATAGTCAGAACTCACACGCTAAGGCGCATCCCCACCCAGTAATCCGTGTATAATCCAGTGTGACCAGGCTCACGTTTTTACTTCACGATCAACCGTACATCTAGCAAGTCACATGTTGCATGCATTCCCACTTTTAAAGATAGTACTAGTGGCACAAAAGTAAATAAAAACAAGAAAATGTCTTATTTCAACCCGTACAATTTTAAAACTCATTTAATCCATCGAAAGAAGACACGCGTGTTACAGTGGCAATTAAATGCCAAAGAAAAAGGTCACTTATTTTATTATATTTCCGATTTTATCCCTCGAAAGCGCCAACGGTTCCGCTTCTTCGCTTCTATAAAATCCCCCTACCTGCCCACTCACCTGTTCCATTTATCCATTACTAGAAAGAAGCATTTGTCTTTCTCTCTCCTGCTTCTGTTCTAGCTTTCTCAATTTTCTCTCTCCTAGGGTTTTTCTCTCTCTTCAATTAACCGGCGAGTGATGGCGGAGGAGGCTACTAACGGAGGAGTTCAGAACGGAAGCTCGAAGGCGGTGACGTTCTCTGCTGTGAAGCCTCAGCTGTTCGTGGAGGCAGGGAAGGCTAATGACGCCGTACAGTTCTACAAGGCGGCTTTTGGAGCTGAGGAGGTGAACCGCGTCTCTCATCCTAAGAGGAAGGCTGAACAGGAGGTGCCTCTCCTCGTCTCCGCTGAGATCAAACTCGGTTCCTCGACCATTCTCGTCTCTGACCTCATCGACGACTCTTCCCCGTACGACTTCTACCTCTCTCTCTCTCCTTAGTTATCTGCATGCGTTTTTGTTTTCATTTTTTGATTTCCGGTTCTATTTCTGAGATCTGTTGAATATTAGTTCATGATATTTTCTATTACTTTAGTTTCAGTTTCTTTTTTTTTTCTTCTTTCTGGCTACATTTAAATATTGTTTGAAGGTCTCTCCACGTTATTTTCGTTTGTATTTGTTTTTTAGTTTGTTTTCGCTTAGCTCAGTTGTTTGTTTTATTCTACCGAACCGGTTCATTGTTTCTACTTTTATCATTTTGCATCTCCGTGAGTTTTAATTTCACCGGTTTCTTAACCATGATGATCTTATTAATCAAACATGAGTTACGTTACACCGGTTTTCTGTTAATTTTGCTTTGATTAATCATAGCAGTGTTACGTTTCACCGCCAAAATTTCGTATCTCCTACTATTTGATTATTTTCATGTTTAGAGAGTACTATTATTTATACTATTTTGTTCATTTGCATTGAACAGAGTGAAAGCTGTTGGATCTGGACTGGTGTTCTCTTTGGAGACGGAGGACGTTGAAGCTGCTGTAGCAAAGGCTGTGACAGCCGGTGCCGTCGCTGATACCAAAATCTCCGAAGGTGAAGGCGCGTGCGTTGGAGGTCGCGTGAGCAAGGTGACGGACCCTTACGGCACCGTCTGGTTGATTTCCTCTCCTGCTGCTAAGAAGTCAGTTGCTGACGTGGAGGCCTGAAAGCCGTCCGATATTAACAATCAATTTTCTACTGTTCATTCTAATTTTTGTTTACTCTCTAGAAATATTATGGCGTGGACGGAAAATCGGCAATCTGATAGTTTAATTAGTTGGTAGTGGCAAGTAGTAAATGATAAGTCCCTTTTGAACGGTTTCTGGCTATGGTTGATACTGTTTCTGTTATTTGCTGTGGGCGTATTTGTTAATGAATCATGGATTTCTCTGTTTTAACTGACAGCTGCCAGTTTCTAGTTTAATTTACTTGGTTGATTACATAATTGTCTTATCTTTAATCTTATCTTAGTAAATCTGAGTTAGGATTAAACTACTCTATTTTGAATGCCGTGGGATGTTAATTTAGTGTTTTATATATAGTGCTCATGGTGGTTAATTGCTGGAATTTGTTAAACTAAAGGTTTAAGTATAAAGGAAAGAAAAGTGTGAAAATGATGGATTAGAGTCTAGACTTGAATTTTTGACGGTTGTGTGCATGTGACAGCTATAAGCTATTGACAGACACGCATCCTTCTTTAGTTCCTAGCTAGGTAGAGTCTGGTTCTTCTTCTTTTTTTTTTTTTTTGCCAGAATTAATCAGGCTTATTTAAAGGTCTAAAGAGAGTCTATAGGGCGTTGTTGTGGACTGTGGACACCTCGTGAGGTGTGATATACTTGAAGTACTCCATAAAACATTAATGGGCACAAAAATGTCTCTTTTTATGTTTAAAAATAATGGATACAATATTTAAGAAGAGATTTTTTTATTACTATCAAATTATAAGAAGTGGATAAAGTCATTTTTTTTTAATATTTTTTTTTCAAATTTAATTCATAATTGAACTCAATATATAATCATCATCAGAAGCAGTGGCGGACCCAGAAATATTCCAAAAAGGGAGCAAAATAAATTTTAGTACAATTTTTTCTTTACACAAAAGGGGGCAAGTACTAATAAATAGCACTAAATCCCTAAGTTTGCAAAATATGTATACTAGTAAAATGCAAAATTTGAAAATCAAATGGGGCAATTACCCCCCCATTGCTTGGCTGTAGGTCCGCCAGTGATCAGAAGCGCTTAGAAGACAAATCCGCGCTTAGAAGACAAATCCTAAGGAGAGAAAAACTTCACTCTAACTTCTGGGGGGATCGAGCCCATGAAAGAAATACTACCTCCGTCCGGTTCCAGTAAGTGTCTACTTTTTTTGCATGTTAACACGAAAGAAATTTGAGCTATAATTTTAGGTTGATTTAATTATTATAATGAAAATATAAAACTTGTTTCTTAGACACCATTATATATACTATCAATAACAATTTTAAAATTTTCATTAATATAATAATTAAATCAACCTAAAGTTATTGCTCAAAGTTCCTTCGTGCTAATATGAAAAAAAAAGTGGACAGTTACTCTGGGACGGAGGGAGTAGTTAAGTTGCTTAATTGTTTTGAGTATGAAATGTATGGTTTATTTAATTTGAAAACATATAAAAAATAAATCTTTTTTGATTTTTGAAATTTAAACTGTGATACTCTTTTGGAATATTTTTGAAGTAAAATGGGGGGTAGAGGTAGAGGGAGACGGGTACATTAGACTTAGACCATGAGCAATAGTTTCAACCCCCAAAAACATTCAACTGCCTTAATATCACTCCACTTCATCTTCTATCTCCATCCACTTAATCATTCAACTACCCTCTCAACTACACCACCCACAATAACTAGTTTAGTTTAAAATTCAACTCCTCCCAACTCATCATTCTATACTCCACCACTTTTTATTTTATTTATAATCTTTATTTTTATGATCGATAAAATAATAATAATAATAATAATCATTTTTAATTAAAAAATAAATGATTATTATTATTATTATAAATTCGAGTTTTATTTTTAAATTTTGTAAATTTTTTTAGTTTACACTTAATTAAAGAAGGATAATTAAGAAATTTTTAAAGAGAAAAGAGGTTTTTTTCGGTGTCCAAATCAAATAAAACTTATATCAATTTATAGAGAAAAAAAAAATCATGAATTTTGGTGAAAAAATAAAATAAAAATAAATTAATTTGATTTAAAATATTTGAGCTCAAATAATTGGGGTGGGAAATAAATCACAAAAAATCAACAACCAATGGGTCCATGACATGTGTCTTAATCAGAAAAAAGGAAAAAAGGAAAAATGAAAAAAAAGGGCAAAAGGCCGCCACACTCGCCGGCTTGTGAGGTGTGGCGCACTCTTCAAATTCTGGCCAATCCCAAGCTGCCACGTGGCTATTGGCGGGCCCCACACGAATTTTTCTCAACCCAGTTGATCCCTCTCAACTCTTCTCCTTCAACCACCCTCTCAACTCCCTTATTGCCCACCCTCAACTAACTTACACCCCTCTCAACCCACCCCTCCCAACTCCCTTATTGTCCATGGCAGCAGTTTTAAATTTATAATCGCTTCCTATTTTAACTTGATGTGCCGACGTGCCGTCCCATTTTTATACTCCCTCTGTCCCGTTTCATATTGCAAATACTAGGTTGGCACGTGGATTAAGGGAAAAAGTGAAAAATGTGATGTTTTGTGAGTGTTGATAGTTGAGTGGGAGAGAGAAAGCGGGGTAGAGAATAGTGAGTGGGTTAGTGGATGTGAGTGTGCAAATCGGTTAAAACTTGCCATTTTTGGATTTTGCAGTTTTAGTTGGGACACCTTTTTTGGCAACTTTTGCGATTTGAAATGAGACGGAGGGAGTATTATTTATTTGTATTTCCTTTCTTTCTTTCAAATACTCCCTCCGTCTTTTTAGTTTGTTCACACTTTGACCAATGCACGGGTTTTAATGAAAAATATTTTATATTAGTAGTTGAGTGGGTGTTGTGAGTATGAAAAGTATAATGTGATATGTGAGTGGGGTTAGAATTGTGAGTGAGATAGTTGTTGTGAGTATGACAATTGGGTCCCATTGAATAAAGAATAATATAAACCTTTCTTTTTGGGAGTGTGAACAATCAAATGGGACACCCAAAATGACAAAAAGTGAACTGACTAAAAAGACGGAGGGAGTAATGTTTATTGTATTCTGTATGATGAGATCATGAGAAGGCACCTGGCAAATTGTTGTGACTATATTTTTCGGGAACATTTTCAATTATGAAATTAATTGATGGGCCGGGCTTTATTGTTGGCAGGCCAGCCTGTGGCTCGATAAACAAGCAGTAGGCCCGTTGGCTCAGAGGATGGGTCAGTGCGTGTGACTCATAAAATCACAAGCAGATTTATCCATCCCGCCCTATGACTGAGCCGGACATACTTGCCTTTCAGTGAATCCACATTGTATTTTTTTCTTTTCTGTTTTAACCATGAACCGTAACCGAACTGTTTCTCTTCCGGTTACGGTTACGGTTCGGAATCGCTGGTTCACGGTTCGGAACCGCCGGTCTACAGTTTTCCTTTTTTTTTAAAAAAAAAGAAATAATTTTTTTTTACAGAAAACCAATTATAATAATATTTTATTGCCGATTTTTTTTTTTTTTTTTTTTTACAAAAAAGGTATAGAAAAAATGTTAAGAAAACTAAAGAGGTCCGTCAATCTTTTCTTTTATATACTCAACAAATTTTTATAATTTTAACTCAACGAATTTGGCAGTCAAAACTCAACTTTTCTTGTCAATGTTCCGTTAGTAACGGTTAATTCTTATGAAACCGTTAAAAATCTAACGATTTTGACGGTTTTTATAACGGTTCCGGTTCGTCTAGGCTGTTCATGGCGGTTCGGAACCGCCGGTTCACGGTTTTCAAAGGGGATGAACCGGAACCGAACCGTGTTACAAACGGGTCCGGTTCACACGGTTCCGGTTCCAGTTCGGTTTGGCCAACCCTACTTGAAACCAGATGTTTTTTTTTTCCTTGCAATGGTGTGGGAATTGCACCCTAGACTTGACAAGGGTCAATACCGAATAAGCAGTTTATCACTAGACTAGACAAGGACCTACTCCTTCTGTTTCATGTCACTTGAGATTTTTGGTCAACTTAATATCGTTTTGACAAAGACTTTATAGAAAATTTGATGATCTTAATAAAAATTTAAAAAATGTGATTGAGAGTGTTTTTTTTTTTTTTTTTTTTAATGGTGAATCATTTTATAATTTAAAAATATTTATTAGGATCATAAAATTTTATATAGTCTTCTTAAAAACGATATTAAGTTGACAAAAAATCTCAAGTAACGTGAAACGGAGGGAGTACATCATATTGAGCCGTCAATTTGGGCTGAGCCCGTTGGGCTGGCCCGGCCCGCCATTGAATAAGGGTGGGTTGGGCCCTAAATTTACCAACCCAAATACAAGTGGGCCTATTTGGGCTAGCGCATTTGGGTCGCGGGCCAAGCGGGCTTGGGGCAGGCCAACCCAATTTTTTTGTCCTTTTTTCCTTTTTTTTTTTTTTTTTTTTTTTTTCTTATATGTAATGTAACTTACATTACATATTGGGCTGGAACTATGTTGGTGGATGGTGGTACTACTCATTAGTCATTAACTCCGTCCCAGTTTAAGGTTCTTACTTTCCTTTTTGGTATGTTCCAGTTTAAGGTTCTTAGTTGCTTTATTCTTTAAATGGCAAAGGATGAATAGTGTTTGGGACATTTTTGTCCTCATAAAGTTCATAAAATACAAAAAGCCCATCACTTACACATCTATTTTTCACCCACTACTATTTTTGACTCAAATTTGCCTAAGTTTCTTAATAAGCGTGCAAAGTCAAACTAAAAACCTTAAACAGGGACGGATGGAGTATTATGTAACTATGTTGGTGTCTTCACAATTGGTGTTGGTGCGGGCCTAGAACCTGGTTCATATATATACTCCTTTTTTTATTTTATTTTTTATTTTTAACTAGCAGTAGCAGACTAGCACTGGTGACTTGCTAACTATTGGTTATTGTTGCTAAACTGAAAAGGAATTTTTTTTTTATTGTTTTGGGCTCTTGGCCCGTCTGGCCCACATGGCCCACTAACTCAAGGTGGGGTGGGTTGGCATTTTCTCAGCCCGTCAAGAATTTGGGCCAGCCCGCCCCGTTTGAAGGTGGGCTGTGGTGGGTTGGGCCCAACCCACCCCGCCAGCCCGTATTGACAGCTCTAATCATATATATATATATATATATATATATATATATATATACAATAATGTAGTGAATAAATTAAAAATATAATGGCATTACCTTTCCTAAAAAATAAAAACAAAAATCCATTTTATAAGGGATATAAAAAGGGCTTACTGCTGAGATAACCGAGATCTTCAAGGATCTCAGAATATCTTCTTTCCTAATTGTGTGTATATTTAGTTACCTATTTGATATGAATGTAAATAGGTAGGATATATTTGACCTAGCTAAATTATAGGGATTAGACTTAGTCTCCAATAAAGAGTCTTTGTATATATTGTGTATGTAGGTACTCGGCAAAGACAAGGAAATAAACTGACTTTATTTTCCTCCATATTCCTTCCCCATACACGGTTTCAACTTGGCACCGGAGCCCGGTTTTAAGACTATGGCCGGCGACGACGAAGCTCAGAAACCCGGAGTTGAAAATTCCGGCACATGTAAGGAGATCGAGGAAGAAAAGAGAACTCCTTATTTTCTTTCTTCAAGTGACAATCCAGGAATGATCATCACCCATGTTCAGTTGAAGGGTGAGAATTATAAATAATGGGCACGAGTTTTCAAAGGATCGCTTCGAGCGAAGACGAAAACCGGATTCATTGATAGCAGAATCCCGTGTCCTGGCGATGATGATGAAGCGGACCAATGGTGGACGGTGAATTCCATGATTGTCTCATGGATTTTTAATACGATTGATCCGACTCTTCGTTCCACTATTACTTATGTGGACGAAGCGAAGGTTTTGTGGGATGATTTGAAAGAGCGGTTTTCGAAGGGGAATGGACCGAAGACTCAACAATTAAAGGCGGATATAGCAAACTGCAGACAAGGGAAGAACGAGAGCGTGGCTTCTTATTATGGACGCATAAAGAAGCTGTGAGATGCTCTTAATGATTTTGAGACCCTACCAACATGTTCCTGTATGGGCTGCAAGTGTAATATTGGGGCGGTGTTAGTAAAAAGGCGTGAGGAGGAACGAGTTCATCAATTCATCATGGGGTTAGAAACTCCAAAGTTTGAGAACGTGAAAACCTCTATTGTCAATACGGAGCCACTGCCTTCTGTGAATAAGGCTTATTCTAATGCTATAAGGGAAGAACAAGTGCTGGGAGGCGGACATGGTGAATTTCCAACTTCATCAAGTTTCGTTGCTCGTATCGTTGATAGGGCAGTTGATAGACCAGTTGTGAGCACAGATGGCTCGTCAGGTGGATTGACAGAAAAGAAGGATATGAGCAATGTCACTTGCTCTCACTGCAGGAAGAAAGGACACGGTGTGGGTTCGTACTTCAGGCTGATAGGATATCCAGAATGGTGGGAAGACCAGAGTGGAAAACCAGCAAAAGGAAGAGGAGGAAGACAATCCTTTTCGGGAAGAAAAGATCAAGGGAAGCCGAGCACAAGATCCAACAATGCAGAGGTCAGTATCGAAGGGGTTCCAGATCAGGCTAAAGCGCTGGGATTCACAGCAGATCAATGGAACAACTTCAAGAATTTTATGCAGACACAGGTGCCGACAACTGTCAGCACAAATGGCAGCACAACTGGCAAGGAAACTGGTAAGATGCACGATAAGCGTTAGCTTGTCGGCAATGGAGCCAACCGACACATAACAGGGGACATCTCTTTGCTCAGTGATGTTCATGATATTAAGGCAGATCACATTGGTCTGCCTAATGGGAGATACATGAAAGCCACGAAAGAAGGCAACGTTGAGATTGCCACGAATCTTGTTTTAAAAAATGTTCTATATGCCCCAACTTTTAACTGCAATCTCTTATATGTCTCTCAATTACTTCGAGATTCAGATAATTTGGTGCATTTTTCTGACAAACAATGTGTTGTACAGGACCGGATCTCGAAGATTTTGATTGGAGCGGGTGAACTGGACGGGGGGTTGTACTAGTTGAGGAAGTCACCGACAACGCAAGTGTGCAACGTTAGAGAATCTGGCAGTTTTCAGTTGTGGCATCAGCGACTCGGGCATCCGTCAAGAAAAATAGTGGGTTTGTTACCTTTCATTAATCGTAGTAGTATTCATAAAGACGTTTGTGAGATTTTTTGCAAGGCTAAACAAAGTAGGGACAAATTTTTACTTAGTGAAAGTAATTGTAATGAGATTTTCGATTTAATTCATTGTGATATTTGGGGTGATTATCGGAAACCTGCTTTGTGTGGTGCTGTTTATTTTTTAACCATTGTGGATGATTGTTCCCGTGCGGTGTGGGTTTATTTGGTCAAGTCCAAGGGTGATGTTTCCCATATTTTGAAAAATTTTCTTGTCATAGTGGAGCGGCAATTTAATAAACAAGTTAAGAAAATTAGGAGTGATAATGAGACGGAATTTACTTGTTTGGAAAAATATTTTCTTGAACATGGGATTGACATCACACTACTTGTGTTCGTATGTCCCAACAAAATGGAAGGGTGGAAAGAAAGCATAGACATATTTTGAATGTGTCTCGTGCTTTAATATTTCAAGCAAAATTACCGGTCAAATTTTGGGAGGAATGTGTGTTGGCGGCTGGGCATTTGATTAATCGAACCCCTTCAAAATTGCTTAACGGGAAAACTCCTTATGAAATTATTTTGGGGAAAGCTCCTTCTTACTCACATATTCGGGTGTTTGGATCTTTATGTTTTGTCCATTATTCTCGGCATGATAATGATAAGTTTGCAAGTCGAAGTAGGCGATGTGTGTTCTTGGAGTATCCTCTTGGTAAGAAAGGATGGTATGTGTATGATCTTGATGAAAATAAGTTGCTCGTTTCTCGGGATGTTATTTTCGTGGAAAAGGAGTTCCTTTTTGCTCACGGTCGGGCTGACTAAGATGGAGCATACACGGATTCTGGCATTTTTCTTTGTTCTTCCAGTGATATGGAGGATTGTGAAGAAGATGTACATGTGACTGGTGAGTTGACTGCACAACCCACTACACAGGTGACCGAAAAGTTGGCAAAATAGATACCAGTCGCCGATGAAGTTTCTGACCCAGTTTCTGATCAACTGACTGACCAGGTGACAGAACAGATTCCAGCACAGTTGTCTGAACAGGTTGAACAGCCTCCCGAATCGATTGAGCCAGAAAATTTGGGACGTGGTCAGAGAGTTAAGGTTCCTTCTACCAGATATCTAGCTTCTGAATATGAGTTGGGACAATCACAGGTAAATGTCACTCAAGCTACACCCCCATCCCGTCCATCTTATCAATCCAAATCTTCAGGTACTCGTTATCCCTTATCACACTTTGTCAATTGCACTAAATTCTCGTCTGCACATCGTTGTTTTTTGGCTGCTATTGACTCAGGTGTTGAGCCAAAACATTTTAGTGAAGCGGTTAAGCTTCTTTAATGGCGCGAGGCTATGTCTAAGGAGCTTAATGCTCTTGATCAGAATGGAATATGGAAGTTGGTGGATGCTCCTCTTGATAAGAAGGTGATTGGTAACAAATAGGTCTATAAAATCAAGTAAAATGCTGATGGGACAATTGAGCGTTGTAAAGCTCCGCTGGTGATCTTGGGAAATAAACAAGTTGAAGGTGTTGACTTCAAGGAGACATTTGCACCCACCATCAAAATGGTTACGGTACGAGTTTCTCTTAGCATTGCTGTGGTTAAAGGATGTGAACTTCATCAAATGGATGTTCATAATGCTTTTCTACACGGTGATCTGAGTGAAGATGTGTATATGAAGGTGCCTTTGGGACATCCAGACTCGTCTTCTGAGAAGGTTTGTAAACTTAAAAAATCGTTATATGGTCTTCGGCAATCTCATCGTTGTTGGTTTGCAAAACTTTCTATGGCATTGAAGAGGTATGGATTTGTTCAATCATGTTCCGACTATTCTTTGTTCTCTTTCAAGACTTCCGCTGCTGAAATACACGTTCTCGTCTATGTTGATGACTTAGTTATTGGTGGGGATGATTCGGTTTCCATTAGCCGCTTCAAGGTCGTTGTTTTCACATGAAATATCTCGGGCGTCTTAAATATTTCTTGGGGCTTGAAGTTGCCACACATCCGAATGGTATTTTCCTCTCTCAGCGCAAATATGCGCTTGATATACTCTCTGAGGCTGGTCTTCTGGGAGCACGTCCAGCCATTACTCCTATTGAACAGAATCACCGTTTGGCTTTGACTGAAGATGTTGATTTACGAGATCCTGAGGCTTATAGGCGACTTGTGGGCCGCCTTATCTATCTTACTATTACTCGCCCGGAGCTATCCCACAGTGTCCATACTCTTACAAAATTCATGACTCGGCCTAAGAGGGCCCATTGGACAGCCGCTCTACGTGTTGTTCGGTATCTGAAAAATCGTCTGGGCCAAGGTATTTTGTTGCGCTCCGATTCTGCTTTTCATCTTCGGGCATATTGTGATTCTGATTGGGCAAGTTGTCCTCTTACTCGGTGCTCTCTTACCACTTATTTTGTTTTCTTGGGTCACTCTCCAATCTCTTGAAAAACCAAGAAACAGACTACTATTTAGCGATCATCGGCCGAGGCAGAATATCGTTCCATGGCAAGTGCCACATGTGAATTAAAATGGCTTCGTAGCTTGCTTGGTTCGTTCGGCATTTCTCATTCAGCTCATATGACTATTCTGTGTGATAGTCAATCTGCATTGCATATGGATCAAAATCCTGTCCATCATGAGCGAACCAAACATATTGAAGTTGACTGTCATCTTGTTCGCGATGCTGTAGAGTCAAGTGTCATCACAACTGGTTACGTTCATACAACTTCACAGCTATCTGATATTCTTACTAAGGTATTGGGCAGTCAACAGTTTCTGCATCTTCTAGGTAAGTTGGGCGTCTGTGATTTACACGCTCCAACTTGAGGGGGGGGGGGTTGAGATAGCCGAGATCTTCAAGGATCTCGGAATATCTTCTTTCCTAATTGTGTGTATATTTAGTTACCTATTTGATATGAATGTAAATAGGTAGGATATATTTGACCTAGCTAAATTATAGGGATTAGACTTAGTCTCCAAGAAAGAGTCTTTGTATATATTGTGTATGTAGGTACTCGGCAAAGACAAGAAAATAAACTAACTTTATTTTCCTCCATATTCCTTCCCCATACACGGTTTCAACTCTTACTAAAAGGAAAAATTCCATAAGGCCCCTCCCCTCAGATCCTTTTTCCATAAAAGCCCACTTGAGATGTAATATTCCATCAACACCAAATGCCCAGATCAAAATGCCATATAAACCCCAAACCCCACCCTTTGACCCTGACCAGCCCGCCTCACCACCAGAGCCCGAGGCCCGACTCCACAGCCCGCCCCATGTCCAAATCCACAGCCCGCCCACTTCTGTTCTAATAGAACCCGTTTTATAATTAAAACCAAAAATGCACCTACCAGGTTTCGAACCCTGCCCTTAGCCTTAGAACCCAACACCTACACCACTGTGCCAATGAACCAGTTGTTGATTAACTAACGATACTTATTATTACTACTATCTCAACGAAAATCAATCACAAAATTTGAATTCTAGAATATTTCAAAAAGCAATTTTTGTTAAAAATAAATAATAATTAAATAACGTCTATATTAGATTTGTGAGTGTTTGTATGAATTAAGAGTGTACAATAACTACTCAAATTAAATGTTGTTATAAACAATGATGGATGGATCTGTATGTATATATCTAAGCTTTCCAATAAACAATCTCAGTTGGACTTATACATTAGTTATAAGATTTTGACCATATTTGACCAAATAATGATATTTATTATTTTATTAAAAATTGGATAAAGTGAAAAAATAACTCTTATACTCCAATTATAAGAGTATAACTAGTCTTATACATAAGTTATAAGAGTTTGATCCGATTTGACCAAA
The DNA here is from genome assembly GCA_026119855.1 of Campanula takesimana. Taxonomy (NCBI): domain Eukaryota; kingdom Viridiplantae; phylum Streptophyta; class Magnoliopsida; order Asterales; family Campanulaceae; genus Campanula; species Campanula takesimana. Next base: position 336,484 of record JAOWBW010000302.1, read on the forward strand.
TAATATTATTATTTTTATTATTAAAAATTTAAAAATATTTAAAAACGTGTATATTAGATTTGTGAGTGTTTGTATGAATTATAAGAGTGTACAATAACTACTCAAATTAAATGTTGTTATAAAAAATGATGGATGGATCTGTATATATATATATCTAAGCTTTCCAATAAACAATCTCAGTTGGTCTTGTACATTAGTTATAGGATTTTGACCATATTTGACCAAATAATAATATTTATTATTTTATTAAAAATTGGATAAAGTGAAAAAATAACTCTTATACTCCAATTATAAGAGTATAACTACTCTTATACATAAGTTATAAGAGTTTGATCCGATTTGACCAAATAATATTATTATTTTTATTATTAAAAATTTTAAAAAAATAAAAAATGACTCTTATACTCTAATTATAAGAGGAGAACTAGTCTTATACATAAGTTATAAGAGCTTGACCGGACTTGACCAAATAATATTATTTATTTGTTTATTAAAAATTAAAAAAAAACTGAAAAAATGACTATTATACTCTAATTATAAGAGTAGATCTGGTTTTATACGTCAGTTATAAGAGTTTGACTAGACTAAATAATAATTTTGTTTTTTTATTAAAATTTTGAAAGAGTAAAAAAAATGACTCTTATACTCTAATTATAAGAGGAGAACTAGTCTTATACATCAGTAGTTATAAGAGTTTGACTGGATTTGACCAAATAATATTATTTATTCTTTTGTTAAAACTTGGAAAAAGTGAAAAAAAAGAGACACTTATACTCTAATTATAATAGGAAAACTAGTCTTATACATAAGTTATAAGAGGTGAATTGCTCTTTTACGTTAGCTATAACAGTTTGACTGAGATTTGACTAAATATTATTAATATTTTTATTAAAGAATGCAAAAAGTAAAAAAAAAAAAGTCTTATACTCTATTATAAGAGGAGAATTGGTCTTATACGTTAAGTTATAAGAGTTTGACCGGATTTGACCAAAAAATATTATTTGTTTTTTATTAAAAGTTGGAAAAAGTGAAAAAATGACTCTTATACTCTAATTATAAGAGTAGAACTGGTTAGGAAAATTAACGTATTGCTGCCTTAGATTATATGTTGTAAGAGTATGAACAATAAAAGCATTGGTACAGTGGATAAGGCCTTGATTTCACATTGGCTGGTCTTATAGGATTTTGATTTGGCTACGGGTTTTTATGCGGGCCGTCGGACAGTGGGCTGCGGGTTTTCGGTGGTACTGGATCCTGGGCGGGTTGTGGTGGGTTTTTATAGGATTTTGATTTGGCTACGGGTTTTTATGGCATTTTGATCTCGCCCAGGGGGCCTAGAGTCCAAAGCCCATACTAAAATAAGAAAAAAATACACATTTTGATAGGGCATATAAAAAGGGTTTACACTCAACCATAGTGGGAGAGGGGCCAAGACGGCAAGACCCAAGCTCAACAGTCAGCATCATAGCTTATCCAAAGGGAAAACTCATAGTGAAACACTGTAATCCGTTGGATTGTAATAAATGTTTGTGAGCCCCACTGATAAAAATTCATCTAACAGTTTAAAGTGTTTCACTATGAGTTTTCCATTTGCGTTTTCACTATGTGTATCATTGTCCAATACCGAATAAGCAGTTTGTCACTAGACTAGACAAGGACCTACATCAAATAAGCAGTTTAGAGTTAATACCGTAATAATCATAACAGCTTAAAATGAATTGCATTATAATACTCCATCTGACCCAGAAAGATAGTCAACTTTGGATTTTTGACGATTAACATATGTGAACTTTGACCAAAGATTATTATCAATCTAATCATCCCAATAAAATTTTACAATTTGTCATTGATAAATCACTTGATGACTAATCAATCACAAGTTTTAGAATTTCACAAGGATGGTTGGATTGACATTTATATTTAGTCAAAGTTCACTTGTATTGGCCATCAAAAATCAAAAGTGAACCATCTTTTTGGGACGGAGGGAGTACTTGATTTAGTAATTAGATAGATTTGAGTAAACAAATGACTCCAATTTGGGATGGCTAGACTGCTATTGCACGTTGTAAGTTATATGGAATGTTTAGTTTATAGGTAAAGTGTTAGATTTTTCACTTTTGTGGTGTGGTTCAAATCTTTATAACTATTTTTTTTTCACAATTCATATTTAAAGTTTTATAGCGTAATTTGTGCGCTCACTAATAAAAAGTGCTTGAACCGCCAATATTTAGTGCAACTTTACATACAAGCAATGTGTAAAACACATGAATAACACTCTCTCTTTATCAAAATGATAGTCTGGTTTGACTTTTCAAATATTTTAAATTGTATTATAAGTTTTGAAAATATAGTAATTTTGATGCCTTAATTTTAAAAATTAAATTAACTTTTTAGAACAAACAAAATGTGGAAATGAGACTATTATTTTTAAGAAAATTAAAATTACTTAAAAATATTTGATAAATTAAATACTTAAAGTACACTTGCTGTAAGTATCAGTACATTGAAAACAAAGTAAGCTAGCACTCGTTACACTTTTAATCAAATGAAAATAAGGAAAAGAAAGATGAAGCAAAAGAAGGCCCAAAGATAAAGAAAGTCAAAAGAAAAAAAAAAAAGTAATAAACACACACCATAAACCACAACAAACGCCGCCGTTTTGCTTCCCCAAGTTTGTTTTCAGCAAACCTAGCAATTATCTGGAGCAGTGAGGTTACACTTAGAAGGCAAAGCCATAGCAAGATCAGGATCAATCCCAAGAGCTGGCAATACATATGAGTTCCTATATGAACACAAACAAGTCAAGTCCGCACCCGATAACGCCACACAACACTCCGTTGTGGGGTCCACCGGGTCCGGCTTTGTCACCGATGGCTTACATGCCATCAACCCATCTTCACTCATGTTACACAAGTCCATCCCTTCCACCAAGCCACCAATCACCGCCACTAACACCACCGTGAAGACTACCAAGTTGACTTTTCCGGCTACCATTATGGTACAAGTCACTAGTGGTTGCTAAAACTGGTCACTATATATGTAGGTTATATGTAACACTTGTGAATGTGTGAGAGTGGGGATTTTATTAATTTAGTGGTGTGATTTTATAGGGAAATTTGGGATGAGTGAAGTTAAGAGTCCGTGAAGGGGAATTGGATTGATACAAAAAGTAGTCACGGGTGAGAATTGGGCCATTGGGTTGTGAATTATTGGCCATTGGTATTGTTACCGGTGTATTTTGATGTTTTGTTAGATTAGTAGACATTTTTGGGCCACTTGATCCGGTCCACAGTTAAACAAATGGTTAAAAAATAATAATAATATTAGGGGCACAAAAAAATCACAAAATCTTACTCACAAAATTTTAAGTGTAATGATTTTATTGGTGTTTTATCGTCATCTCATCGAAGGGGTGAGCAAAATATTTATGGAACCGGACCGGACCAGACCAGACCAGCTAAAACCGGACCAAACCAGTACATGTGGTTTGGTTGCAGTTCCAAAATATTATAGAACCAATATATTGGTTCGATCCTAGTATATATTTATTTTTATATATTGTTATTTAGTTAATAAAATTATATATATACTTACTTTTATAATATAAATTTTCTTAGGTCCATCTAAATTACTTAATAAAAAAAAGACTCATTTAATTATTTGTAACTTTTTACCCAACCCTAGCTCCAATGTCCCAAATCGCCAAAGCCAAGTCCTAGACTCCTAATCCTTATTCAGTTATTTTCACTTTTCAACTTTTATTTTTCATAATTCATATCTACTTTTCAGTTTACTCAAAGAGTGAAACCTTAGTCTTTGACTCTTCAACTGCGCCGCCTCTCTCCCTCCCAAAAATTGGTTTATTTGAAAACAAACAAACTTCAAATGATTAGAACCAGACCAGACCAGTAGAACCAGAACCAGTGTATTGGTTCTCACAAGTATTGGTTTGGTTCTGGTTCTAATTTATTATAGAACCAGAGTATTGGTTCTGGTTCTGGTTATGTGATTTTTTGTCAAAAAATGGACCAGACCGGACCATGATCACCCCTATCTCATCGTGTGAACAAGATTTTTTGATTTTGTTTTGTGCTTATAGCATTGCCCTAAAAAAAGTATGAAAACCGTTGACATTCATGTTTTTCAATAGGCTGTTAGGATCGATTTAATATCATTTCAAATAAATAATAAAATATTAACAATTATAAATGTTAATTATTTTGTCTCACGCGTCATTTGTTTCCAGATACGGTTGCCGGTTGGCATCTCTTCTAATTCGTCGATACGAGAAGCAAATTGTTGTGTGGAGGAATTAATATCTCGACATAAGCCAAGAGGCAGATCTTGTGCCACTCCACCTGGTCGTATGAAACTGGCATGCATCCTGACTCCCGAGACTCTTTCATACAATTCTAACAATTTTTCCCGCTCCTCAAAAGTCCACAGGAGCGGAGTTGATGCTCCCACATCCATAGCATGAGTAGTTAAAGCAAGTGAATGATTTCTTGCTTCTTTGCGGAAAGATTAAAGGTTCAATTTGCTTTCTTTGTTGTCTATTGTATTTTCGCAAGTGCGCACGCACAACGAGGATTGTTGGATTAGAAAGGAGTGAGTGACTCAGATTAGGCAACTGGAAATGGTGACATTTTTGCAATTTCTGTGAACTGAGAGGTTAGGATATCATTTGACCTTCACTTTTCAGCATCTGCCATAGTATCATCCAAATTTCTCTCAAATTTCAAAATTAAATATCTCAATAATTATAAGTCGTTTTTTTTCTTTCTGAGAACACTGGTTTTTTCGTCTCGACGAGACAAATAAAATGACATCCGTGAAGATATGTTTTTTTAACAATAAATAAAAATATAATGAATAAAAATAAAATTCTCAAAATACACTCGGATACACTTGGATTCAATAAAATAAGTATCTATTGAATCCAAGTTCAATGCTGAAAACACACATGAATTCAGTAGATAAGTATCTACTAAATCTAAGTCAATGTTCAAAAAACACTTGGATTCAGTAAATAAATATATAATGAATCCAAGTGCAATGTTCAAAATACACTTGGATTCAGTACTTAATCTATGTGGACTTAGCACTAAATCCAAGTTCAATGTTCAAAATACACATGGATTCAATTTCACATTTATTAATGGTTATTTTGATTTTAATCAAAGTTATTTGAACTTTGACTAATATTTTATGTTAAACTACTAATTTTTATATATAAATAACTATTATTAAATCACTAATAAAAATATTATCAATAATAATTATTTTTCTTAAATTTTTAGGGAGATATATAATTTAACATAATATGTTAGTCAAAGTTCAAGTAGGATCGACCAATAGTAACCATTAATTTGGGCCAGATTGAGTACACATTATCAGCTATTCCAAATAAATGTCATATTATAAAATTACATCTTTTTATATATGACAAAAATAAATTTATTTTTATTGAAAAAAATAGAGTGTTAGTAATTATAAAAGAGCTCGTCTCCTGTACACCCCCCCGCATGGCGTGCGGCGGGTCAGGTGACTTTCCATTTTTTTTTTTTTTTGTTTCCCCCCAACTTTTTTCCTCCCAACAAAAGTAACACTTATTATAACGAAATGTAACATTTTTTTCTTTTCAAATGTAACACTTTTTTTTTTTTCAAAATGTACCACAATTTTGCTTCAATAGATTAAAGATAACATAAAGATTGACAACTAAACTAATGTCACACTTTTTATAAAGGAATGTAACACTTTTTTTTTCAAATGTAACACTTTTTTTTTTCAAAATTAACATAAGATTGACAAACTAAACTAGTGTTACATTTTATAAAAAAAAATGAATGTAACATTTTTTTCTCAATTGTAACAGTTTATATTATTAAATGTAACATTATATCTGAAATGTAACAATTTTTTATTGAGAAAGTAACAATTGAAATGCAAACCCAGTTTTTTTTTTTTTTTTTTTTTTTTAAATTGCTGTTACATTTGACTGTAAAAAGTGTTACTTTTTGAATATGAAACTGTTACTTTTATTAGAACAGAGTGTTACATCTCAGCGGACAAGCAACTCAAACTTTTTGTGTGTAAAAAAATATTTTTTTTAAAAAAAATAATCAAACCATATCATGACCTATGTAGTTTTATTCGTCTCGTCGAGACGAACACAACGGTATTATTTTTTTATTTTTCTGAGTTATAAATCTCAAGATATAGCATTTTCAAGTTAATGGGATTTTTTTTTTAAAGGTGGACACGTGGCAGCGATCTGGGAAGAGGGAGGGCTGGATCTGACCGTTGGCTGTAGCGGAACAGTCAGTCGCGCGAAGCAGCGGAAGAATCATTGGTTGCCGCACGACGTGCGGCCGGTGGTGTACGCAAGAATTTGTCATTATAAAAAAAGTAATTTTTATTTACCGAATGTGATGAATAACTTTAAATAGAACCTCTATATTTTCAATTTAATTATGTATGAATTTTAATGATTTCATTTAAACTTGTTTGAATCAACAAGCTTTAAGTAACATTATAAAATAAGTACTCCTCGAGGAGAGAAGAGAAAATTTGATTCCCAACATCCCCTATTTCCTTAATCTTCTCTCTCAAAATCAAAAGTGGCCTAGTTCATAAGCAAATGGGTAAACAAAACCAATAAGAGATCGACACGTAGAATAGCATTGGTTCTTTGCTGCCATTTTATTAAGACATCAATCTTGAAAAGAATTTCCAACATTAGCGTTTGTTTATTTCTTTACCCTTTTTCCTTCTGTCCATAATCTTGATCTGATTTGAATCAGGATGTAAGATACTCAATTTATTGTTAGGGGTGGTAATTGAGATAAATGCAAATATTAAAGGTGCAAGTAAGACATAACTAAACTTTAGGAGCAATAGGGGCACAAAATAAGCTTATAAAATCTTGCTCACAAAATGAAGTGGCGGTTTTTTATTGGTTGCATAGATAGTGGACCCGCCACACTCTACTTAAAAACACCAATAAATTCATGACACATAGGATTTTGTGAGCAAGATTTTGTGATTTTTTTGTGCCCCTAGTATTATTCAAACCTCAGAGGTGGTCAGTAAATTAACTCATAATATAACACTCAAATATAATATAGAACCTTTGACCACGTTAGTTTAAAAGGGCACACATGTATTTTTTTTTAAATCTAAGGTTTCACATTAAAAATAATTGGTGCCAACTGCCAAGCGTGGCTTACAACGTAGACGCAGAGCAATATTATGGGCCGTTGAGTCTGCACGTGTAACGAGTCTGCTCTAATACCTTCTTAAAATCTGAGGTTCCACTCTATAACCAATTAATGCCAAAAAGAGTGGCCCAAAATCTTTATAGATTATAAATAAAGTTTGTCAATTCCGAACACAAGATAATTTCTCTAACAATATAAACCAACCTAGAGATTATTGTATTTTAGGGTTAAATTTTAATTTGAATTGGTATATGGCTCCCACATATGGCAAATGGTGTAAAGGGTATCTCTGATAATTTTACTTTTTGTGGGCTATAAGTAGGTTTGAACACTCCATATTTTTTTGTCATTCCATCCTCAACAATTATTTGTGTATTTAAAAGCAGTGTTTTAAAAGACCCCCGTCTAGGCCGCTTAGGCCCGACCGCGGGCTGGACTGGGTTGACAATAGACTATATTGGAAGTTCCACCTTAAAACAAATTGGTGATAAGGGGAGTAACTCCTCAAGTCTATATATGGTCCATGTTTCTCTCTTTAGAAGACGTGGGATAATTGTCTCTTACACACTAAAAGTCAAATTGATTATTTTATTGGGACGGAGGGAGTATTATGTTAACTAGTTAAAAATTAAGATTGTTACTCATATAAGCATGGATATGTGTCTTGTGTTAATATAGGGAGATGGTGCACAAGTGGATGTAAAGGAGGAGGTATCAAAACCACAAGTCATGTCTCCCATAATTGATCAAACTGGTGATGAACTTACTAAAACCAATTCTCAAAACTAAGGGGGTCAAAATGAGTAGATTCATCATTTTTAGTAGTAAAATGTCAAGAGGGTCGACCGACCCCCTTGGCTTAGCCTTAGCTTCGCCAGTGATCACGAGGAAGAAGAAAAAGAGAAGGACATAACGACAACACAAATCATTAATGAAGAAGACGATGAGAAAGCTGAATCAGCTTCATTCTCTAGTGAAGGAGGAGCCACCCGAGATAACGAGTTTCCGGATGATGATGATGATGATGATGCTGATGATGAAGATGATGATCATCATTAAACTGCTTCAAGAACAATGATGCATGGTCATCTCTTATATAGCTTCTTTGTTATTTTGAAGATCTAATGCGCGGTTGTCTTAAAGGGTGTTTGTTTTCCTCGTGTTTTTCATGCATTTTCTTGCTTGTGTTTTGGGTTTGTATTTTTATTTTTTACTTTGTTAATTAAAGAGGATTGTAGATCAATTTAGCGTGATATTTGAAACTGATGCACCTAACAAATTTGTTGCTCCGCTGCACTAAAAACATATACTACCTCTATCCCTAAATGAGTGTCCAAATTTCATTTTAAGGGACATCTGAAAATCTCAACTTTTTGTACAATTTGGTGGCAAAGATTCATATATAATCTTGTAATTTCATTTCCAAACATTTAATTTTGCAAGTATAAAGAGACCGGTGAAAAAAATTTCGAAAAAAAATATCTAGGAACAAAGTTATGTTAAAAAAAAGACACTCATTTTGAGATAAAAATTTCTTGAAAATAAACACTCATTTAGAGACAGAGGGAGTAGTTTGTTGTTGGTGTAATTCTAGTTCTTATTTAGTGGTTGTAAAAGAAAGGTTTTTCTTTTGTTGAAACCGTGAAAGGACATTCATATTGAAAGTGTAAAAGAGCCATTTGAATAATACTATGGGCACAAAAAAGTCACAAAATCTTGCTCACAAAATCCTAGGTGTAATGATTTTATTGGTGTTTTTAATTAGGGTGTGGCGGGTCCGTTATCGATGCAATCAATAAAATATCGTCACCTCATGTTGTGAGCATGATTTTGTGCCCTTATTTTGTGCCCCTAGCATTGCTCAGAGCCATTTACAATTTGAGAAAAAGTAAATAGATTTTAGCTCAAAAAAAAAAAAAAAAAAGTAAATGTATTTAAGAGAAACCTATTCCTATACTATACTATACTATACTTATATTCCCTCCTTCCCACCCGAAATAGAATTTTGGTAAACTTGATTTTACTTTGACCAATTCTTTTGAAGAAAATATAATTATCCAAATGAAAATTAAAAAATTGTTACTGTATCACAATTAATAATACTCTCAATAACATTTTTTAAACTTATATTAGGATAATTATTTTTTATTTAAATTACATGATCAAAGTATAAAAAAAACTACCAAAATACTATTTTGGGCGGGATAGAATGAGTATACTACTATACTCCCCCGTCTCAAAATAGATGTCGTTTTAGACACTTTCACATATATTAAGAAATGCAATTAATGTATGTGAAAATGTCTTATATACCCCTAAAAGTAATCCAACTACCTAGATTATTAAATGCTTGTGCAAGAGATAATTCATTATCATTAATAAGGGTAGAATTCGTATACAACGATAAATATGCCTTGAAAATTGTAAAACAACAAGTATTTTGAGACAAAAATTAACTGCCAAAACGACATCTAAAATTTGAGACGGGAAATTTGAGACGGAGGGAGTACTATAGTATAGAAAGGCAAGGATGAAGGATCCATTAACATATGAGTCAAGCCTTATGGGTAAGATATGGGCCTTTAACAGTTTATAGAGTGGGCTGGACTATGCTGGGCTATGTTTTTGTCATATCATGTGATTACATGGGCCGTATACTTTTTGTTGCTAGTCGGCTTGAATGAGATCGTAAATGGATTTGAGAGAAAGCTTCTGTATTGACACTTGAACTTCCAACTTTGGGCAAAAGCCTAAATTTGTCGGGGTAATGCTTCTATAATTAAAAAAATTAGAGGTGGTCTCCCATGAGAACAAGGGGATCCGTCTCATGCATGAGACGGGTCGCCCCATAACCCATGGGCCGAACCCGCCACGTGGCAACCCACCATTGGCCGAATTTTTTTTTTTTTTTTTTCGGCTTTTCAGTGGTTTAGCAAAAAATAATAGTTACCATCTCTTAAAGTAACATTGTTCATAAGTAAACGTAATACTTGTTTTAAAAAAACAAAAGCTCGTTTTTACCCATTTGAAAAGTAATAACTTATGTATATGAATGTAATAGTAAGTTTATACAAGTAAATGTAACACTTTGATTGACGAAATTGTAACAGATTTCTATAGATAATGTAATACTTTTACATGTATCATGATAAATTTGACCCCATTGTAACTTATTGTTTGAAAACAAATAGATATCTATACATATGTATTACAATTATTTACAAATACTATTACATATAAATAACACGTTTGTTACATTTTAGTTATAATAAGTATTACTTTTGGCAAACGAAGAAAACATAGGAATATACACTATTACTTTAAGAGATGGTAACTATTACTTTTCACAAACCGAAAAAAACCAAAAAAAAAAATATAAAAATTTTAAAAAAAGCAAAAAAAAAAAAAAAAAAAAAAAAAAAAAATTGGGGGCCAATGAGGGGCTGCCACGTGGCAGGGTCCCCCCATGGGTCCTGGAGCAGGGTTGTGGGTCGGGTAATGGGTCAAAAAAATGACCCGTCTCACCCATGAGACGGGTTGGAGTGTTCTCACACAAGTTTTTGTCAAAAAATTAACACTCGTATTATTTACTTTCTTTTTTTAGTTTTCTTATGTAATTAGAATAGTTTGGAAAGTACTCCACTCTCTTATATAAATACTAAAGTACATCAATAATAATAATTGAGTCTTTCATATTCAAACGTTCTCTACCATGTATGATTGACTCCGACTATCTTTTTCTCTAATCCTACCCATTGTCTTTTTGTTTTTTTAATAAACGTGCATAACTAAGGTAAGACTTGTACTCTGGGATGGAGATAGTACAAACTAAAACAACAACATAAATGTCAAAAGAAACCAAAAAAAAAAAAAAAAATCCCAAAATGATGTGAATTGTTATAAATCGTCATATCTTCATATCAACTCATTAAAAAGAATTTGAAACAAAATAATGAAAAATACTCACTCCGTCCCAAATGATCTTCTAATTTCCATTTTTCATTATCCCAAAAAGCTCTTCATATTTCTACATTTTAGACTTTGTTTAAGCTCTTCATATTTCTACATTTTAGGCTTAAACAAAGCTTGGCTAGTAAAGCAAGTGTTTATATTTTTAAAAAGTTTGAATAGTGAAACGCGAAAATCATTTTGAGGCGGAGGGAGTATAAAGGAAAAAAGTTAATGGTGAAAGTTAATGAGGATATAAAAGAAGAGATAGAGATTAAAAAAATTCTAGTTTGATGGTGACATATTATACATTTTGCCCATATCTCTATCTACGGGGTAAAAAAGTACAATTACAAAGGGAAATGAATAATGAATCACCGTTATGACCAAGGAAAGAAAAGACTTTTGAATTAAAGAGGAAGAGAAAAGCCCTAAATCGGTGAAAAAGGCTCAATCTCCAACGTGTAGGGGAATGGGAAGAACCGACCGTTTGCAGTTAAAACTGACGCAATACAAATGCTATGCTACGACTATTTTCTTTCATTCATTCATTGAGTGCTCAATAAGTTTCGGGCCACCTTTTTCCACGTCCGCCTTCCCTTCCCCTTATCACTATTTTTTTGAGTTAGTATAGCTATTGTGGTGGGACGGAGGAGTACGTTGTATTTGGAGTAATAGTGTAGGGTTGGAGAAGATACAATAAATCAACGATGTAAAACTACTAGTGGAGGCACGTATTGTTGGGTTGCGTAGTCAAAATTAAAAAGAAAAGAAATTGAATTTGAGTCATTAAAAAAACTATGATTTTTTTTTTGTTTGTTTAGGTTGAAATTTAGTTTTCTTGGTGAAACAAAGATCTTGCAGAATACAAGATTATGAGAGAAACAATCACAACGAAAAGATCAAACCTATTCTAGATCTCTAGAATAAACCAAACACTAAAACACTTGAAGTCTTTATGAATAAGAACTTCAAGAAAACAAAGGAACTTTCTCTGAATGAAACTTTACTTAGAGAGACCTCCAAAAACGTGATGAATGACATATAATGATCGCCATCTTATAGACCACGTATTTTAGAGTCCTTCTTGGCGTGGAGATACTCTTGGTTGGCAATCATTCAATCATTCCTTGTTGAGAGTCATTCCTTACCTATAACACAAAACCCCTGACTTACCAAAGATAAACATTAGTATGTTAGTCAACTAAATCAAAATCAATATCCTAAAATAAACTACTCCTAATATAAACAATTATTAAACTAAATTGAATTAAACTAAATATACACATAATTCTTAAATTAAATAAACTCTAAATGTATACACTAAATAAATCAGAATCACAAAGATACAAAATAAAATATAAGAGTATTTCATACTCTTTCAATCTCCCCATATCTTTGTGGTTCTGATCAAAACATCAAAAACAATAATCTTTCCCCCTGAATGTTTACAATGGATTCTACTCCCTTTAAATACATCTTTAGAACACATCTTTCTCCCCCTGAATATGAAGACCACATCTTTCTCTCCCTTTTTGAGAGGAACCATCAAACTCAAAGAAAGAAAAACGTGAATATCTTCCACTCCCCCTAAATTTGAATCTCCCCAACAAAAATACCTCTAAGAGCATCATCAATCTCAACTCATATCGCAGCAAAACTTTATAGACCAGAGAGTTCTGTAGAAGATGTACTTACCCCTTAAACAGTAGCAGACTTACCAGTTGACTGTCCAGTTGAGTGACCAGTTGTCCGCACAGTTGCACGAACAAGTTGCTTAGCACCAGCTGGATGCTTAACAACAAATATGCCTGAGCTTGATCAGAGCAGTGGCAAACAATCATTTTGTGTCACAATCACTCAGAGTTTCTCCTAAATTCTCGGATATATCTGCAAAAATGTTAGAGAGAGATCATTTGCAGAATAGGAACAAGATGAGATGAGAGAAATGTAGCTAGAAAACATGAGGAAGAAGATATACTAAACCATAATTCACAACCAGATTTGACAAGGAGAAAAAATCACGGGAGGACAGTGATTCTTCCTAAGAACTCGGGTAGGCCAAGGAGTAGGGAGAACCGAGTGACTTTGAAGAACCCATTTGAATTCCAAAACAAACAAGGATTTTGATTTTAAAATTCAAACTTTTTCCATGTTTTGTGATAAATTGTCCATCCCAGAATTAGAACTTGCCAAATTCAACTGAATCCATTTATCCACAATGTACCATAAATTCCACCAACTGCACAATGAAACTTGAACATCACGCCATTAGATTATCGTTAAACACATGAAAAGCATCAATCTTTAACACATAAGAACAACAATTCAATTTGCTGATGTTAATACCAAGGGAGAAAAAAACTTAGAAAAATTATGCCTAAACACACAAGTGAAGATTGTCTCAATTTTGGTGTGACATAGTATGGTCAACTCAGTTCATGACTCGGTTTCAACTCACAAGAATTCAATGAGATTCACCTTCAATCATGCAGCCTCTAGAACACTCCCATTGAAGGCTTATGACTTATGAATCAGTTACGGGGAGGAGCTTTTCACTCTCACAATACAGTGTTACACTGATTCTCAATTGTCAGCACATTGCCTAAATGAGTAGTAACTTCAAAGATTGGAGGTAGCTTGTTTTCCCCGCAACCTTAGATTGAGTGTCCACTCCATGATAACACAAAGAATTAACAAGATAATTTTATTATCGAGTCAAGAAGGGTCTCATATTCAAGGGTCAAAACTCGGAGTCATGAACTTAGTTGACCAAGTGATCACAAGAGACAATCGTGCAATAGAATGAATGCATTTTTTTTAATATTTTTTTTTGATTTTTTTTTTTGTGTTTACTGTAATATACAATTATACAGTTATGCAGTCAGTTGTCTGCACACTTGTGCAGTCAACTGGTATCACACAGTCCGAGAGACTTCTTAAGTGAAGAAAATCTCTAAAAATCCAAAGCCTTAGTAAAGATATCAGCAAGTTGATCCGTTGTGCTTACATGTTCTAGAGTAATGATTTTTTGATCAACGAGATATCTAATAAAATTATGCATAATATCTATATTCTTTGTTAGGAAATGTTGTACCGGATTCTTGGCAGTATTATGGGGACTTAAGCTATCACAAAATACAGTCAAGGTTTCACTTCTAAGACCATAATCCTGGATTATTTGGTTCATCCTCAACAATTGAGTACAACAAGTAACAACCCCCACATATTCAGTATTAGATGGCCTACGAACCAAGAACCTAACATCTTTCCTTTCAACTTTTACCACTTCCTCTTGCATGACATTGATCCAATTGTTAACTTTTAAGGTTTATGACTCATTATCATGCTTCAAATTAGCAACGAAACAACAAGAGTTTACCTGATGGTACGCGGATTGCATGCATACCAAACCGGCTAATTCCCGGTAATTTATTCATTTTCCTCTTGTTTTTATTCCTTCATCCACTCCCCCAATGACCTGGGAAGTTAGATGATCTCCTTGTATCCTTGCAGCAGTATCAGATCCTCTGCTTTCATGATCTTCATTGATTTCAGAATTTGAACTAGAATCTGCTGCTGTCTTACCATCTGTCGTGGCAGTTGACTGTTCATATGATCTGTCAACTGACCTCACAAATGTTAAATCTGCAGATTCTTTTGTACTCTTCTGTTTAGATTAATCATTAATCTGTTTAGGCTCCCAAGCGCAACCTGCAGTACAATTCTCAACACAATTGACAATAAGATCAGGAGCATTATCAGAAACTGAGTTAAAACATGAATGATTTTCAACCAACTTATAACAATGATCAGAGGATCTTACACCTTTCAAGACACATCTGTTTGAATCATCGAAGACCTCACAGATCTTCTTATCAAACTTGACATGTAGATCATCATCACAGAATTGGCTTATGCTAATTAAGTTTGCCTTTAACCCATTAACATGCAAGACATTATGCAAGTTAGCCAAACCATTAACATTCAGCATACCTTTGCCAATTACCTCACCTTGAGAACCTCCACCAAAATTGACTTTTCCACCTTTAAAGGCTTCATAGTCTTTGAAATGCTCAAGAGAGCCAGTCATGTGGTGGGAGCAGCCACTGTCAAAGTACCGGCTCCTTCCACACTGCTCTTGAAGGAGGTAAACAGCACTTGACACTTTAGAGTGTCCTTTCTTACCCATGTGGCTTTTGGAGCAGACTGCAGTTGACTGGGCAGTTGTGTCTCCAACTGTGCCCACAACTGTCCTGTCAGGTGGTCGCTGTTCTTCTCCAAGTCAAGTTCCTGTTTCAACTTATAACAAAATGGACGTATATGTCCAGGGGAAAAACAATGGTGACACACGTATCTCCTTTTTCTATTTCTTCTGTTTTTGTGAGGAGACACGTGATTAGCATTAAATCTCTCATTGTTTTTCGAAGTGCCCTTACCTTCCTTAACATAAATTGGATCTCCATAGCCTAAACCTGATTTTCCTTGGTTCCCCATGTTCAGAACCTCTTCCAATTTAGCCTTGCCATTGTTAAGTTTATTGAGTGTAATGGTTTCTTTTTCAAGATTGCTTTTATATTTCTCACACTCATTGTCTTTTTTGGTAACCATGACTTCTAAACTAGCTATGGAATCCTTTTGAGAATCATTTTCTGTAGCGACCCCAAAACCTGTTTTTATTTATTTTATATTTTTGGGAATTTTTATTTGACTTATATGTGCATTTTATGTGTTGCATCATATTTTATGATTTGCATATCATACTTGATTATTTGTGTTACTTACTTAGTTAGTAAAAATAATGATTAAAGGAGTTAAATGATTAAGTAGAAACTTTAGGGTCCTTGTTGAAAATATAAGTTAAGGGGCTTAATTGTTGAAAATAAAAGTTGGGTGACCAATTTGTAAAAGTGGGAGAAGATTTTTATCAAAACCACTTTCCCCTTCTCTCTTTTCTTTCTCAGCATTTCTTCTTCTGCAACTTTCTACGTTCAGTTAGGGTTAAAGAGAAAAAGGTAAGTTCGACCCATTTCGATTTAATTCTTTTTATTTACTTACCTGTTTTAAAAACTAATTATATAAAAATGATCAGGGCGTCGAATAGGTCATTTCTAGCCGAACAAAACTTATTTCAGCGGTAGTTTTTCCGGAACTAGGTAAGTTACTAATTCCCCTTTAAATATTAAAATAGTCATATATGCTATATATGATACTTGTACTTGTTAATTTTGTGATTTGGGTAATATTTGCTATACTTGTAATTTTGGGACAAAGAGAGTATATAAAATTGGGTTTTGCTGAATATGGGAATGGTTTAGAAACCATGTTGAAATCTGAATGAAAGTTGCTAATGAAAGTGTCTAAGTTGTGTTATATATGTTATACTTGTGGGACGGAAGGAGTAAAAATTGAACTAAGGAAAACAATCTGGGATTTGGCCCAAAATAGGAGGGGGCGCGCGCACCCTATATAAGGAGGCGCACGCACCCATTGTTATCAATCTAGGCAAAAGGGACTGATGAAGGGAGGCGTGCGCACCCTTTTGGGTGGGGCGCGCGCACCCTTAGTTGGCCAAAAATAGTGATGATCTGATGAAGGGAAGCGCGCGCACCCTATGGGGTGGGGCGTGCGCACCCGCCCTGTTTTCCAGGTTTGATAGTTTGTGTTATTTGGGGTACAAGAGGACAATTGTTGTGTCATCCATGGGGTTGTTTAGGACCCAAATGTGAATGTGTATGACTCTTATGTCGTTGATGAAAAAAATTGGATTGTGACTAAATGTCCTTATTATGGACTCTTTATGAGAAATCTTTCGTGTGCATCTTGTGATGTATTTTGGCTTAATTCCTTCTTGGATTAAATGCCCCGGGTTTTGTTTAGCAAGTATTCATTAATGTGCTTCTTGTTAAAAGTCCAGCTGGTCTTGTTGTGGAGTCAGCCAATGGAAGAATTATAGTGGTACAGGTAAGTCCACTATAAGGTTTTCCATTGGAGCTTGTGAGTCAGGCGGTGGGAGAATTATAGTGGCACCCAAGCCAAGTTCACTATAAGGTGTCCACTGTGCCTTCTAGTTTCCCCAGTCCAGATTGGCCTTGGATGGGATGAATTGATCCCTTTGGTGAGTATTTGGGTCATGACTTTGTGTCATATTTTCCTCGCTGGTTACTTGGTTCTATTGGTTATGGTTTGGTTTTCGGGATCCCGGCTTCAGCTATTTATGCTGCTCAGATGGTTTTCTCTGATGGGTTTCTCAGATGGTATTCTCATCGGTTATGGTTATTGGGTAAACCTTGGCTTGGTATCCACCGGAGTGTGGGCTATGTGATAAATGTGATATATGAGTTGATGTTATGTGTTATATGCTATATGATTACTGTTGATATAGTTTCTTTATGATCATCATATCAGCATGTAACGTAGTTGCATTTTAGTAGCTTACTGAGATTTATTCTCACCCTTATTTGTTTACTGTTTTAGATAAAGGCGGATCTAGGGGATAGGACATTTGGCACGGGAGGACGTTGGTTTGGTAAGAGTTGGGACTTGTCTTGTTGAAGGTTACATTATTTAAATGTAAACCCTTTGGGTAGAGTAACCGTACTTTCTTATGGTCACATCTATTTTGGTAAATGTTGATGTATGTACATTTGTTTAAAAGTTTGTAAGCCTTCGGGCTAAGTACTTTCGTTGTGAAAGTGTTTGTAAAAGTTTGTTTCAAGTTAAGTGAAGTCTTTGAACTTCAAGTGTGATTTTGTTCAACTTTCTAAAAGGACATTTCGAAAAAATTTCAGAAAGAGTTTTATAACGTCTTCCACTCGTGTCCCGAGCGTGGGGCCAAGTAGGACCACGGGTACGGGGCGCGACAGTTGGTATCAGAGCTAGGTTGTAGATGGTCTAGAATGACTAAATGACCTAGGAGGGTAGTAGAGTATAGATTGAGTAACATTGAGTGTTTGATGCAGGTATTCATTAAAAATGGGTAAAACTGACGGAGATCAGGCCGGCTCTTCGGGGCAAGGGGATGCAAGAGAAGAGGCTCGAATTATGTTCCAAGGAATGTACGAAGCGGCAATGAAAACTATAAATGATCAGAGGCAAGAATGGGAACAGGTACCACCAAGATATGGCTTAAAGCAGTTTCTAAAAATGAAGCCTATGGAGTATGATGGAGAACCTGATGTATCTAAAACTGAAAGGTGGATTGAATCCATGGAAAAGATCTTTGATGCTTTGAGATGTTCTGAGGAAGATCAAGTTAGGTTTGCTACTTATAAATTGAATGGAGCTGTCGAGCATTGGTGGAAAGCTTTGAAAATTAAATGGGATGAAACTCATGTACCTTACACTTGGGAGAATTTTCTGGGAAAGTTTAAAGAACACTTCATTCCTCGAGTAGATCAAGACAGGAAGGAGATGGAATTTCTTAGCTTGGAGCAAGGTTCTATGTCAATTGCTCAGTATTCAGCTAAATTTTCAGAGTTGTCCAGGTATTGTACTCACTTAGTGGCAACTGAGGAGAGGACGGATACAAGATTTGTGAAAGGTTTAAAAACTGTGATTAGAACTCAGCTAGTATCCCATAAGTTGCAAGATTTTCAGGATGCAGTTGATCGAGCCTACCAGGTGGAGCATGAGATTGAGGAACATAAGAGGAAAATGGAATTGTTAGGCGCTGGGAAGCAAGTTAGGCAACAACAACAACGGGGTGATAATAGAGGGAATCAAGGTGGATCTTCACAATTTAAAAGGTCTTCTCAAAGACAGTCAGGTAATAGAAATCAAAGTAACACTTCAGGGAGTCAGAGCAGAGGAGTTTGTAATTATTGTCAGAAAGAAGGGCATTCAGAAGAGAGATGTTGGAAGAAGCAGGGTAAGTGTTTGAACTGTGGTCAGTTAGGACATTTTCAGAGGGATTGCCCTAAGTATAGGATGCAAGCATCGGGAAGTGTGGTTGGGTCCTCTCAGGGCCAGAAGAGGGATTCCTCAGGCAAGCCTAAGGTTCAGGGTCGTGTCTTTGCCATTTCTCAGCAACAGGCTTCAGAGTCCTCTAATGTGATAGGAGGTATTATTTCTGTGTCTAGTTTGAGGGCACGTACACTTATAGACCCTGGCTCATCGCATTCTTATGTGTCTGTGAATTTTGCTTCTCGATTGCATTTGTCTTCTGATTCTCTGCCTTATGTGTTAGAGGTGTCAACTTCTATAGGGGAGTGTTTGGTGACCAATGAGGTGTTGTATTCTTGTGATGTGCATATACGTGAGCATGTTTTACCTGCTGATTTAGTTATCTTACCATTACAAGATTTTGATGTTATCTTGGGTATGGATTGGTTGGGTAAATATCATGCGTCTGTTGATTGTGCTAATAAGGTGGTCACATTTTCTATCCCTAATGTTCCTAAATTTTCTTTTAAAACTGTTCCCTGGGGTAGAGAGATTCGAATTATTTCTTATATGAAGGCTAGAAAGTTGTTGAACCGGGGTTGTGCGGGGTATTTGGCTAGTGTGTTGGATGCTACTAAAAGGGTTCCTAATATTGAGGATGTGCCTATTGTTAAAGAATTTTCAGATGTATTTTCTTCTGAGTATGCTATGCCTCCTGACCGGGAAATAGAGTTCTGTATTGACTTACTTCCAGGTACAGCTCCTATATCTGAGGCACCTTACAGAATGGCCCCAGCTGAATTGAAAGAGTTGAAGGTTCAGTTGCAAGAGTTACTTGATCGAGGATTCATTCGTCCTAGTGTATCCCCGTGGGGAGCTCCAGTATTATTTGTTAAAAAGAAAGATGGGTCCTTGAGACTGTGTGTTGACTACAGAAAGCTGAATCAGGTAACTATAAAGAATAAATATCTGCTTCCTCATATTGATGATTTATTTGATCAACTTCAAGGGTCGGTTGTCTTTTCAAAACTTGACTTGAGGAGTGGGTACCACCAGTTGAAAATCCGTTCTGAAGACATTTCTAAAACTACTTTCCGTAGTAGATATGGCCATTATGAGTTTCTGGTTATGCCTTTCGGGTTGACTAATGCTCCGGCTGTTTTTATGGATATGATGAATAGGGTCTTTAAACCTTATCTTGATACCTTCGTGGTTGTATTTATTGATGATATTCTTGTTTATTCCAAGTCCCGGGAGGAGCATGAACATCATTTGTGAATGGTTTTATCTATTCTTCGTGAGAAGCAGTTGTTTGCTAAATTCAGTAAGTGTGCTTTTTGGCTCAATTAAGTATCTTTTCTTGGGCACGAGATTTCTAATAAAGGTATATCAGTTGATCCCTCCAAAGTTGAGGCTATTGTGAATTGGAGGAGGCCAGAATCAGTTACAGAAATTCGAAGTTTCTTGGGGTTAGCTGGGTACTACAGAAGGTTTATTGAGGGGTTTTCTAAGATTGCAACTCCTTTGACTCAGTTGACTCGAAAGAATGTTCCTTATGTGTGGGATGAGAAATGTCAAGCTAGTTTTGAAGAGTTGAAGAAGAGATTGACTACAGCTCCTATTCTTGCCCTACCTACTGGTAATGATGATTTGGTAATCTATAGTGATGCTTCTAAAGAAGGCCTCGGGTGTGTATTAATGCAAAATGGAAGGGTGATTGCATATGCTTCGAGGAAGTTGACTCCGAGTGAGCAGAATTATCCTACCCATGATATGGAGCTTGCAGCTATTGTCTTTGCATTGCACAAGTGGAAACATTATCTTTATGGAGCAAAGTTTGAAATTTTCACAGATCATCAGAGTTTGAAGTATCTTTTCTCCCAGAAAGAGTTGAATAATAGACAACAAAGATGGATGGAGCTATTCAAGGATTATGATTGCACCATTTCTTATCATCCAGGCAAGGCAAATGTGGTAGCTGATGCTATTAGCCGGAAGTCTTATGTAGCTTCATTGATGGTGCGGGAATGGAAGATGTTGGAGGATGCTCGAGATTGGAGTCCTTGCGAATCAAAGCATGGAGCTATTTTTGCGAATATTCGAGTGTTTCCCACTTTAGTTCAACAAATAAAGGAAGCTCAGAAGGATGACCCGGAGTTGGTAAAGATATTGGATAAAATCAAAGAAGGTAAATTTGAGGATTTCTCTCTCAGTTCGGAAGGGGTATTAACTTTCAGAGGTCGATTGTGTGTGCCTAATGTTGATGGGATTAAACACCAAGTTCTTGATGAAGGCCATAAATCAAGGTATACTATTCATCCCGGGAGTACTAAAATGTATCAGAATTTGAAGCAACACTTTTGGTGGAATAATATGAAGAGGGAAATAGCGGATTATGTATCCAAGTGTTTAACATGTCAACAAGTTAAAGCTGAACATCAAAGGCCTGCAGGATTGCTTCAACCGTTAGAGATTCCGGAATCGAAGTGGGAACATGTTACTATGGATTTTGTGAGAGGGTTACCTCGTACTCGAAGAAGGTTTGATGCGGTTTGGGTGATTGTTGATAGATTGACAAAGTCTTCTCATTTTCTACCTATTGAGATTGGGTATTCTATGGAAAAGCTTACAACCTTGTACATTAATGAGATCGTGAGATTACATGGAGTTCCAGTGAGTATTGTGTCTGATCGTGACCCTATATTCACATCTCGGTTTTGGCAAGCATTTCAGAAGGCTTTGGGTTCAGAGTTGAGATTTAGTACACCTTTTCATCCTCAAACAGATGGTCAGTCCAAAAGAACTATCCAGATTCTTGAGGATATGTTGAGGGCTTGCTCAGTTGATTTTTCAGATTCTTGGGATATTCATTGCCTCTCGTAGAGTTTTCTTATAATAACAGTTTTCAGTCCAGTATTGGGATGGATCCTTATGAAGCCTTGTATGGGAGGAAATGTCGATCTCCTATCTGTTGGGATGAAGTGGGAGAAGCTAAGATTTGGGGTGTTCAGATGGTTAATGATTCAGTTGAGAAGGTTAAACTTATTCGAGATCGTTTGAGTACGGCCCAGAGTAGACAGAAAAGCTATGCTGATCATCGGAGGCGAGACCTTGAGTTCGAAAAAGGTGACTTTGTGTTTTTGAAGGTTTCCCCTAAGGTTGGTATTCGAAGATATGGAAAGAAAGGCAAGCTTGATCCGAGGTATATTGGTCCATTTGAGATTCTTGGAAGAGTGGGGGATCGGGCGTATCGTTTTGCATTACCTCCTTCTCTTGATAAGATCCATAATGTATTTCATATTTCTATGCTTCGGAAGTATGTGTATGATTCTTCTCATGTTTTATCTGAGGTTCCTGAGGATATTGAGCCGAGTATGTCTTATGAGGAACATCCGGTCCAAGTCATTGATTCGAAGGTGCAAGAACTGAGAAACAAAAGTATTCCTCTTGTTCGAGTTGTGTGGAGGAATCATAATGTGGAGGAATCGACTTGGGAGCTTCGGGAGGAGATCGAAAGGAAGTACCCTTGGTTGTTTGAGGGCCTCAGTAAGTAACCCTAAAATTCGGGACGAATTTTCTTTAAGGGGGAGTGATTGTAGCGACCCCAAAACCCGTTTTTATTTATTTTATATTTTTGGGGATTTTTATTTGACTTATATGTGCATTTTATGTGTTGCATCATATTTTATGATTTGCATATCATACTTGATTATTTGTGTTACTTACTTAGTTAGTAAAAATAATGATTAAAGGAGTTAAATGATTAAGTAGAAACTTTAGGGTCCATGTTGAAAATATAAGTTAAGGGGCTTAATTGTTGAAAATAAAAGTTGGGTGACCAATTTGTAAAAGTGGGAGAAGATTTTTATCAAAACCACTTTCCCCTTCTCTCTTTTCTTTCTCAGCATTTCTTCTTCTGCAACTTTCTACGTTCAGTTAGGGTTAAAGAGAAAAAGGTAAGTTCGACCCATTTCGATTTAATTCTTTTTATTTACTTACCCGTTTTAAAAACTTATTATATAAAAATGATCAGGGCGTCAAATAGGTCATTTCTAGCCGAACAAAACTTATTTCAGCGGTACTTTTTCCGGAACTAGGTAAGTTACTAATTCCCCTTTAAATATTAAAATAGTCATATATGCTATATATGATACTTGTACTTGTTAATTTTGTGATTTGGGTAATATTTGCTATACTTGTAATTTTGGGACAAATGGAGTATATAAATTTGGGTTTTGCTGAATATGGGAATGGTTTAGAAACCATGTTGAAATCTGAATGAAAGTTGCTAATGAAAGTGTCTAAGTTGTGTTATATATGTTATACTTGTGGGACGGAAGGAGTAAAAATTGAACTAAGGAAAGCAATCTGGGATTTGGCCCAAAATAGGAGGGGGCGCGCGCACCCTATATAAGGAGGCGCACGCACCCATTGTTATCAATCTAGGCAAAAGGGACTGATGAAGGGAGGTGTGCGCACCCTTTTGGGTGGGGCGCGCGCACCCTTAGTTGGCCAAAAATAGTGAGGATCTGATGAAGGGAAGCGCGCGCACCCTATGGGGTGGGGCGTGCGCACCCGCCCTGTTTTCCAGGTTTGATAGTTTGTGTTATTTGGGGTACAAGAGGACAATTGTTGTGTCGTCCATGGGGTTGTTTAGGACCCAAATGTGAATGTGTATGACTTTTATGTCGTTGATGAAAAAGATTGGGTTGTGACTAAATGTCCTTATTATGGACTCTTTATGAGAAATCTTTCGTGTGCATCTTGTGATGTATTTTGGCTTAATTCCTTCTTGGATTAAATGCCCCGGGTTTTGTTTAGCAAGTATTCATTACTGTGTTTCTTGTTAAAAGTCCAGCTGGTCTTGTTGTGGAGTCAGCCAATGGAAGAATTATAGTGGTACAGGTAAGCCCACTATAAGGTTTTCCATTGGAGCTTGTGAGTCAGGCGGTGGGAGAATTATAGTGGCACCCAAGCCAAGTTCACTATAAGGTGTCCACTGTGCCTTCTAGTTTCCCCAGTCCAGATTGGCCTTGGATGGGATGAATTGCTCCCTTTGGTGAGTATTTGGGTTATGACTTTGTGTCATATTTTCCTCTCTGATTACTTGGTTCTATTGGTTATGGTTTGGTTTCCGGGATCCCGGATTCAGCTATTTACTGTTGGGTTTCCAAGTAACATGCGCAGCGGAATATAACAATTAAAATTTTAAGAAACCCAAAGCCATGGATCCGTTCATATGATTAAATCAAATTCAACAAGATGAATATAGGATAAAACTAACCCTTGATGGCTATGAACTTTTCTCTTTGGTCTTGGTGGAGATCTTGAAGCTTTATCACGAACAAATCACGAACTTTGTAAGATGATAAAATTCACCCTCTAGCGGTATCCACACTTCGAACGAATATCAAGAGAATCCTTGATCTTGGTTGTTAGACCAATAATTATGAAACACATTTTCACAATTGATATGACTATATGGAATTTTCTTTTGTGTATTATTTTGTTCTTCAACCAAGGATGTCTTAGAACAAAATAAAATGTCTCTCAAACTCTTTGGAGACTCACAAAAGGCTATCCCTGAAGCTCTGGCCGAAATCATCCTTTTATACACAAGCAAGACCTATTCCAAATAGGAAACTTGTGTCAAAAGACATTCCAAATCGAATTAGGAAAGTGCCAGCCGACAGTAATGTGCGGCCGCCCAGAATACACTGTGCGGTCGCACAACTATCTGAAACAAACTAGTACAAAAATGAGCTAAGTGTGCGGCCGCCCAGTTCACACTGTGCGGTCGCCCACTTCCCCAGAATGTCCAGAATTTTCAAAATTCCAATTTAGTCATTTTAAAGATTCATTCTATTGTGTGTGACTCTCTAGGATTATACTAAGTTGGTAATGGGGTCAAACATGATCCCATAAGATATGATTAGGTTCTAGCAAACCGTCATACCTACCCAAATAGTATAACTAGATACAAGTTCTCATTCATTTAGAATATGTCACAATCCCTTTGTCCGCGATGTCATTGAACACAAGTCATGGTCAAACAGTCAACTTGTTTATGTTCAATACTTTCTCGATTCCGAATATGTTGATAATCCAAATGAAATTGATCCAATCAATTCATTTGAGTCCGGCCGAACATTTCATCAACATCATTCCTTCGAGGGGCCCAAGCTTGACATCTCTCCGTGGAGGGAGAAATCCATTTAGCTTATTATTCTTCCCTACGTGAATCCGATTATGTCAATCATATCTTTTATAACTACCCGGTTAAAGGTAGCTTTTGAATATGTCAAACATAATGTTCATCAAGTGGAAGACTATAATAACTTCATGTCTAAGGATTCGAATGACATAACTAATATGAGATATATGTATGACATAGACCATGACATAAATCTCATACAGCAGGTCATGTCCAGTACCTTGTTCCAAACAAGTACCCATAAATCTAACATGATTATCTCATGATCATTTAGCCTTTATACTAGTGCTTAACAAGTACTAGGGACGGGGATTATTATAAGTAAACATGAACAACAATAATAATCAAAATATCTCTTTATTGATATGAAATAAATGATAACAATTACAACGTTTATTAAACGTGCCTAGGGCACCACTACCAACAATCTCCCACTTGCCCTAGGCCCAATCTCCCATGTATCTAATACCCATGGACCTAACATGACCATCATGTTTAGCTTGTGGAAGTCCCTTTGTTAGCGGGTCCGTAACATTGTCATTAGAAGGTATTCTGCATATATTTACGTCTCCCCTATCAACGATCTCTCGAATGATATGAAAAACGCCTAAGTAT
Organism: Campanula takesimana; assembly: GCA_026119855.1. Taxonomy (NCBI): domain Eukaryota; kingdom Viridiplantae; phylum Streptophyta; class Magnoliopsida; order Asterales; family Campanulaceae; genus Campanula; species Campanula takesimana. Next base: position 362,368 of record JAOWBW010000302.1, read on the forward strand.
GTGTTTGGATTTCTGATGTGCTCTTGGTTCCTTTGCTTGAGCAATAGCACCATTATTATCGCAATAAAGGTCTATTGGATTAGCAATACTAGGAACCACTTCAAGTTCAGTTATGAACTTCTTAATCCAAACAGCTTCCTTTGCAGCATCCGATGCAGCAATATACTCAGCTTCTGTTGTAGAATCAGCGGTTGTACTTTGCTTGGAACTCTTCCAGCTTACAGCTCCACCATTTAACATAAACACAAAACCCGATTGCGATCGGCTATCATCTTTGTCAGTTTGGAAGCTTGTATCCGTGTAAGCATTCACAACGAGATCATCTTCCATTCCTCCATAGATAAAAAACGAGTCTTTAGTTCTTCTCAAGTACTTAAGAATCGCTTTTACAGCTATCTAGTGATTTTCACCAGGGTCGGATTGGTATCTACTTGTCATGCTCAAAGCATAAGATACATCCGGCCTAGTACAAATCATGGCATACATGATGGACCCAATTGCCGAGGCATATGGAACATCATTCATTTTCTCACGCTCATCGTTTGTCTTAGGACATTGAGTCTTGCTTAGAGAAACTCCATGTAACACGGGCAAGGTGCCTCTCTTAGAATTTTCCATACGGAATCTTCTAATGACCTTGTCAATGTATGTACTTTGGCTTAAACCAAGTAGCCTCCTTGATCTATCTCTATAGATCTTAATGTTGGTGTTGGTGCCCTAGGCACGGTTGTTAAACATTGTATAAGTTATCATTTTATTCATAATAATAAAGAGATAATAAGATTATTATTATGGCTCGTGTTTGCTTATAATAATCTCCGTCCCTAGAGCTTGTTAAGCACTAGTATAAAGGCTAAATGATCATGGGATGATCATGTTAGATTTATAGGTACTTGTTTGGAACAAGGTACTGGACATGACCCGCGGTATGAGATTTATGTCATGGTCGATGTCATATATAAATCTCATATTAGTTATGGCATGATTGGATTCACGTAGGGAAGAATAATAAGCCAAATGGATTTGTCCCTCTTCGGAGAGATGTCAAGCTTGAGCCCCTCGAAGGAATGATGTTGATGAAATGTTTGGCCAAACTCAAATGGATTGATTGGATCGATGTCATTTGGATTATCAACATATTCGGAATCGAGAAAGTATTGAACAATACAAGTTGACTTGTTGACCATGACTTGTGTTCAATGACATCGTGGACAAAGGGATTATGACATGTTCTAAAAGGAATGCGAACTTGTATCTAGTTATACTATTTGGGTAGGTATGACGGTTTGCTAGAACCTAATCATATCTTATGGTTTCATGTTTGAACCCATTGCCAACTTAGTATAATCCTAGAGGGTCACACACAATAGAACGAATCCTAAATAAGGACTATATTGGAAATTTGGAAAAATTGGAGTTTTCTGGGCCTTTGGGCGACCGCCCAAATGGGCTGGGCGACCGCACAAGAAATTGGGCGGCCGCACACCTCAGTTTGGGCGGCCGCACAGTACTGTCGGGGACAGATTCCTAATTTGATTCAGAAGGGAATTTTGGACGGGTTTAGACACAAGTTTCCTATTTGGAATAGGTCTAACTTGTATATAAACATCAAAATTCGGCCAAGAACAGAACCTAAGCTTTTGTGCAAGTCTCCAAAGAGTTTGAGAGAGTTTATTTTGTTCTAAGAAATCCTAGATTGAAGAACAAAATTAAATACAAAGAAAATTCCATATAGTTCACATTAATTATGAAAACGTGTTTCATAATTTGGTCTAGCAACCAAGATCAAAAGTTCTTGATATTCGTTCGTGGTGTGGATACCACTAGAGGGTGAAACTTATCATCTTCATAGTTCGTGATTCTTGCTTTGTTCGTGATCAAGATTTCAAGCCTCCATCGAATTCAAGGTTGCAAAATCAAAAGCATCAAGGGTTAGTATTCTAGTATTATATTGTTGTATTTGACTTAATCATATGAATGGATCTATGGGCTTTGGGTTTCATAAATTTTAAATGCTTAATTCCGCTGCGCATGTTACTACGAAACCCAACACTTAATGCCAAGTATATAAGCGGCTTCACCCATATCTTTCATTGCGAAGCACTTTCCTAACCAAGTCTTCACAGACTAAAGTGTAGGAATGTCGTTTCCAATGAGTATTATGTCATCTACGTATAAAATAAGGAATAGCACTATGCTCCCACTAATCTTCTTGTATACACAAGGCTCGTCTTCGTTCTTGATGAAAGCAAACTCTTTGACCGATTCATCAAAACGGAGATTCCAACTCCTTGAAGCTTGCTTCAATCCATAGATGGATCTTTGCAATTTGCATACCTTAGAATCTTGTTCAAAACCTTCTGGTTGTGTCATATACACATCCTCTTGGAGTTTTCCATTCAGGAAAGCGGTTTTGACGTCCATCTGCCATATTTCATAGTCATGATATGCGGCAATGGCAAGCAAAATTCTTATAGACTTGATCATTGCTACGGGTGAAAAGGTCTCATCATAGTCAATACCATGAACTTGCCTATAACCCTTCGCTACAAGCCTAGCTTTGTAAGTATGCACCTACCCATCCATGTCAGTCTTCTTCTTGAAGACCCATTTGCATCCTATGGTTTTTACACCTTCGGGCACATCAATCAAATTCCAAACTTGATTGTCGTGCATGGATTGCAATTCGGATTCCATGGCTCCAAGCCACTTGTCCGAATCAGGAGAAGACATCGCCTCTTGGTAGGTTGACGGTTCATCATTCTCAATGATTTCTACCTCATTACTATCCGTTATGAGAAATCCATATCTCTCGGGCTCGGATCGTAACCTACTAGATCTGCGAGTTGCTTGTGTATTTTGAACAGGTTCCACAACTCCTTGTGGTTCTTGTTCTTGTTCCACTATTGGTTCAATGTTATTTTCTGGGTCTCGAATTTCTTCAAGATTTATTTTACTCCCACTGATTTTTTTGGAGAGAAACTCTTTCTCTAGAAAGACACCAGTTCGGGCAACAAACACTTTGTTGTCTTCACGGTTGTAAAAGTAATATCCTCTAGTTTCCTTAGGATATCCCACGAAAATACATTTATCAGATTTGTGTGCAAGTTTGTCTGAGACAATTCTTTTGACAAAAGCTTCACAACCCCAAATCTTCATGAAAGATAAACAAGTTTTCTTTCCGCTCCACATCTCATATGGAGTCTTTTGAACCGATTTAGTTGGAACACGATTTAGCGTGAAAGCAACGGTTTCTAGGGCGTAACCCCAAAAGGATATTGGAAGATCAACTTGACTCATCATTGATCGAACCATGTCTAACAAAGTCCGATTCCTTCTCTCGGACACACCATTCCATTGTGGTGTTCCGGGTGGAGTCAATTGTGAAACTATTCCACAATTCTTTAGATGATCATCAAATTCTTGACTCAAGTATTCTCCACCTCGATCTGATCGAAGTGCCTTAATACTTTTGCCAAGTTGTTTTTCTACTTCATTTTGAAATATTCTAAATATCTCAAATGCTTCACTCTTATGTTTCATTAGGTAAACATACCCAAATCTACTATAATCATCAGTGAAGGTTATGAAGTATTGAAATCCTCCCCTAGCATTGCTACTTAATGGTCCGCATACATCGGAATGTATCAACCCCAATAAGTCGCTTGCCCTTTCACCCAACTTGGTAAAAGGTGTCTTAGTCATTTTTCCAAGAAGACACGACTCACAAGTATCATATGACTCGAGGTCACATGAACCTAAAAGTCCGTCCCCATGGAGTTTTGAGATACGCTTCTCATTAATATGACCAAGACGGCAATACCATAAATAAGTATGATTTACATCATTAGGTTTAGATTTCTTATTTACATGATAGACATTGTCATTATTTTCATTCTTGACATCCAAGATATAAAGGCCATTAAATGAATTAGCAATACCATAAAGCACATCATTTAAATAAATAGAAAATTTCTTATTCTAAATAAGAAACTTAAAACCTTCATTATCCAAACAAGAAATTGAAATAATATTTCTGCTTAAATCCGGAACATAATAACAATTGTTCAAAACAAGAATTAATCCGGAAGGTAAAGTGACTTCATAAATCCCTACGGCTAATGCAGCAACTCTTGCTCAATTCCCCACGCGTAGATCTACTTCACCTTCTTTAAGCAGTCTCCTATTCTTTAGTCCCTGCACATTTAGACAAATGTGAGAACCACATCCGGTATCCAATACCCAAGAATCAGTGGTAGAAAGGAGAATATCTATCATATAGATACCTGAAGTCGACGCAGCCTTGCTGCCCTTCTTCTTCTTTTGCTCTTCCAAGAAAGCCTTGCAATTTCGTTTCCAATGACCAATTTCTTGACAATGGAAACAGATTGCATCCTTTTGTGAATCGGGTTTTACCTCAGAAGCCTTGGCAACCTTTGCCTTGCTTATTTTGGGTTTGACAACTTTCTTACCCTTTCCTTTGGCACTAGCCTTCTTCCCATCATGAACCAAGAGCACGGGAAAACCTTTCTCCACAATTTTCATCTCTGCAGTTTTAAGCATCCCATGCAACTTAGAGAGATTCTTATCCATTCCATGCATGTTATAATTCATCACAAACTGATTATAACTTTTAGGCAATGAATTAAGAATGAGATCCGTGGCTAGCTCCAATGGGATTGGATAGCCAAGTTTCTCAAGGTGCTCTACATAACCTTTCATTTTAATAAAGTGAGGACTCACTTGTTGCCCTTCATTCATTTTACAAGTAGTGAATGCAACAATGGTCTTGTACCTCTCTTGCCTAGCTTGCTCTTGAAACATGGTTCTCAACTCCACGCCTATCTCATAGGCTTCCAAATGTTCCAAACTTTGTTGGAGTTTTGAACACATAGCAGCAAGCATGAGACAACTTACATCTCTAGAATCATTACGATGTTTCTTGTAATTGTCTCTTTCTACCCTAGGGGCAGTAGGCGGTGGTTCAGCAGGGAGAGGCCCATCGAGAATGTACAACTTATCTTCTTGCCTAAGAACGATTCTTATGCTACGGATCCAATCCATAAAGTTAGTACCATTCTCTTTGAGCTTATCCTTCTCAAGGATCGATCGCAACGACATTGATTGAGTGTTATTAGTCATTATCTACAAATATGCAAAATTTCCAAAATTTAATAAGTACCGGTTTTCATTAAAGAGATAAATAATGTAATTTTTTAAACAAAATACTCTCACTAAATTATATAACCTTCATATACATTCAATGTATAATATAATTTAATTGGGCTAAGATCCAACTTTAATTTAACTTTTGAGTCCACGGAGGCGGACCGCTCAAAACTAAATTAATTAGGTAGACAATCATGTCATTCATATCCCATATGATTCTTAGATCCTTTTATGAGATTCTTTGAGAAATCCAATTTCAAAAAGCATGTTTAATCTCATCTTTTTCCTAGGCCCAAAACTGTTTTGACGCCTAATTAAGTCCAACCATTTTAAACGCATAGGAACCATTCAATTTAACGCACCTTGCGGAGGCAAGCCCACATTAAATTAATGAACCTCATCTTGCTCATACATGAATAAAATCAATGCACTTCGCGGAGACGAACCCACATCAAAATCACCCATATATAAACAAATGTTTTAATCATGGCATGGCAATGAAGAACTTAAAACTTTCTTTGAAGGTTCATCACATATAGCATATAACACATTTATGAGCACATAATATAAACATGTTACACATCAAGTTTAGCCACTAAATTATTCTCTATTAATTTAAGCATGATATTTATGTGTCATTAGTTTCTCTATAATTATGAGGATGAGACTATTTCAACTTCGGTTATTATTTCCAAATCAAGACAACAAGAAGTGCAGTCGAACTAAGCCATTAGGCAACCACAATCCCGCACTAATTCAAGAAACCAAGAAAGTAGTCCATGTGGCCGAAACTAAGCAATAGATGGTCTCGATGAACGTAGGCCAATTCCATTCACAATTCCACATGGATCTCCAATCATTGAATCAAGAACTTTTGTTTCTCAATTTTAGCAATTATGAACTCTTCATGATTCTAACTTCGTTTTATCTTTGAAACTTTGATTGCGATCAATTTTGGGAAACACAATCTCGATGAACGCAGATTAGCCATCCAAAACTTGAACCAATCTAGGAATCACAAGACTAAAACAAATAGGAAAATCAAACCCCAAAATCCACACACCAACTACCCAAAACCCATTCCAGATTAGCAAGTCTGGATTGGTTCTGTTACTGGTTTTGTTGATTTTTTCGAAAAATTCCAGATTTCTGACCAAAATCAGACCTTCTGATCCCTTTGTGCGGCCGCCCAAAAAGATCTGTGCGGTCGCCCAAAAAGTGTGCGGCCGCCCAGAATCTTCTGTGCGGTCGCCCATGGCCATCAGAAGGTGCAGAATTTTCAAGTTCGAAAATTTTGTCTCAAAATTGTTTTTCCCCGATTATTAAAACTTTGATCCAATCAAAAATTAATAATCAACAATTCTGAATCCACCATAATTTATTTATTGCGATTGAGTTGTGCGATTAAAGTTGCAAAACAATAAACCACATAAAATCACAAGACACATAAGCATCATATATTCCAATATTCATATCATGCTAGGCACATAAACAATTTATATACACATAACATGATCTAGGTATTGAAATAATCAACATGAACGAAGCTCTGATACCACTGTTGGGTTTCGTAGACACATGCGCAGCGGAATATAGCAATTAAAATTTTAAGAAACCCAAAGCCATGGATCCGTTCTTATGATTAAATCAAATTCAACAAGATGAATATAGGATAAAACTAACCCTTGATGGCTATGAACTTTTCTCTTTGGTCTTGGTGGAGATCTTGAAGCTTTATCACGAACAAATCACGAACTTTGTAAGATGATAAAATTCACCCTCTAGCGGTATCCACACTTCGAACGAATATCAAGAGACTCCTTGATCTTGGTTGCTAGACCAATAATTATGAAACACACTTTCACAATTGATATGACTATATGGAATTTTCTTTTGTGTATTATTTTGTTCTTCAACCAAGGATGTCTTAGAACAAAATAAAATCTCTCTCAAACTCTTTGGAGACTCACAAAAGGCTATCCCTGAAGCTCTGGCCGAAATCATCCTTTTATACAAAAGCAAGACCTATTCCAAATAGGAAACTTGTGTCAAAAGACATTCCAAATCGAATTAGGAAAGTGCCAACCGACAGTAATGTGCGGCCGCCCAGAATACACTGTGCGGTCGCACAACTATCTGAAACAAACTGGTACAAAAATGAGCTAAGTGTGCGGCCGCCCAATTCACACTGTGCGGTCGCCCACTTCCCCAAAATGTCCAGAATTTCCAAAATTCCAATTTAGTCCTTTTAAAGATTCGTTCTATTGTGTGTGACCCTCTAGGATTATACTAAGTTGGTAATGGGGTCAAACATGATCCCATAAGATATGATTAGGTTCTAGCAAACCGTCATACCTACCCAAATAGTATAACTAGATACAAGTTCGCATTCCTTTAGAATATGTCACAATCCCTTTGTCCGCGATGTCATTGAACACAAGTCATGGTCAAACAGTCAACTTGTTTTTGTTCAATACTTTCTCGATTCCGAATATGTTGATAATCCAAATGACATTGATCCAATCAATTCATTTGAGTCCGGCCGAACATTTCATCAACATCATTCCTTCGAGGGGCCCAAGCTTGACATCTCTCCGTGGAGGGACAAATCCATTTAGCTTATTATTCTTCCCTACGTGAATCCGATTATGCCAATCATATCCTTTGTAACTACCCGGTTAAAGGTAGCGTTTGAATATGTCAAACATAATGTTCATCAAGTGGAAGACTATAATAACTTCATGTCTAAGGATTCGAATGACATAACTAATATGAGATATATGTATGATATAGACCATGACATAAATCTTATACAGCAGGTCATGTCCAGTACCTTGTTCTAAACAAGTACCCATAAATCTAACATGATCATCTCATGATCATTTAGCCTTTATACTAGTGCTTAATAAGTACTAGGGACGGGGATTATTATAAGTAAATATGAACAACAATAATAATCAAAATATCTCTTTATTGATATGAAATAAATGATAACAATTACAACGTTTATTAAACGTGCCTAGGGCACCACTACCAACATTTATGCTGCTCAGATGGTTTTCTCTGATGGGTTTCTCAGATGGTATTCTCATCGGTTATGGTTATTGGGTAAACCTTGGCTTGGTATCCACCGGAGTGTGGGCTATGTGATAAATGTGATATATGAGTTGATGTTATGTGCTATATGCTATATGATTACTGTTGATATAGTTTCTTTATGATCATCATATCAGCATGTAACGTAGTTGTATTTTAGTAGCTTACTGAGATTTATTCTCACCCTTATTTGTTTACTGTTTTAGATAAAGGCGGGTCCAGGGGATAGGACATTTGGCACGGGAGGACGTTGGTTTGGTAAGAGTTGGGACTTGTCTTGTTGAAGGTTACATTATTTAAATGTAAACCCTTTGGGTAGAGTAACCGTACTTTCTTATGGTCACATCTATTTTGGTAAATGTTGATGTATGTACATTTGTTTAAAAGTTTGTAAGCCTTCGGGCTAAATACTTTCGTTGTGAAAGTGTTTGTAAAAGGTTGTTTCAAGTTAAGTGAAGTCTTTGAACTTTAAGTGTGATTTTGTTCAACTTTCTAAAAGGACATTTCGAAAAAATTTCAAAAAGAGTTTTATAACGTCTTCCACTCGTGTCCCGAGCGTGGGGCCAAGTAGGACCACGGGTACGGGGCGCGACATTTTCACTTGACAACCTCTCATTCTCAGACTTTAATTTCAGATTATCAGATGTGAGTTTTTTATTTACCTTCTTGAACTCCTTGAGTTGTTCCATTCGTTTGGACCAGTCTGTAAACAACTCAACGTATGTATTGTGCAGGTCCTCATACGTGGCACTATCCTCTTCTTCCTATTCAGATTCTCCTGTAGTTGTAGCATTCAAACAGGTATACACATCAGTGTCAGTTGTGTTGTCAGTTGTGCAGTCAGTTGACAACACATCTTCACTGTTAGACTCACTATCAGAAAGTGAAAACTGCGATGAACGTAAAAATAACAGATTTTCTGTCTGATCGTCATCATCAGAGTCACTTAGAGTAGCAGACAAACTCATCCCTCTCTTTTTTTAGTGTGTTACCACGCTCATTGCCATAGTGTCCAAATCCTAGACACGCCTTACACTGAATAGATTCAATCGGCGTTTTGCTTTCAGAAAAATGATTTTTCACACCAGGGGTTAATTCATAAATGGTTAAAACCCCAATAAGTTGGTCAAAACTTAGAGTCTAGACATCATAAAATTCCACTACCAAAGAGATTATCATGTTGAATCTTCCTGGCAGGGATATTAATATTTTTCTTACGAGTCTAGCATTAGAGATTGATTCTCCTAACACATATAACTCATTTGCAATATTTATCAATTTAGAATAAAAATCATTGATGGTTTCATTCTCTTCCATTCTCATATTTTCAAACACAATTATTAAAACTTTAAACTTGGTCTGTTGACATTCCATTATGGCTACTTTCAAGGATCACTTCTCAGTGTATCGAGATCAGGCTCTGGTGCCAATTGAAAGAAATAGGCGGCTAGGACTGTTTCTGGGCAGAACCACTTGTGAGTACAGTTGATCTCACAAGTGACACCACAACTGTCGAGACAACTGTCAAGTCAACTGTTGACGAACAGAGATTAAATGCAGCGGAAATTAAAACTCAGAATTTAAACACTTCAGCAAGAATTACTTGCTGGAAAACTTTCATTAATAAAGATCTTGCAGAATACAAGATTATGAAAGAAACAAACACAACGAAAAGATCAAACCTATTCTAGATCTCTAGAATAAACCAAACACTAAAACACTTGAAGTCTTTATGAATAAGAACTTCAAGAATACAAAGGAACTTTCTCTGAATGAAACTTTACTTAGAGAGACCTCCAAAAACGTGATGAATGACATATAATGATCGCCATCTTATAGACCACGTATTTTAGAGTCCTTCTTGGTGTGGAGATACTCTTGGTTGGCAATCATCCAATCATTCTTTTTTGAGAGTCCTTACTTACCTATAACACAAAACCCTAACTTACCAAAGATAAACATTAGTATGTTAGTCAACTAAATCAAAATCAATATACTAAAATAAACTACTCCTAATATAAATAATTATTAAACTAAATTGAATTAAACTAAATATACACATAATTCCTAAATTAAATAAACTCTAAATGTATACACTAAATAAATCAGAATCACAAAGATACAAAATAAAATATAAAAGTATTTAATACTCTTTCACTTGGGATCCTTATTTAAGTGAGTATAGGAATTTTATTATTACTCATTTCCTACTTAGTTTTAATTTAGGACTTGTATGTCTATATAAACCAAGTGATTGCCATAAAATAGACAGAGAATATGTGAGTCATAAAGAGTGTCGAGACTGTGCCGGCCCTTTAAAGGAATTCCATGCATGTGTGAGTAAAATCATGTCATCAACTCATTTCTCACTTAAACTACTTTTTAAAATCATTTGTCAAAAAATAAAATAAAAAATTGATGCAATTTATTATGACAAGAATGAAGTAAGTTTCTCACACAATCGTTTGACAATGAAAGTAATTCTCTATAATACCTGACAATAAATATGTAGAAGAGATATATCGAGAACATAATCGTAACATGCATGCATGTCAAAAGATTACCAACACATGATATAAGATCATTTGGCTAGTTGACTCTAAGTAAATGTTGGACTTGTCTAGTACAGTGACAGAACTTGTAAATTTTTAATTTTCAAAAATTTAGTCAATACATATTTCAAAACAAAAAAAAAAGAAGTTAAATTATGAATACTATTCATTTTGAATTAAGAGAATATAATACTCGGTCTGTTCCAAAAAAATAGTCTCATTTGGACTTTTTATAGTCAACAGAAATGAACTTTAACCAACCATTGATAACGATCTAATCATTCAAGTGAAATTCTAAAATTAGTAATTTATAATTCATTAAGTGATTTATATATAACAATTTTTAAAATTTTATTGTGATCATTAAATTAATACTAATGTTGGTCAAAGTTTTTTCTTTTACCAGAAAAAGTTAAAATGAGACTATCTTACCGGGACGGGGGGTAGTATTTTTTTAATCATTATCAAATTTTCAGCTAAAATTACCCGAATGACAGTTTTACTTACTCCCTCTGTCCCACAGCAAAATTCTCACTTTGTCATTTTATTAGTCCAATTGGAAACTCCCACTTACCAAAAAAAAAAAAAAAAAGATTCAATCCTTTTTCTCTTTCCTTCTCACTCACAACAACTATCCACCGACTATTTTGTACCCCAGTTTCTCTCTCATTCCTACTCACATCACTTACTTTTCTTTAATTCTCATTTCTCACATTATATGAAAATTTTTGTTATAAAACAGAAAGAGTATTTTATATTAAAATTTGGACCATTTTTAACAAAATTGAGAACATATGTCTACAAATTCAATATCTCGAGACGACAACTGGAGGAAAAATTCTGCTTGGCATTGGGGGTAAATTATATTACTCCTCCATTTGACTTTTTGACGAGAGATCTGCTGACAAAAACAGGACATAAACTGTCATTTTTATTTTTCTGTCCATATACGAACAACTTCAACTGCCCTGCCCGCAGATTATGTCAATCTCATCACACTTATTACATTAATTCTCTTTTTAATTAATCAAAATCCAAGTAATAAAAGTTGGGAAAAAGTAAAAGCATTTAGTCAATGTAATTTTGAAATTTATTACTGCTAATGAGGTTTGATAATGGTGGGGAGTATGAGCTCGGGGAGTTCAAGGAATACTGTGATGCGAATGAGATTCGCATGGATATTCCAAACTCGGGTAGGAGCAAGACGGTTCATGATGACCAAGATCATGGGGTCACTGAAGATGAACTACATAATCCCGGACCGGATATTCCGCTGCGCAGATCTAACCGAGAGTGTGGATCAGATGGCAAGGCTCTATGTTTCTCAAGCAAGGAGAAGTTGAAGCTATGTATAGCTTCAACGGGGCTTGAATAATAGAGGAGGAGGACAGCACTACCATGATCGAGGTGAGCACTAGGAATGCACTAAGGATGAGTTGCAGACGGATACGGGGCTTGTATGCGCGGTTGATCTCTAGGTGGGAGATTGTTGGAGTAGAGATGCAATAGAAAAAGGATACAAAAAAAGAGAAGAATTCTTTTTGTGTCTAAGTTTAAGCAATAGAAAAAGGAGACCAAAAAGGAGAATGATTCCTTTTGTGTGTAGGTTTAGGTCTTATTCTAGGATGGATATATAAACAGAGTTCCACCCCATAACTCATTGTAACTCTAAATTTACATATTATAATGCAAGATCCTGGCTTGTTAGTGCCTCCAGACGTAGTAAAAAATATTAACGAACTGGGTAAACAATTGTTTCCTCATTGGTATTTTGGGTCAACTCTCAAGATACCAATGTTACAATTTATAATTTTTTACTCTCTCCCTCTGTTTCGCAATAAGTATTATATTTGACTTGTCAACATTTATAAAAATGCACTCTAATTACTTGTACATTACTTGTACCATACTATAAATTATGAGCTATTTCTTTATTTAGAAATACAACAACTAATTTAAGACAAAATAAAATAGAAAATATGACATCTACTATGAGACGAAGAAAGTAACAATTAATTTTTTTTTTATTGAAATTTACAGTGATTTTTCTGAATTTAATAGAACAACGATATTTTATGTTTGACCCCCTGATTCGAGATCCTGTCTATGGTTGGTATTAATTTAATTTTAAATTTTTTACCATACAAATGAATTTCATTTTGACACTACGGCTTTTCTTTTGCCGTTACAATTAAAAATTTATTGATAATAGGCATAGAGAAAACGAAGAAATATTTTCATAAGGAAACCCAAATCCTGAATGAGTTCATGGTACGTATCAATTCTTTCATATCGGAGGTGATGGTCTGAAATGGAGTTTGACCAACCCATTTTATCCTTTTACTCATCTGTCCATTCCTTATTTAAATCTTTTCTTAACGTTTTTTACCAACTTCAACTTTAACACAGGAAAAAGTTACTGGTAAGTAGGTGTACTTTTAGCTGTCTCATTTAGTCATTTACTGTAAGTATTAATTTCAGAGTCTACTTGTATTAATTTCAAAATTCATGTATTAAGATTTCACCAATTTTCTTTAGAGAAATAAAATTATTAATAATTTCAGAGTCTACTTGTATTAAATTTGGTATAAACACTTAGGTGTCTCATTTAGTCTACTTGTATTAAATTTGGTCTCCTTGTTTAAGGTTATATAAACCATTCCAAGCTCTGTAAGCTCGTTTTCTCTCAGCCTTGAACTCTCTCATTTTTTTGTTCTTGTTGTTCTTAGTCACCGGAATACTTATTCTCACGCCGGAGGGTTTTTGAGGGAAAAACTTTCCCCCACCCCTAACGGTGTTTGTTTTCTCAGGTGAGCAAGGAGGGAATCCGAATGTTCGTTGACCTATGACTAAAACCTTTGGAGAGAGACAGTGCAGCCACATTTTTTTTCGGTAGCATCAGTTGTGCTATTTAATTCAACATCTAACTTTATAAACATAACCAGAAAAACAAAACAAAATTAACTTTAGTCCATAATTAAAACAGAGAAAGTAAAGAGAATTGGATCCAATTGTTGCACAAAACACTAGGAAAAAAATGACGCGTTTGTGGATTTAAAAAAAAAAATATGGTTGTCAAGGAAATGCCATTTTCAACTTTCAGATTTTGGGGAATCAATCCACAGCTAACCTGCAGTTTGAATCAAGGAAGATGGCAGGTCTGTGGATCCCCCGTTTGTTTGTTTCCCTATTTTGTGTATTGTATGCTTCCTCTTCCCCCCTCCCCCCCCCCCCCCCCCCCTTTTGTTTTGGTGTTACTCCCTCCATTCCCCGGACTAAGTTTCTTAGTTTGACTTTACACGGAAATTAAAAAAAAAATGTTTTGGGTATGAAAAATAAAATAGGAGAAAGTAGGAGAGAGAAAGTGGGTAGGTAGTTTTTGTTGTGAGAATAACAAGTGGGTTCCATTATCCATTTTAGGTAATAACGCAACTAAGAACCTTAGTCTGAGACAAACCAAAAAGGAAATTAAGAACCTTAGTTTGGGACGGAGAGATTATTTCATTAGTTTTAAAATGTTATGATAATTTATCATTTAAAAGATTTTTTAAAGTTTTTTAGTAAAAAAATGTATAAATATTTCTGTTATTCACTTTAATACATTTATAAAGTATTGGTAAGAAAACATTTAAATATGATTGAAAGGACAATTTTTTTTATTTTTTTGTTTAAATGTTGATAACGAGAGAGTAAAAAAACATTTTTCTTTTGGCTGGAACTAATTGCTGACTGTGCGAGTGAAAGGGGATACTAGTTATCAATTTATATTAAGGAAGTTTTTGTGTGAGACGGCCTCAGACATGACACGAGTCACGATGAGAGAAAAAAATGGGCTTGCCCCGTCTCACTTATGGGGAAACAATTTAGTCTCTAAACGAGATTCGTCTCAACGTGAAACCGTATCACACAAGTTTTTGTCATTTGCTCTCTCCGTCTCAAGTTAGTGTGAACTAAAAAAAATTGGCACACAAATTATTTAAAAGTAGGAGTGATAAATAACAGAAGGAGGTTTTTGTGAGTTTGAAAAATTAGATAGGAGAGAATGAGTGAGGAATAGTAAGTTGATTAGAGATGTTATTTTTGAGAAATTTGTGCTTTGGCACATAATATTACACAGATTAATAAGAAAAAGGAAAAAGGAGGAAGAAATAAGAAAAGAGCATTTAGTTGGAATATAGACCAATTCAGTGATTCAGCGAGAAAGAAGGGAAAAAGTAATAGACTCTTTCTCCTACTTCTCTACAATTTCTGATTAAAGTCATAATGTCAAGACACTCTCTAAACTGTAGCAAAGCGAAAGAAGCAAAGCGAAAGAAAAGGATGCCTCTCTCTCTCTCTCTCTCTCCCTCTCCCCCACAAATTCTTTCTTTGCATGAGATGGGTTATTTGATGTAGATTTAAAATAACTAGCGTTACTCTCGATACATGGGTTGTTACTTATATTTACTTTGTATAAATTTAAATGAGTTGAATAAAAATAACACATTATAATCGTGAAAAATTTCTTTAAAAACAATATTGTCTATAATACATTAGTTTATCCAAAAAAATGTATCATTGCATATCAATATTTTAAGGTTAGCTGCATCTCTAACGCGAGATAGGGCAACATACAGTTGACCATGACAAAACACCATTATTTTAATAAAAGATCAACACTAATGTCACCCTATGTTTGTTAATTGCAGTAACAACATGTATAGTTGAAAAGTGACATTTCCGCAAAATATGAAACATTTTTCCGACCTCTTAAACAAAAAGAATATACTAAAAAAAAATTAAAAATATTTCTAAAACTATAAATGTATTTTTTAATATATATATATATATATTAAAAAATTAACACAATTAAAAACTCGACTAAGTATCTAATCTATGAACGTGCAGTAATATTGGGAAAAAATAAAATCAATATCATAAAACGACAAAAAATGACTCCAAAAATCCAAAAACAAAGTCTTTAAATGTTATTCAACCGTAAAACTGAATAAACCCTAATTATGCAAAAAAATAAAAAATAAATCAACAACTGATTTAGAAGTCTGTTTGAGGCCCTAAACAATATTTTTGGGGCCTTTTAAACCCTGTATCACAGGGCTACGACATATGAATTTTGTTTGTCTCGCTTTGACCTTCAATTTGATACACGGTGCGTTTCGTGGTTGATCCGGAGTCAAAAGTTTACGACCGTTTACGCGCACGCGCTCAAATGACTCCAAAAACTTCAACGTGTTTCGCCTGCATCAATTAGTAATTTTTCGTTATATAGTGATCATAATTAATTTTGTTCACTAAATAAAAAAAATATCATATAAAAATCAATCCACATGCAAAGTTGACTACTTGTGCCAAATTAAAGATAATAACATATTTGAACTTATTTACCCAACTTTCCTATTTTAGAGATGTATAGGGTCTCATTCTAAAAATGACAAGACTTTCTTCATTTTATATAGTTATAGATTTTCTAATCTTAAAATAACAGTTAATTAAGAATTGAGGATTATTATTAAGGACGAATCAGTCTTATGAAAAATATGTTTTACACTAAAAGATGTGTAAAACATGTTTTACATTAATAGAATATGTTTTACATTAAGTGATGAAAACAAGTTTTACACTAAAATGAGTGGAAAACAAGTTTTTCTCAAATTTTTCACATTAAGGACAATGTTGGGGGTACAAAATAAGTCTAACAAAAGATAATATAAAATAAATTGGCGATGTTTTATTGGTTGTATCAATTATAGATCCGCCACATTATAATTAAAAATATCAACAAAATCATGACACATTATTATGTGAACTAAATTCTATGAACATTTTCTATTACTTTATTACTTCCTCCGTTTCATGTCACTTGAGACTTTTGGTCAACTTAATATCGTTTTGACGAAGACTTTATAGAAAATTTTATGATCCTAATAAAAATTTAAAATTATAAAATGATCACCATAAAAAAACTCTCAATCACATTTTTTAAATTTTTATTAAGATCATCAAATTTTCTATAAAGTCTGTCAAAATGATATTAAGTTGACCAAAAGTCTCAAGTGACGTGAAGCGGTGGAAGTATGTGGTAGTGAAGTGAGCCGAGGAGAGGTTGGATGGAATTACGCTCGACCAGCGGGAGAACGTAAATCTTTATTATATCAACAAAATCATGACACATTATTATGTGAACTAAAATAGTTGTTACTTTATAATTACCTACTCTATCTGTCCCAGAGTATACGTCTACCTTTTTTAAAATAATAAAAAATCTTTATTAATCCCTCACTCATTCTCTCTCCTACTTACTTTTATATTCACAACTCCAACCATTTTACTATTCTCTTCTACTCATTCTCTTTCATATTTACTTTTATGCTCAAAACACTTAAATCACTTACGCATTTCTTAATTCTATGTAAATGAGATAGTTGACATATACTACTGTACTTACTCCCTTCTGGTCCAAAATAACTGTCACTTTTGGTCAAACAGATGTAAGTTTGACCAATAAATTTAAATAAAAAAATAACGATCCTAATAAAAATCTAAAAATTGTTATTAAAGTATTATTAATTATAATACAATGACAATTTTAGATTTTTATTAATATCATTACTTTTTATTTAAATTATTAATCAAAATTACATCTGATTGACTAAAAATGGCAGTTATTTTGGACCAGAGGAGTAATTAACAATAGATATTCATGTCAAGCAATTGACTTGTACACATGTTTTCACATTCCAAATCCCGCTCTCTCTTCCTCATGTTTGATTTGTGCTTCTCTCTTTTACTCCACCTTTAAAACCCTCCAAACAAAACAAAAGCAACCCTCCCTATTTTACCCTTTCCCATACCCCTATATCCCTTTCCTTATAAAAAGCTTACTCCACCCCCACACTCACAACTTAGAAAGCAAGCAAGAAAAAAAGTAAACACAAAACAATTCCATTTTCTTAAATCTCTCTCTCTGCTTCACAAGTCAAATCAAATCTCTCCCAAACAAATGGATGTAATAAACCCATCTTCTTCTTCTTTAATTTTCTCTCTCGATTTTGTATTTAATTTCTTATTGGTCTGATTAGCTTTCTTCTGTGTTTATACGCAAATTGTGGTGGTGCAGGAATTCAAGCGAAATCACGTTCCCCCATTTGGTAGCTGGGATTGCAACGACGATCTCCCTTTCACTCAGTGCTTTGAATCTGCTAGACAAGCTAGCTTTCTCAGTTACACCTACTCTCGAGATCGTGATTTGTACGTCGCCGGCGACCTCTACGACAACAATGTCGTCACTCCCGCCATGATTGTCGTCCCTCGCCGACGGGTATGATTCCCCCTAATTCCATACTTTACTTTCTCAATAATTATACTCTCTCTGTCTCATACTTATTGATACTAAATAAATGAGAGTAAACAAACGAGGATTAAGAAAATACGTTAAAAGTAAGTATTGCGAGTGGGTAGTAGTGAGAAAATAAGTTAGTAGATACAGTTGTCGTGAGTGAATAGGAGAGAGAAAAATAAACATTTAAATTAAGTAGCAATAAGTATATAACACACAAAATGAGAATTAGTAGCGATAAGTATGAGACGGAAGAGATAATAAATAGTATTGTAGATCCATTACAAAATGAGTGTTTATTTTTCATTTAATAGTACTTTTGTCTTAAAATCAATATCCGAAATTGCTCTTGGTTTAATATTTTGAAAATGTACATACATTACATTGTTTATACACCATTATAAAAAAAAAAATCAATTATTGAAAGGCAACATTAAATTAGTATGTGAAAACTAAACTTATTACTCCATAAAAAGAGTGACTAATTTTATTAAACTTTATCAAACCACTTTTTGGATAATCACTAGTTAGTCCACTGTAGATGTTGTTTATGAGCTTTATAATGCGTTGACGCATCCGTGATTATGAGAATTAGATACCATGGGACCAAAAAAAAATGACTTTTAAGATTTAATTTAATCAATTTGGATAGATTTATTTTTGATAATTTAAATTTTAATATGAACAGGGAAAAGCAGGAGGAGGGTACAATAAGCATGGGAAAGCAAAGAAAAAGGAAGCATGGGTGGTATGTGACTATGATTACAACTATGATGGTTATAGTTATGACTGTGACGTGAAGGCACCGCCGAGTCCTGTCACTGTAGCTGTTTCTCCACCACCGAAGCCCAGAACCCAACGGAAACCGCCCAAAGCCGTTGATGAAGATTTGTATAAGATCTCGCCGGAGCTCCTCCGTGCTAAGCCCAAAAGGGTAAGCCCGCCCATTTTATATTCTCATTTTTATGGGTCCACATTAACCCCAATTTGACAGTTATACAATCCGATTTCACTGGCCAACCCTATATTAGTCTCTCGTTAATCGATATTAAAATCTTCTGTACCACTTTTGGGTACTTGTGTGATCCAACGAATATGAATCATTGTTGACATTGTAACTTACAACTGTTTGATCACTTATGGTACACAATGATACACAAAAAGTGGTACATAGGATTTCATCTCATATTAGTCCCGATGTGAATTGTGTTTTTTTTTTTTTTTTTTTTACAGAATAAGTTGTGGGGATTATTTTCAAGCTGCTTTGTGCCAAGATGTGTATGAATGAAGAAGATCATCAAAGAGAGGGAGTGCAAAGTAAATACAAGAAGCAAAGAAGAAGAACACATATATTAGTAGTAGATTATAGTAAGTTTGAGGGGGTCTAAGTGGTACTTTTTGTGGATGAATTATTGAAAAGGCCAAAAAGAAGAGGAGAGGTATTATTGGGGGAAGAAGATTTTTCATCAACATTATCATTATGATGGTATGATTATGATGACAAAAGTCTTGTTTGCCTAACTAATAGGTTTAACTTTTTTGGGGGGTTTGATTGTGAATGTTTTGGAAGATTATGTTGTTTGTAGTAATTTTGGAAAATGGCTACTTGGGGTGGAAAAAGTTATGATCTTCTCTCTGGCCAATGCTGGTACAATTACAATTATGAGAGGTTTCTATGCATGCTTTACTATTGAATGAATGCTCTACTATTATTAGCCTTTTAAGCCCCACTTCTTTCATTTTCATGTACCATTGCCCCCCATACTCCCCCTGTTCCGAGGCCAAATCATCTGTGCCACTTCGTGTACCATTTTATGTGCTACAAGTGATTTAATGATTCACAGTTATTGAGATTGATATTATTGTAATATTATACAAACATGTGAACGGTTAGATTACAAGTGGTACATAAAGTGGCACACAAAAGTGGTACAGGAAATCTCAACTCTCTTATTCCAGTATATACTCTCTCTCTCTCTCATACAAATAACTACATAAAATATTCACCTTAAGCCGAAAAAGTCTCCAACTTCATTTGCTTTGGATAACAAAAGCCAAAAGGGGAGCCAGTAAACAGCTTAAATAAGCTTTAAAATAGTCCACGAGGAACAGGTTGAGCACTGTCAAGCATATCAAAAGCAACAGCAGAATCGGTTTAAAAACTATCACTCTGTCGTTTTAAAATAAATGTTCATATTACTTTTAAATTTGCACTTGTTAAGAACAAATATGAAGCCAGTAGAAATTGCCGAAAGGTCTATACGTGCAGTTCAGTTATTGAGAACACGATTAGTATTATTTTGGACACGATTCATCAGTTGAAATTTATTACTCCATTCTGTCCTTAAATGAATATAGAAAAAAATATCAAATTTGCTCATGATCAAAAGCTAATTTGAATTTATTTATTTTTAACTTTCATTTAAATATGAAAAGAATATTTTATTGGTTGCATGAAAGTATTTAATGGCTATCATATACTCCTCCGTTTCAAATTATCTGTCGCTTTAGGAGTAAAAAATTGTTTCAAAATATCTATCGCTTTACTATTATCAATGCACTTTTACCATTTTGTCTCAAT
This sequence comes from Campanula takesimana, assembly GCA_026119855.1. Lineage (NCBI taxonomy): Eukaryota > Viridiplantae > Streptophyta > Magnoliopsida > Asterales > Campanulaceae > Campanula > Campanula takesimana. The sequence goes on from JAOWBW010000302.1 coordinate 383,102, forward strand.
TATACCCTTATTAATGATGGTGAAAGTATCTCTCATGCAAGCATTTAATCACCTAGAAAGTTGAATTATTTAGGGGCAACTGGGTCTTCTTAACATGCATTAATTATATTTCTTAATATGTGTGAAAAAGTCTAAAGCGACAGATATTTTGAAACGGAGGGAGTATTACATTCACAAACAATTCGAAGATCCCCGGACCTGCTTCAAGACCCGCCCGGACATGTTTCGCTCGGCCGCGCAAGAATGGCGACTCGGTCGTGCAGAAAAGAAGCTGAGGGACGGAACTTGCGTGGTGAATTGCACGATCGTGCCAATTAACAAGCACGGTCGTGCCCGGCGCTTGTTCAGACGTGGAATCCGATTTTGTTCCAGTTTTTGGTTTTAAAAACAATTCCTTATTTATTTTTGTTTTTGATTTCCTTCTTAGAATATGATTTTATTATTATTCTAGTATAGGTATTCTTTGTAGTCTTTTATTTTTGAACAAGTTGATTATTATTAATTTCAGAATTGCTTTGCAATTGTTTATCTCTTCTTCTTTAACCTCAATTATTTCTTTATTCAAGAATTTCATTGAAATTCTTCTTGGGAATTCTTATTCCTTGCAGATTAATTGATTTCGATCAATTAATAGTTACTTTTCCGCTGCGTTTTACATCATATTACTAATCAAATTTGCTCATGAAAGTATTTAATGGCTCTCATATATTAAGGAAAAACTAAAACATTTGAGGATTTGTTATTGTGAAGATTTTTCATGTTGAAACCTTTTTATAACTAGCGGGTAACCCGTCCTCTGCACGGGAAACCAATACTACTATCTTAAAAATAATATTTTAACTATAGTTAACTAATATAGTAATCATCATTTTAAGTAAAACTATTAATAATAATAATTAATCTATATAATTACTATTATTATAATTACTATTATAATTAAATAATATTATTGATAGTAATAGTTAATATTTAGTAATAGAAATGATTAATTTATATAATAATTATTATAATAAACTAATACTATTAATAGTAATAGTTAATAGATATAGTAACTATTATGATTAATTAATATTAAAAATTAATAATTTAACTTATATAATAACTATTATAATTAACTAATACTAATAATAGTAATAGTTAATGTATATAGCCTATTATAGTTAACTAATAATATTAATAATAAAAACTAACTTATAAAGTAACTATTATAGTTAAATAATACTATTAATAGTAATAATTAACTTATATAGTAACTATTATAGTTAACTAATACTATTAATAGTAATAGTTAACTAATATATTAACTATTATAGTTAACTAATACTATTAATAGTAATATTTAACTTGTATAGTAACTACTATTGTTAACTAATATTATTAATAGTAATAGTTAACTTATACTATTAGTAGTAATGATTAACTTATACTATTAATATTAATATTTAACTTGTATAGTAACTACTATTGTTAACTAATACTATTAATAGTAATAGTTAACTTATACTATTAGTAGTAATGGTTAACTTATACTCCTCCGTCTCAAAATAGATGTCGTTTTGGAGTGTTTCACACATATTAAAAAATATCATTAATGAATGTGAAGAAGTCCCAAATACCCCTAAAGTAATTCAACTATCTAGGTAATTAAATGTTTAGGTAAGAGATAGTTAATTATCATTATTAAGGGTATAATTGGTATAGAGCAATAAAAAACATTGAAAATAGTGAAACAACAAGTATTTTGAGACAAAACTTAACTCTCAAAACGACATCTATTTTGAGACGGAGGGAGTACTATTAATAGTAATAATTAACTTATATAATTACTAATATGATTAACTAATAGTATTAGCTAAGAATGAGAATATCAAAAGTCATTACATTTTAGGATGATGTTGATGTGGCTACTTCAAATTCAAGCTTTTAGTAAAACATGTACACATGTCAAACCCATAACCCTCCTCCCCAACTTTATATATATAAGATTTCTATTAATGTATTTTAATTTAATTTGCAGAAGAGATAATATTAATGAGACTTAAAAAGGGTACTTTTGTCAATAACAATAACATACACCCTAAAACATTAGTTAGTCTGGCATCGAATTTCATTCTTAAAACGACATACAAAACTAAACGGGAAGGACTACTATGCGACGGTCGCACGCCATGCGACCGTTCCCGCCATTTTTTATTTTTATTTTTTTTCCCGCCATTTTTTTTACTCGTCAACAGAAGTAACACTTTTTATACTAAGATGTAACACTTTTTATAAGGAAATGTAACATTTTTTTCTCATATGTAACACTTTTTTTTTTCAAAAAAAACTATTTATACTCCCTCCGTCTTTTTAGTTTGTTCACACTTTGACCAATGCACGGGTTTTAAGGAAAAATATTTTATATTAGTAGTTGAGTGGGTATTGTGAGTATGAAAAGTATGATGTGATATGTGAGTGGGGTTGGAATTGTGAGTGGGATAGTTGTTGCGAGTATGACAAGTGGGTCCCATTGAATAAAGAATAATATAAACCTTCCACTTTGGGAGTGTGAACAATCAAATGGGACACCCAAAATGGCAAAAAGTGAACAGACTAAAAAGACGGAGGGAGTATTATTTTGCGAAATTGCTGTTACATCTTACAATAAAAGTGTTACTTTTTTAAGATCAAACTGTTACTTTCTTCATAAGAATGTGTTACATTTCTAACCACAAAAACTATTTATATTATTTTGCGAAATTATTGTTACATCTTACAATAAAGTGTTACTTTTTTTAAGACCAAACTGTTACTTTATTCATAAGAAAGTGTTACATCTCAGGAGACGAAACAACCCAATTTTTTATGTGTTAAATTTTTTTTTTTTTAAAAATCAAACCATATCATGACCTATCTTGAGACGAACACAACGCTATTTTTAAATATTTTTTTGACTTCAAAATCTCAAGATATGGCATTTTAAAGTTGTTTGGGTTTTTTTAAGGCGACACATGTCACGATCCTGGGAAGAGGGGAAAGCTTAATCCGACGGCTGCCTGTAGCTGGCTATAGCAGAGGAGAGAAACGCGCGAAGCAGCGGAACGGTCGCACATGGTGACACCGACTCATATAAGTGTTTGTCAAACTAAACGGAGTATATACTGTAGTTATTAATGTTTACAATAGATAATAGAGTCAATGACCATAACATGTACTGAAATAATATACTCCCTCTGTCTCTAAATGAGTGTTCATTTTTAAGAAATTTTTGTCTCAAAATAAGTGTCCATTTTGATCATAACTTTGTCCCTAAATGTTTTTTTTCCGAAATTTTTTTCACCGGTTTCTTTATACTTGAAAAAACTAAATGTTTGTAAAGAGAATTACAAGATTATATATGAAGTTTGCCACCAAATTATATAAAAAGTTATGTCCCTTAAAATGAAATTTGGACACTCATTTAGGGATAGAGATAGTAAAATAATAGTTAAAATTGTTAGAACATTATGGCTTGCAACACAAGTTATTTATCACTTCCATAAATAAAATCATGACTGTAATATTAATATAAAGTATAGTTGATAATAAAATGTGTAGAATTCCCTTTGATGTATAATTATCTAATTGTGATGGGCAAAAGGGTAATATAACATCATTAAGCTTGAAAGGGTAGCTTGAAAGGGTGTGGTCCCTAAATGAAATGTCACCTTGTCTCCTATATAAAGGGTCTTCCATCAACCCTAGAGACTACTAGATTTCTTACTTTCTCATACTAAATCATCTGCATTTGTTAGGAGACTTTTTGAGAGATTAAGAGACATTATCATTTAGAAGAACACAATTCCTACTTGTTCTTCATTTCTCCCTACTACATACAATATGGATTCAACAGGTAATTCTCGCTTCCGCCTTCATCTCCTTCCTCAATCTTATTCTGAATATGAGTATGGCATTCGGGGATCTTAAATTGTTCCAACAATTGGTATCAGAGCCCGCTCATATTTCGGTTTGAGTTTGAGTTATTTTGGAAAGCCTTAAAACGCTTTTGATTCATTTTCCTGTTGAATCATCAAGTTTGATGTTGTTTAGAAGCACTAATTCATTCATATAGTGCTGATATTCATCATATAAGTTTTAAAGAAATGGTTTGAAAAAGTTTTGTTTCAATAAACACAATGGTTCAAGTTTGACTATCCCTTCATAACATGGTTTTATGTTTTATTGCATACCATGTGGATCTACTTACTTGATTCCATTAATTTTAAAAGCAAGATTATCCTAAATAGCGTGGTTTTATGTTTTAAGTACATACCATGTGGATCTACTTGTCATTCATTGATTTTGGGAAAGTTTAAAACAAAATTTAGAAAGTGCAAAAAATAGCCTGCTCGGCCGAGCACATGAAACAGCGCCAAAAATGACATCATCCGGCCGGATCTTTGGTCGAGTCCGGTCGGATCACTTGAATAACCCGGGCAGGTCTTTGGTTATGCCCGGTCGGACCAAGACTTGCACGGTCGTGCGTTTGTTTTTTGCACGGTCGTGCATTGAATGTCGAAAAGGCAAAAGTTTCTGATTAATGGTGCTCGGCCGTGTCCTTTCCTATGCTCGGCCGAGCAGCACGGTCGTGCGTTTTGTTTAGCGCGGCCGTGCACTATATGTCGAAAAATAATGTTTCTGTAAAAGTGGTGCTCGGCCGTGTCATTTCCTTCGCTCGGCCGTGCAAACACTCCTTTGGACAAAACATTCATTTTCAAACCTTAAAGCCTTGATTAATTATATGCTTAAAAATTTTATTCATTGTTTAAATAATATTATCACCTAAGTGATTAACATTAGTTAAACCCAAAATTGTTAAAGTGTTGAATGTTTAAGTTAATATGTGAATGGCTTGAATTTTTCAAAGAAGATCTTTGACATTTGACTAAACTTGAGCATTCATTTGATGACAAATAAAATGAACATTAAGTTGTTTTGTTAAATGCTTAAGACTACCCAAAGGAAGATTAAGCATTTAATCAAACATTGTTCAAATTACTTGTTATCAAAGTCAATTATTTATGAATCAACTCGCAATCCAAAGATTAGTTTTGATGTCATGTTAATTGACTTATTGATGGATTTCATTTGATATAATTAATATTGTATTCATAATGTAGTTACTTATTATTGTTTGTATTCATTCTTGTTCTTGATTCCCATCAGATTTACTTAATGCTTCGTCAATTACTGCTGCGATGAGTACTATTCCAATGCTAAATGGGACAAACTTTAAAACTTGGAAAAGCAAAATTGTAATGATCTTAGGCTGTATGGACATAGATCTCGCGTTTAGGGAGCCGTTTCCTATTCCTTTTAATGATGAAAGCACCCTTGAGGACCGCTTATATACTGAGAAATGGAAACGCTCCAATCGCGTGAGCCTAATGATTATGAAAAATGTCGTCCCGGAAACCTTTTTGAACAGTGTTCCCGAGGACGTTGATGCTAAGACTTTTCTTGAGACCCTTGAAGAACGCTTTGAAAAAAGCGAAAAGTCGGAAACAAGTTCTACCCTAAGGAAACTTGTTTCCATGAAGTACAAGGGTGCCGGAAATCTTAGGGAGTACATTCTAGAAATGCTTCACCTTTCGAAAAAGCTAAAAGCACTTAAGTTAAAGATATAGAAAGATCTTCTCATGCATTTAGTTTTGATCTCCATTCCTCCTCAGTTTGGTCACTTTGAAGTGACCATAATTGTCAAAAAGATAAGTGGAATATTAATGAATTAATTTCACATCTGACATAAGAGGAAGATAGGTTGAAGCAATCTAAGGTAGAAAGTGCTCATTTAGCATCTACCTATTCTCATGGGACTAAGAGAAGAGGGAAAGAAATTGCGGTGACAAGCAACAAGAAGCCTAAGGGATCTAACGATCATAAAGAAAAGAAGTGCTTTTTTTGCAAGGACCTAACGCACATAAAGTATGAATGCCCTAAGTATCACGCTTGGCGTGCTAAGAAAGGTACGTCATTTGGTCTTGTTTGTACTGAGGCTAATTTAGTTCCAATTCCTTCATATACATGGTGGTTGGATTCTGGTGCAACAACTCACATTAGTATGTCTATGCAGGGTTGCCTGAATTACCGAAGACCTAGTGAAGATGAAAGATTCATCTATATGGAGCTGGGAACCCGGTTGAAGTCATAGGCATAGGGACTTTTAGATTGTTATTAAGTACTGGTTATTATTTTGTACTAAATAATACATTTATTATACCTTCATTTAGAAGGAATTTAATATCTATCACAGTTTTTGACAAAGAGGGTTACTCTTGTTCGTTTGGTAATAATAGATGTGATCTTTATTTTAATTTCATTATTGTTGGTACTAGTACTTTATCAAGTAGTGATAATCTTTATTTGCTTAACACTACTCAAACAATAAATGAGTCCCATAATAATGAAACTAAAAGTAAAAAAGCGAAAGTTTTCAAGTGAAAAATCTTATACCTTATGGCATAAGCGTTTAGGTCATATCTCTAAAAGGAGAATTGATAAGCTTGTGTGTTGGTCCCAAAGACACAACAAGGGTATGAAAAGAGGCTAGAGGGGGGGGGGGGGTGAATAGCCTATTTAAAATTTCAACCCTTTTTCAAAATTCAACCAAGTGCTTACAATCTTGAATTTGTGGTCAAGGTGTTGCGGTCAAGAGACTTGCGGTCAAGATGTGGTTGAGTTTGAAAGTTGTTGTCTTAGAAGTTTTGGCAAATGATAAGTTAGTCAGATTTTAACTTAGGCAATATGGAGAACATACAAACACAATTCACAGCAATTCATAAATCTGAAAGATCAAAGACTAAAAGACAAACAAGATTAATATGAATAATAAAGAACAAGATGAACAATACTTGAAAGTAAATTTGTAAAAATTAAAGTGCAGTAAGTAAATGACACAAGTATTTGGAAAGGTTCGATCTGTTAAAAGATCTACGTCCTTTACCAAGATGATCAGTCTTGGATTTGAATGGAGGTATATATTGATTCTTGTGGGTACAGATTACAGAGATGAAGCTTTGAATCAACACCTACTTTCTATGAAGAATAAATCCTAGACTTAGACCAGTGTATCCCTTTTGATTCAATCTATGTGATTGATCAATTGGGGTGAGTGTGTGTAAGAATCTGAAGCTCTTTGAAATCTATATGATTTAGATCCTAAAGAATCTTGTGTGTTGCAAGACTTGAATGTTGCTGGAGAGCTTTGAAGGTTTGAAGGTGAGCACTTGAAGATTCAAAGGATTCTGGAAATCTTGAGTATGATCTTCAATCACCAAGTATTTCAACAGCAATTTCTCTCTTTGAATCTCAGCAATGTTCAATGAAGAACTCAAGGACTATTGATAGCCTTGAATGAGAGACTAGCCGTTAGAAATACTTGGGGTTCAAGTTGAAGGACAATAAGCTGTTGAATTCTGATTGAAGCTCAGTCTGAGTTGTCCTTTTGTTGCAGAGTAGTGGTGGTCCCACTAACAGATGTATTCAAATTTGAAATTTGAATTTTGCAACGTTCTAAACTAACCATAGTTTTGGACATAAGAGAGACCATGGTTAAGTTTGAACAACACTTGGTTTCTTGGACTTGTTTACTTACGGTCGAGAGTTTCACGGTCAAGTGGTCTTCCATGGTCAGGTGATCTACCACGGTAAAGGTGAGTTCTCTCGGTCAAGGACTTGACCACTAAAATTCCAGACTTAGAAATTTTTGAGTCCTATCAATCTAAAGCCTATACTATCAAAGTGGACTATTCTAAAAATAAAGTTTAACACTTCTTACAATATATCCTAAGGTCCACAAAAGATAAAATTAGGTTATGGGATCAATCAAATCTAGGTAATAGGAGTGGTTTATAATAAGCATACCCAACATTGTGTCAGAAGGAATCATAAATAAACTTGATATTCCGGATAAAGACTTTTGCATTAAATGCCTAAAAGGAAAGTTTACAAACACGAAAAGGAAAGTATCCTCGAGAGCATCAAGTGTCTTAGAACTAATACATACGGATATTTGTGGGCCATTTCCTACTCCTTCTTGGAATGGTCAACAATACTTTATTACGTTCATAGACAACTACTCTCGATACGGGTACATTTATTTACTTCATGAAAAGTCTTAATCTTTGGACGTTTTCAAGTCTTTTAAGGCCGAAGTTGAAAATCAACTAGGTAAGACTATTAAGAACGTTAGATCCGATCGTGGTGGTGAATACTATGGTCGGAATGACGGTTCAGGGGAACAACGTCCGGGTCCTTTTGCTCGCTATCTTGAAGAGCGTGGGATTGTCCCTCACTACACTATGCCGGGTACGCCTAGCATGAATGGTGTAGCTGAGAGACGTAATAGAACCCTAAAGGATATGGTAAGAAGTATGGTTTCTTGTACTTATTACCTCACTCATTATGGGGCGATGCTTTAAAACCGCAACTTATCTTCTCAATAGGGCTCCCTCTTAGGCTACTAATAATAAAATCCCTTATGAATTATGGACGAATAAGAAACCGTCCCTAAATCATATTCATGTATGGGGTTGTCCAGCATAAGCTAGGCCTTATAGGCCTAATGAGGGCAAACTGGACGCTAAGACAGTTAGTAGTTATTTTGTGTGGTATGCCGAGAGATCTAGAGGCTATAAATTTTACAACCCGAAAACTGGAACCTTTTTTTAAACGGGAAATGCTAGGTTCTTTGAGGATATTGAATTTAGAGGAGAAATTAAGAATAATAATTTTGAATTTGAGGAAGAGGAATCCATTTCTATACCTCTTCCCTTAGTAGTTCCAATTGAAAATCAAGTATTTGTACCTGAAATTCAAGAGGAACATATTCTAAATATTGACTCCCCTATAAATAATGAACAACATGAAAATGTTGAACATAATGAGGAAATTCAACAACCTCAAAATGAGGAAGAACCGGTGACCTTAAGAAGATCCAATAGAGTAAGAAGAAGTGTCATTTCGGATGATTATGAGGTGTATCTTGCCAAGAATGAAGAACACTTAGGTTTAGTGGGAGATGAGCCTCTCACCTTCCATCAAGCCATTAATAGTCCCAATTCTCATAAGTGGATCAATGCCATTAATGAAGAGTTGAAATCTATGAAAGACAACGACGTTTGTGATCTTGTCCCATTACCTAAGGATGTGAAACCTATTGGTTGTAAATGGATATTTAAAACCAAAAGGGATTCACAAGGTAATGTGGAAAGACATAAGGCTCGTCTTTTTGCTAAAGGTTTCACTCAAAAAGAAGGTATTGATAACAAAGAAACATTCTCTCCGGTATCTTCTAAAAACTCCTTTAGGATCATTATGGCATTAGTAGCACATTATGACCTTGAGCTTCATCAAATGGATGTTAAGACAGCTTTTCTCAATGGAGACATTGAGGAAACCATCTATATGAAGAAACCAGAAATGGTGGATGATTTGGAGCAAACTAATCAATTAGTTTGTAAACTTAAGAAATCCATTTATGGGCTCAAGCAAGCTTCTCGTCAATGGTATCTAAAATTTAATCAAGTAATTCTTTCATTTGGCTTTGAAACGAATCTTGGTGAAGATTGTATATACCATAAGTTCAGTGGGAGTAAATTTATATTCTTCGTCTTATATGTGGATGATATTTTACTTGCTAGTAATGACATGAACCTTCTTAAAGAAACTAAGAAATTTCTTTCAAGCAAATTTGAAATGAAAGATCTTGGTGAAGCATCTTTTGTATTAGGAATCCAAATACACCGTGATCGCTCACGAGGTACTTTAAGATTATCACAAAAGGCTTATATAGAGAAGGTATTACAAAGGTTTAGCATGCAAAACTGTAAGCCACATGACACCCCTGCTTCTAAAGGAGATAAATTCAGTCTTAATCAATATCCCAAAAATAATTTTGAAACCAAGTATATGGAAAACATTCCTTATGCATCACCAGTAGGAAGCTTAATGTATGCACAAGTCTGTACTCGTCCAGATCTTGCCTTTATTGTTGGGATGCTTGGTAGATACCAAAGCAATCCGGGGAGAGAACATTGGGTTGCAGCCAAAAGAGTGATGCGGTATTTACAAAACACCAAGGACTACATGCTTACATATTCAAAGTCAGATCATCTTGAGATCATTGGGTATTCCGTTTCCGACTTTGCTGGATGCCAAGACAGCCGTAAATCAACGTCTGGTTGTGTCTTCACATTAGCCGGTGGAGCAGTTTCTTGGAGAAGTGTCAAGCAGACACTCGTAACTTCCTCTACCATGGAAGCCGAGTTTGTTGCTTGTTTCGAGGCATCCAATCAAGCTATATGGCTGCGCAAATTCATTGAGGGACTCCGTATTGTCGATAGCGTCGAAAGACCTATTAAGTTATATTGTGACAATAGGGCAGCGGTTTTGTACTCCAATAATAACAAGAGTTCATCAAAGTCTAAGCATAAAGACATTAAGTTTCTTGTTGTAAGAGAAAGGGTACAAAAGGAACAAATAGAAATACAACGTATTGGTACAAACTCTATGTTCGCGGATCCGTTTACTAAGGCGTTATTACCTTTAGTGTTTCACGAGCATGTTGCTCATATAGGTGTAACAACTTTTGATAACCTTTAATATAGTGGGAGTTTATGTTGTCCTTCATTTTATTGTTCTATTATTATTAAAGTTTTTATCTCATTTTGTTAAAGTTGGACTAGTAGGAGAATATGTATATATTCATTATGTTCCATGCTACACATCTATACTTTTGATCGATGTCATTTAGTTGGATTTGTATATGTGATTATAGTGGGTTTAGTTGCGAATCAATTACAACGACTGCCCTTTTAGCCCTATACTTATATGGCTAATGGACGAGATTGTTATAGATGACAACAAAGTGCACATAAGAGTTATCATTTATGTTATATTCATGATTTAAAGGAAGTAATTTGTTTTGCAACCCAAGTGAGAGATTGTTAGAACATTATGGCTTGCAACACAAGTTATTTATCACTTCCATAAATAAAATCATGACTATAATATTAATATAAAGTATAGTTGATAATAAAATGTGTAGAATTCCTTTTGATGTATAATTATCTAATTGTGATGGGCAAAAGGGTAATATAACATCATTAAGCTTGAAAAGGGTAGCTTGAAAGGGTATGGTCCCTAAATGAAATGTCACCTTGTCTCCTATATAAAGGGTCTACCATCAACCCTAGAGACTACTAGATTTCTTACTTTCTCATACTAAATCATCTTCATTTGTTAGAAGACTTTTTGAGAGATTAAGAGACATTATCATTTAGAAGAACACAATTCCTACTTGTTCTTCATTTCTCCCTACTACATACAATATGGATTCAACAGGTAATTCTCGCTTCCGCCTTCATCTCCTTCCTCAATCTTATTCTGAACATGAGTATGGCATTCGGGGATCTTAAATTGTTCCAACAAAAATATTATTATTTTTTATTTGCCAAGTTGATTGATTTTTTGATTAAAAAATAATAATAATAATAAGAAATCATCATCATGAAATTGTAAAAAGGATAACATTTTCAAAATCATACATTTATTTTCTGATGAATGTAATAAATAATATATTATCATTTTTGCAAACTAAATGAGCATAAAAGGGTGTAAAGCATTCACGTGGGAAAATGACACTCCCTCCGTCCCGAGATTTGGCACGGGAATTAAGGAAAAAAAATGTTGCGAGTATGAAAAGTAAAGTAAGGGAGAGAAAGTGAGTAGAGAGTTTTTGTTGTGAGAATGACAAGTGGGTCTCATAGTCCATTTTAAGTAATAAAACAACTAAAAACTTTAGTCTGAAACAGACAAAAAAAAGACACAAAATCTTGGGAAAACGCGTTTTTCCTAACTCCCAGGAAAAACTTGTTTTAAAAAAATTGCGGTGGCATTTTTGTAAATATGTGGAACTTCATTAAAAAACTGGTGGTGGCATTTTTGTAAATAATCGGAACTTCTCAACGCTTCTGGATATAATTATAAAACCTTATGGATATGAAATTGATAGCCAGAACCTTTGAAAGTGATAGCCAGAATGGTCATTTTTGTAAATAATGGGAACTTCTCAATGGTTCTGGTTATCAATATAAAGGCTTCTGGATATGAGATTGATATCCAGAACCTTTGAAAGTAATAGCCAGAAGGGTCCTGGATAACAATATAAAGCCTTCTGGATATGAGATTGATAGCCAGTACCTTTGAAAGTGATAGCAAGAAGGTTTTTTCTGGTTTTTTTTTTTTTTAGAGTAATCGAAGTGTTAATAGATAGCCAGTGACAATGTTTAGGATAACCAATTGCTGTGTTATGAATGTCCAGTGAGTGTGTTGAGGACAACCAAATGAATTTGAAAAACACGTTTTTCCTAACCACTAGAAAAAACGCGTTTTACAAGAGATCAAACCAAAAAAAAAAAAAAAAAAAAGTAAAAAGCTTAGTTTGAGAAAAAAGAAATACTTGAAGAGGGGAGAATCTCGTGAGGGAAAAAAAGCAATAAATGTTCGTTGTTGTTACGGTTTACTCAACCCGTCTCATTTTAAACTTCAAAAAAATTTATGTTTGGTATCTCATTTTAAACTTTAAAATTTAAAAATGAAAGTTTTTTTATACTTTTTTATTTGTTAGTTAGGATTTTTTATTTGTTAGTTAGGATAGGATCTATTCCCACCCACGCGCCAATTAAGTTTTGAATTTTATATGAGCAATAATATTCTTAAATTAAATCTTTTTATCATCCTTTCTGTTAGAATTCAGATTCGTTTACAATTAGAACCCTAATACGGAGTATAAATGTTGACTTGCACGCACACTTGACACACTATCTATTGTCCTGTTCAAATAAAAAATTTAGGGTTTCATCTTTAATTGTTATCTGACCATGGGTAATGTGCCTGAATTACAAAATCAGCAGTTTGAAGAACATCTTCCTCCCTCTACTTTCTGGTCAGTTTTCACTTTTTTTTTTTTTTTTTTTTTTTTTTTGCCTCTTTTCATGCTCTTAAACTCGGTACTCCCTCCGTCATGACTAAAAATGAATATTCATTTGAAAGTTGAAACGGACACAATAATAAAAGCATACTCCCTCAATCCCAGCACAAGTAGGACTAGTGGAGTGAGCACAAAAATTAAGTGAGTGTAGTGAATGTGTGGTGGAAAATGAAGAGAGGGAATGAACGGGGTAAATAGTAGTGTTGGTTGAATAAAATAAGTGGTGAAAAATGAATAGAGAGAATTAGTGGGGTTAAATGGTGGGGTTGGTTAAATATATTAAAACATTTCTATTTTGGGTAGTCTCAATTGTTTTGGGACGGCCTAAAAGGGAAATAAATCCTACTTGTGCTGGGACACTACAAAGAAATTGGTTAGAATTCCTCTATACTCTATGATGTTCGATGTGATTTCTGTTTTTAAGGAAAGTGCTTAACTTATTTGTATTGCGAACATCTATTTTGGGACGGACCAAAACATTCATTATGAGAATATTTGTATTTCATTATCTATTTGCTTTCTATTTCTTCTTCCATTTAGATTCTTAAATAAATCACTGAAGTTTAATTTATAGGGATAACGTGAATAAAGAAGAATCTAATCAGGAGACCGATTCAAGTAATGCAACTCAAAAGATTATAGCCAAGAAGATTAGCAGTAAACCACCGACGGCACTGAAAAAAACCGTGTGTATGTGCTCCGACCAACCATGACTGATCATTTAAGTGCCGGCGTCACAGGATTTCTGTGGCTCATAAGTCAATGAGAGAGGCTAAAACATTTGGTTGTAGGGGTCATGAAAGATTGAAATCTAAAGGTCAGACTCAACTATCTAGATTTGGGAGAGCTGCTGCAGTAGAGCACAAGGAGGAGGAGGAGGGGACACTTGAACCTAACCAAGAACCAAAAAACCACTCTCAATAGTTTTTTTTTTTTTTTCTGATCTTATTAGGAAAATGAAAATGGTGGATCCTAAAAGATTTATGTTGATATAGGTTGTAAATATTGTATAAACAACTATGCTTTATGTGATACTAAGAAATAGATTTTGTGTTGTCCCAAAATGAATGTGTAGAGCAAATTTGGACATTCATTTTGAGCCGGGTTGGTACGTTTTAGCAAAGAAAGAGGTGGTGGAAAATAGCACACTCTTATACTGAGTGAAGGGAAGAAGGATCTTTACAGACTTCCCAGGCCATAGTACCATACCCAAATGGATAAACCAGAAAAGTTAAAGTTCACACAGATGACTCAAGAAACAGAAAATCAAACAAAATCACTTTCTAATTGATTCTATGGAACTCCCTCCAATACTGGTATTTAACATGAGATCAGTTTTGTTTACCAACAATGGGATAAGAAAATACATACATTGATTGTACGAGTGTAAATTATGATGCTTGCAAAGCCCTGACTCGTGCGGTTAATTCTCTGACTTGATTTCTCAAACGCTCAGGATTGCAGAAGAAATCAACAAAAACCCGCCTCTGAAGTGCTATTTCCTGTGAATGATGCTTTACAATCTAATATACCAGTAGCATTGTTAGTATCCCGTTACATAAGTACTTGTATATGAATTCATCACTATAACAATATGAAAAGAACGTACTCCCTTCGTTCCAGACTTTTTTCTTTTTTTGTCTCTTTTTGTTTCTGAAGGTCAACTCACTTGAACTTTGACCAAACTTTTTATGAAATTTTGATTATCCTCATGAAATTTATTGTTGAAGATATTCTTTGTAGCGCATCAATAACAATTTTTAGAAATTCATGAAGATAATCCAATCTTCATAAAATTTTGGTCAAAGTTCATGTGAGTTGACCATCAAAGCAGGTCATACGGGGTTCTCCAACTTTTCCAGTCAGGAAGAGATTATGGAAAGAATGATGGAAACAGAAAAGACGCAACAAGAAATTACCTCATTCTTCTTGCAATGCTCAAGTGTCACTTCTTCAACCGCAGCGGATAGCTTTGCATTGACCTTTTCCATTTCGTCGAGTTCTTTCATTAATGTCTGAAATAGTTATCAATTATTAGAATGTTCAGATGTGTCAGTTTCCGAAGACCTTCAAATAGTATGCCACAAAACCACATAATGCTAACAGTGCATAAAAAACAAGAATTCCCTGTCATCACAATGAAGATGCAGCTACCAATTTGAATCACCCATTTGATATAGCTTGAGAGATCATAATTGGAGGAACCAAGTTAATAATAGAGCCCACGTGATTAAGAAACTGCTAAAATACTCTCCCCTCTCTCTATCTCTATATCTGTCAATGAAAAAGATGCCAGCTCCCCAAAAATCTACCAAGCTATTCTGCTTGCAATAACAAATGCTTAGTTGGTGTTCCGGTCATAAAGTTGACATTGTGTGTAAGTTTTAAGGAAATAAAAAGTTGTTAGGGCATACAAGAGACTTTGCCATCATATATAACCGCTGATAAATCGAGTTAAATGCTCCATACTTGTGAAAATCGAAATTAGAAACCATATCAGTGAACAGCACACCATGGCACGTGCAACAAAAAGAAATATGGGGAGGGGGGAATCTTGAATTGCATACCCTGGGTGTCAGGATTGGTTGTGCCGTGGTTGATGATGCAAAAAGTAGTTGCTGTAAACTTTGGATAAGTGCGCACCTGCCGTATTATAAAAAATGACAAGATTCAAGCTATATATTCATTCATCTACGCAATAAAGTCAAATTAGTCAATATATAAGGAGATGAACATAGCAGAGCATTTGGGTTAAGGTCAAGTGAGTTTATTGAAGAAATGGAAAAAGTATTTTTGCTTTAGCAGGGAAGGATAACCTACAGCTGATTGATGCATCTATTTCTGTCCTCAGGAAGGGTGTTTTCTAAGTCAGACTGCAATGTCATCAAATCTGAATGAAGGCTAGATATCTGTTGAACTATTCCAGGTGCCGATACATATGTAGATAAACCAGCTTGAGAATCTATAAAGATAATAGTTCGTTAGTTCAAGTAAAAATAAAATTGAAAACTAGATGATAATGTTTATTTTTGTTAGCGCAGGATTAATTACTTGAATGGATACTTAGAAGATCTCTGACACCATGCATAAAGGTATCTCGATCATCAACAGCTCCTTGTTCTTGTACATCGGATGCTGCTTCAACCAACGCCATGCAACGACCCTATAAACATTAACACATAGATACAACAGAACATATTCCACAACTTTGTTGTGATAAGCACAGACGAATATTAAATTTTATTTCTCTATAACCGCAAGGAACGGCCTAATGGGATTCATAAGTTATTAGGTCTTAGGTTCAGTTCCTCCCAGGCCCCCTTAGGGCCAATAACAATAGTATTAACTTTGGCTTTCTGAAAGTAAAAATAAATACTCCCTCCATCCTAAAATAAATGTAGCATTTGACATCAATGTTATTAAGTAATGTGCTTTACTTGTTTGTACATTGCTTGTACAATAGTAAAATTGCACTAATATTGTTTCCTTGTTTAGAAACACGACATTCATCTTAGGACGATTTAAAAAGGAAAGTGCGATATTTATTATGGACTGAGGTAGTATATGTCATTTAACTCAGGTCAGCTATGAATATCATATTGATGTGTCAACATACCACTCGTCCTTGGGTTGCTCACAGGTACCCTTGGAGCTCAGACTCAATAACTTTAAGCAATGAATAAGCTCCAAGCATTGTCTTCTTTTCCAGCTGGCACGCTAATTTTAAGAATTGATGTCTTGCAAGGTGATTAATTAGATGACTTATGAACTGCCATAAAAGAACAAAAATATTAGGATCATGACTAATTATATGTCACTTGATAAAGCATCAAAAACTAACATACAGAACAGATATAGCCACTACAAATTATGAGCAGTCGCCGCTTGTGAATACTCCCTCGGTCCCTAAATGAATGTCCAGAAAACTTTCAAATTTGCTCTCGTCAAGAGCAAATTTGAAAGTTTTCTGGACATTCATTTAGGGACAGAGGTAGTAATAGTTTTAGTGCCTGAAAAGCTGGAAATAAAATAACCTATAATTATGTTAGCAGCAGATAGTTGAACTAACGGAACAACATCCTGATCTAGGTTTCTTCAGAGTAACTCACATCTATTGAAGTCATTCTCCAAGGTATTTAGCACCCTTTTTCAATCATTTTCATTTTCCCCGTGAAAAACATTCTTACATAACCAATGGCAATCTTTAGCAATAAGAGACCAAACACATTAAACAGTTCATGCCCTCTAAATAATTGAAGTTACTCATACGGACATAACTTGGTAATTGACATGACAGATAAGCTCAGCTAAAGCAAAACCATAACAGTTCAAACCATTTCAATTAAGCTTATGCTAGTTTGTCGACTTATGCATTTGCTTTCAGAATCTATCAGCAAGGAAAACTTAGATAACTGATAGGCAGGAGCAAGCATATACCGCTTTCTGACGTTGAATACAATATTCTTGGCGCATGACCTTCAAATCATAGTCACCTGTGTTCATACAAAATTTAGTTAAAATCACAGAAGGAAGAACCGTAAAAGAGAGACAGAGAGAGAGAGAGAGTCAATTCCCACAAGGGCGGAACTCGTTGCATCCAATACCTTGCAAGATATATGTGTCTTGCAATTGAGCCAGCTCCCAACACAGATCAGGAATAGTCTGGAAACAATGTGGCCATAAGGGAAACATACATGAAAAAGTAGTTCTTAAAATAACAAACTAATTGGAAAGAGGACAATGAGATGAGCTTTTCTGACTTCATAACGCATAAAATTTACAGACTTTTATCCAATCCAAATTTAGTATTTAATATGTCAATTATTTCAGTTATTATTGACAGTTCGAATGATTTATCTTCACAGATTTTGCCTGGTTAGCCATAATATCCCTCAACCTCACTTTCTTTGCTGCATGCACAAAATCATAATCAAACTCCCTACTTGCCTTACTCAGGATAGAAAGGGTAGCATATTAATCAAATTTATCCCACTACTGGCTTCTGAGTTCCTATATAGCATTGTGAAATATGAAATCAAAAGCTTCTTTTGTCATGTTTTACCAAGTAACCATATTAACATGTTTGCTTACAAAAAATCACTTTGTAGGTAAAGATGAATAATGACAATGTCATTGTGCCTCCCATGTTGCCCACATTTGTAACATAATATAGAGTGTCAAGAATAAGAGGAAGAAATGAGTGTTAGTTAAGGGAAGGGCAAACAAAAACATTTGGAAAAATATTATATTTTGACATTGACTTCATCAAAGTCATGGCTTAAAGAAGTATATATAAAATGGAAGAACACTAGAAGCATTACACGTAGAATGGAATGGAAGACTTATCCTTAAAGCTGCAAATTTCAATATGATTTGGCTTGAAATTTTACATATTTTGGAGTATAGGGTATGAGCATAACATTATTGAGATCAAATTATTGATTTTAAACTAAGAACTTTACTTGTCTTAACAACCCTATATTTATATCTCATGATAGCAAGAATCAGACATCAGTTAAAGGTTATTGCCAGGCTTATCAAAAGTAGAGTTTTCTTTAGTGAACCAAAAAAAATCAAAATGCCACATCCCGTATGTAAAAAGCAACCTCACAATATAAGGATCATTAGGCTACAAAAAGGACAAATTACTTCCAAGTTTCAACCAAGCAGATGCAAACCTCAGATAACAGTTTCTCTTCTTTGTGATGTAGATTTAAAAGTTCTCCAATCAATTCAACATGTTTTCTCCTGCCCAATAACAAAAACAATGTTAAAAGAGTACAAAAGAGTAATATATCTATATTTGCACACTGAGAGTAATTAACAAGTTGCATAATGTGCTGATACTTTGGTCATGGCAAACCTATAACCAGATGTTATATGGTTGTCATTAATACACTATCATAAATTGTGGCATAGAACTTGTTCCAGAAATGATAAGAACCAACTTTGACAGATGCTAAAATTTGAAGGTGCAAGTTCACGGTATGATTCAGAAAGAAAGATTGAATTTGCGGTTGACGAACCTGCATCACTCTTATATTTTTTACTTAATATGCAAACATTTGGGGAAGTAGCATCCTTCTTAACTTTGCCATTGCACCCTTATAATATCAGCTCATTTAATGCTTTTAGAAGTAGTTCTTGCTATGAACATTATCAATTGGATGGACAGGTCAATTCGTAGGTAAAGAGGAAATAGAGAAAATCTATTGGGCTTATACCTAAGCGAATGCACATCAAGATGAATGTGAGCTTCGTCCAAAGTTACTTGACCTTTGAGTACCAAAAGGATTGCTTGCTGCTTAGCATTCTCAACTTGGGCTTCTACCCACTGCCTCTCACTCGTACCAAATCTGCATAATGAACAGCTATAAGTTACCAGATAATGCACATATACGGGAAACTCGCAAAGATAGATAAGCTAGTCTATCAAAAGCAATTATAGAAACATTCATTTGAGAGAGTAAGCTGATCGAGTTATTGTTACCTAGCAACATCATGTGTTTCATTTAATAAAATTAAAAACATTGATTTCTGGTGCAAAAAACACCCTCTTAAAGTTACTCCTCTTACTCTATGGCAGGTAATATAAAGGATGCCCAAATATTATTTTTGTTTCCTTTCTTTGTTTTCTTTTGGTAGAAAGGACGCCCATGATATATACTCCCTCTGTCCCCAAAATGATCTTCTCATTCGCATTTTCATTGTCCCAAAAAAATTCTTCTCATTTCTACAATTGAGGCTTAAATGTGCATAAACATAACATGGCTAGTGATGCAAGTGTTCATATCCTTAAAGAGTTTGAATATTCAAACGTGAAGATCATTTTGGGACAGAGGGAGTATGTCAAAATCAAATCCGATTAGAAAACCATGCCTAACATATGCTCCCTCCATCCCACCTTAATTCACAAAAATAGCCATTTTGGGTGTCCCACTTTAATCTACAAAATCCCAAAATCGGAACTTTTTAATACTTTTTAAATAATTGGACCCGATTGTCATACTCACAACAACTACCCACTTTCTCTCTCCTACCAACTATCTACACTCACAACACATCACCTTTTTCCATTTTTTCCTTAATTCCCGTGCACAACATCAAAATTGTAGATTAAGGTGGGACCGAAGGAGTATTAAATTATGAACTAACTCGTTGTCAACCTAACTGATATGGGAAACCCTTATTCTGAAGGCCAAACGAGATGGAGACAAAGAGAATGAACTTATTGAAGCTATCAAGCAAGTGGGTTAGATCAAGATATTACACAGAAAACTGAAGCAAAGTTTCATGATAAAAAAAGCCCACTGTTACGACTGTGTAAATAATCCTTCTCTCTAATGTTTCTGAGACCCTAAATGCAGATGGGCATACCCTACAGTTTCAATTTTTTTTTATAAAACTTAAATAATTTTCTGATTAAAAACTTGTAAAACCTCTCACAATCAAAGATAATTCAAAGGTTTATCTAAGGAAGAAAACCTACATGGAGCGCAGCCTTTGCAATTCAGATACACGTTGATGGTGTGATTTATCAAGGTCAGCTGCAACAGTGAAACAGCAGAAATAAGATAATTCCAGTTATAAATATTTATTGCTAGTCAATCATCTCATCACAAAATGTACACATTCATTCAAAATAAACAATTTGACATGCTGGCCACAATTTTTTGGTCATTGATAGAAACAACTTAAACTGTGATGGGGAATTGACGAAGTAGGGAATAACTCATTTTAAGAAAATAGACTGATGCAAGTGAAACTACCTCGTACGAAGGTATTAGAGATGTCATCTAGACTAACCCAAGAGCATTTAGATTTTCCCTCCTCTGCCACCAAGTGATAAGGACCCTGAATCAACATACATAATAAGTGACTCAGAGAGAGATCCATCTTGCCGCCCTATTGAACCAAACATATCATTATTCAAATCGTCTTGGTTCAATTTAAATTACCATTAGCATGAAAGGCGTGCCCCATAACAAAAGAGTTAATAGTTCTGAATCAAAATCAGCAAACCAAACAACACAGTTTACCATTTACCGTGTCTAGTTGCTTAGTAAACCATTGGTTTAGCTCTTTCATACAAGATGCATCAACAAGCAAGTAAGGATGAAAGTCAGAGTATGCCAAGTAGATACCATCTTCTGCATAAAAGGCATATCTTAACATATCAGCAAAAACAACAGTTGGAAAGTATACAAGATAGTTAGGTTGACTATAGAAAAAAATTATTGCCATTGGGCCTCTGATGAATTCAGATCTAACCGAATGAATTATTTTCTAAAATTAACCAATCTTTGTCCCGAATATTTGATTAACTGTATGAATCAGGCCTCTCTGTGATATCATCAGCTAAATATACATAAATGGAAAAGCTATCATAGCTTCAATTAATTATGTGATTCTAGTTTCATTGCACCACCAGCAAACCAAGTATTCATTCATTTGCCTGATGCGAGCAGGAACAGCCGGCCTCTTAACGGGTTGCAGTAACCAATGCTAGACAACAATTACTATTATCATTGACGTTAAAAGTACTACTCTACTCGACTATCGTACTTATCAGACCACGTTGAATGATTTCAAGTTTGTTCTTTTTCAAGCTCTGCAGTGTACATGAGCAACTTGAATATCCAAAACAAGCAAATGTAAACAGACTGAAATTATTTTCCAAGATATTAAATAACTGCAGACCACTTAAAATTAACTAATTAACAGGAAGGATGTTAAGCATAAAACAGTAATGAATTCTGAAAAAGTTAAATGACGAGAAATGTACCATCCCCTGAATGATAATGAGCCAACTCTTGAGCTGTAGAAGCAATCTTCCCAAGAACTGCATTCATCTAAGGGACAAGAAACAAATTCAATACTTGTGAAATCATAAGCACTGATGTGAACCTAGCCAAAGATGACTAGACCCAAATCAAACGCGGAATTGTCGAATCGTTCTAACTCGGTTTTTGATATGTGGAACCTCGACCTAACGCCTATTAGAGACGCAAACCTCGGTATAAGTGAAGATGATGGAAGGAGGAACCTTGACCCGTTGTCCATATGTAGACAAGAACCTTGGTATAAGTGAAGACGCCACAAATGGGGATGGAGAACCGTTTGATAAGTCAAAGAAACGAGCGCCACAAGAATCCTCTCGATAAGCTCAAGAAAGAGAAACACTCTCAAATTATCACAAAACTCAACATTCGATATTCTTACAAATGAGAAAAATTGGCTATTTATAGCCTTCTTGGAACATCCTTCCAAGTTTAGGATAACTATGAAATTAAAGCCTATTAGATAAACTAGACATTTAATGAAGAAACTAAACAATGAATCTAAGAAAGTCAAAGGTTGTGTTCTTTGGACCAGCTGCAAAGATCTGTTCATAACTTCCACTAGAAACTTCCAAATGCAAATCCGTTTCTTGGGTTGAAAAGTAGACATTCAGACCTTTCTATCCATATTTTATTCGAAATTTTTGGCCTTGTAGATTGTCCGGGCGGTCAATTGAAGTTGACCCAGAAAAGCTGAAAATGCTGGAAATCCGAAAATTGCTAAAAAATTCCAAAAGATTGCATAGAAAACATGGCCCATGGAAAGTATCATGATAGGCCATGGTTAGGGCTGAAACTCCCACTTAAATGATGGAAAATCGGTACCTTCAACACCTCGTGATATTTCCCTAATCGTGTTCGTATCAAGCACCAACTATTTGTACCAAGTATTCTATCAAAAAGCATGTTGTGTGTCGAAATGAAATGAAAAGAAAAAGGACGAAGTCCTATCGAGATTACCAACAGAAACAACCATCAAGAGACCCACAAACTGTACAGTGCCGTGGATTAAACAAACCACGCTATCACAATATAGAGATTTTGTGGCAAAAATGGGATCATTGCTTCATCTATAGTCATTTGTCATCATTGAGAACTCATACACAAGATGACGAGTCAATGCAAAAACTAAATCAGCAAGTACACCAAATATTGGTTACATACCAGAAAAGCATACATTGGTCGGGAAAATTATCAGATTTTGTTTTTATTTCCAAATTGTTAGAGAGGTTTTCATTTCTTAATTTAGGCCCCAATGTATAGGGGCTCTTCCCAATCACCACCATCCAACACACCACTCGCCACTCGCCACTGCTAACCACCAATCACCACCATCCAACACACCATTCCGACACCATCATTCCAACGCCACCATTTCGAAACCACCATTCCAACACCTCCACGCCTCCTTTGTTCTTTCACTTCACAGATTTGAAATCCAAATATTAGTAAAACATCAAAAACCCACCGGACATGGAGAATAGAGGGATAGGGAGGCAATCGGGTTTCCAAGAATGTATTAGATCTGGCCGGATCGGAACGAGAAAGGTCGCTAGAGAACGAGAAGGATGACCTGCTTTGTTGGCCGGCGAACTGAAGAGGCTGGATCTGGAAGGAATGAAGCCGGTGAAGAGGAAGGTAGGGGGAGACGGGGGAGGTGAGGAGGGAGTGAAAGAGGGGAAGGGATTTGATATCGTTGCCAGAGAAAATGGCTAGTAACGGGGGAGGTGATTTCCAGATCTACGATTTGAGAAGGGCGGAAGGTAGAGATTGACAGAGGGTGGGTCGTCGTCACTGGAGAAGATGAAGTGGTTCGCCGGAAGTGGAGAATAGAGAGAAACTGTGTGTGTGTGTGTGTGTGTTATTTTTTGTTGCGTACTGATGGGAGGTGGTAGAGGTGGTTTGTGTGATTTCATGTGCCCAAGGCAGGCATTTTGGACTTTCTAACAGTGAGGGGTGTCTGAAGAATTAGGATAATGTCATGTCTTAAATTGGGATTGAATCTCGCCTCAGGGACTTTAGGGTCCGTCAAACATCCTCCGTTAAATGACATCTAATTTGACGGGATTTTCTAACAAAAATCGTTAAAACCCTAACTTGTTAACAGAATGACAACATTGGGGCCTAAATTGTAAATAGAGAAACTTTGGGGGCCAACTTGGGAAGAGCCCTTATACTTTGGGGTCTAAAATACAATTCGACCTTTCTTAGATAACCAAACTATGTTCCAACTCCAAGATAACTAAAATACATGGGAAACTAATTTAGATCCTTAACTTACTAAATCATCTTCAGAGGCATTTTCCGTCTAAACTTTTGAAAGAGTATAATGTGAAATACATGTCATGAAGGGCAGCATAAAACTTTGTTAATCAACACCTAAAAATAGTTGACTCAAGTTAAGAATGTAAACTAAAGAATAGAATTCCAAACTTAAATATCAAAATGCTTCAAGCGATAACGCGAATATAATGATGACCAAATTGTCAATACTTTAATATGGCTTCATACCATCCTAACATGAGTCAGCTCCATGATTTATCTCAGATTTTTAGCAGCGCAAATGGGCAGGCTTGTGGCATGTTATGGAGACTATAAGTGAAAGTTGGGAATTTTTTTTTTTTTTTTATTTTTTGATAGAAAAAAGTTGGGAACTTGGTGACTTGGTTATATCTCTGAGTGCAAATGATAGCTTTACACCAATCAGATACATGATCTACATATCCACAAAGTCACTAATGTCTAAATGTTATACGAGAGATTGTGATGTAAAATAGTATGAACACATGTAAAACTTAAATGTTAAGCAAGCCAAAGCAATTATTAAAAGTTTCAATCCACTGGTGCATCTTATTCTTTTTAGTATCTTGTGTTAATTATGATGTGAAAAGCCTTCATAAAAGTTTGCGTAGAAGTTCAGTTCATACAGTTATGCTTAAAACAACAGCATCATTCACGCGTACACGGCTTTGCATCTTAGCATATTGCACCATATTATGAAGAAACTGACATACATCCGAACCAAGAAAGCCCAATGTGCACACTTTATCATGTAAGAATACCTCTACGTTTCTCCCCAAAAGGCCATCATCTATGGTTGCAAGCAGTCCATTGACAGTCGATGTTGATGCCACTCTCGCCCTCTTTCCTTGAATCAATGCTGAAGCCTGCGCAGTGAGCATGTCATTTTGAGCCTGCAAATGCCCAAGCTGTTGTTGTAACTCCACCGCTTCAGCTTTAAATGCTAAGGTAGCATCACTGATGCAGAGTAAATCGTCAGAACTAGATATATGGTACCATGCGCATTCTCATTTCTTCAGAAAGTTGAAGCTGATTTCGGAGTTGACTAAAGGAAAAATAACTAGATATCCAGAAAATCAGACCATTAAATTAAGTTTAGGAGGTGCATGAGGACAGCATATAAAGAAATCACCAGCACAACCAGATAGGTTCCTCTCAAGTGAAGAATATGCTAGTCTGCATAAGGGTTTACCTAAAACTAAGTATTTTGTTTTTGCAACCAGCGGCATGCATTACTAATATGCGCTTCACCGGTAGATGTGACAGGACTGGTAATGAAAACTAGGGGTGTAAGCGGTTCAGTCCAAACCGCGGTTTGGGGCAAAACCAAACCAAACCATGTGGTCTAGTTCGGTTAGCATGAGTGGTTCAGTTCGGTTTGTCTCGAAAATTGGTAAACCGCATGGTTCGGTTTGGTTTGTGGTCTGACCCCTCCATACCAAACCAAACCAAACCGCGAGACCAAACCACCAGATCGAACCGTCAGACCATATATATTAACCATATATTTGTATGTTGAATCATATACATCGTTGAATCACTAAAAATCCTACATTGCATATGACTATTACTAACTCTTGCTTTACATCTTATTCAATAAACATTCGTTGTTTGTTATATTCATTGCGGCACATAGTTAATCAAGTTTTTATCCATTGCCAACTTTGTGTAGTGTGTTCTCTTCCTTGGGTTCTCTGTGCCTATAATATTATTCTTCCTCCGAATTTTCTCTTAAAATGTATCTCCCGCATCCATCTTTCTCCAGTACCCCTCGCTCTTCCTCCATGATCACTAATTTTTTATTCAAATATGATAATGAGTTTGTAGTCTAAGCCATAGTTTAAATCGTGCTATGAACAATAGTCCGAATGGTGGTTTGAACCACGGCCTGGATCATGGTCTGAACTGCAGTCTAGACCACGGTCTGAACCACATTGCCAAACCGTGGTCTGAACCAAACCATTGTGGTTTGGTTTGGTTTGGTTTGGTTCGGTTTAAATTTTTTCATGGTTCTGTCTGAGATTTTCCCAAATCGATGACTAGTGGTTTGGTTTCTAAATTAGCCCAGACCGAACCAAACCGAACCATTTACACCCGTAATGAAAATGTGGTTTATGACAAAAAAGAAATCAATAATGGAGAAAATTCCTCATGAGTCGAGTAATGAACACTAGTATTTAAAGCCGGAACTAAAGGAAAAGGTCAGATACTCTCTACTTATACTTGTGTAAGCTCAGCATCTAACATATTTCATCAATAAAATGACACGGTTCTAGTGACAAAGGTCGCATTTTCACAATCAAAACTTCCAACAATTATTCAAAGCGTGCAACGTAGTATGATTAAAAACTTGATGCAATGAATTTAAGAACCAATGGCATGTTGAAGGAAAAGGGTCAAATTTTCATAGATTACTTTTAAGTTAAACCAATAATTGTATGAGGTTGTATCTTCAAGAAATAGTTCTGAATTTAGCTTGACATTATCCATTTATTGATAGCATGACCACTAAAGGAATAGCTGAGAGAAAACAGTACATTCAACTGAACTGTTACCGTATGTCCTTTAGTCCTTCTTCAGCTCCAAATACTGCCTCCTGATTGTCTCTCCTAGCTGAAAAGGCTGAAATGCTACCATAAGCTAAATCCAAGTCTTCCCCCTGTTAAATCATTGCATTAACTTGGTTCTAAAACAAAATGGCATCTCCAGATTGAACAGTAATATTACCCAGACTTTTATTTGCTAAACCGTAAACGTAAACAACCACACAGCACAAAAAACTTCAGAAGCGGGCCCTATCTATTGAGGAGAATATATACAAAATGCATACCTCCTATCTAACATCTGGCCTGAACTTAGAACCTAGCCAGAGATATTTTATACAAAATGCAAATTTAAGTACAGCTTCATATATTAAGACGTTCATCATTTCAGAATATCAAACTTTCCTAAGCAACAGATTAAGGACCACTATGCAAATGTCCTTGCTCAAAAGATTCATCCCCTATGTGGTGGGTCGCGAATAGGCATCATCCAAGCTGCCCTCAGTAAGGAACAATAACAACCTTAGAGTACAAAATCTTTTGGTTTCACATCAAGGCAAAAAAGCATGGTCTTAGAGTGAGTTTGGCAGTGCTTCTGATTTTTTGCAAGTGATTTTCTAAAAGTGATTATCTGAAACACAAATTTATGTTTGGCTATATAGTATATATCTCAAAACTGATTCAGGCAAAAGCAGGTGGAGACAAGATTCTCATTCTACATGAACGCATTTTTCTGCGTTTGCGGCCTTCAAACCGCGAACACGTGTTTCTCGTCCAAACACTTTTGTGCATCGCGTTGGCCCTAGAACGCGTGTTTAACGTCTAAAAACGCATTCCCAAACGGGGCCTTAGAAGAGAGAAGAGTGTTAAGAAGAGACTTTTAAAGATTAAAATGAAGACATGGACTTTTATTTGATTTTACTCATAGATAATAAAGCCGTTTAAGCGAATCAAGATCAAGTGAAACTAGAAGAGAAAAAGGCGAATGCAGGATGACATTACCTCTAACAGCTTACCCTCCTGTAGAAATTGCTCATACCTGGAAAAGGAGATGATAATAATGATGTAAAGATTTTATTCAAATTTATCACTGGCAAACAAAGTTAATGACAGTCAATTACACGTAATAACTTCATTAATTGGTATCGAGAATTTTCCCATGCACCTATCCTCACCATTCCCAACACACAGACGTAAATTATTAACTCCGATCAAGTGGACCAATAATAAACTTCATTTCTAGTAAACCACAAATAACAGTAGACACTATAATTAACAATTGAATCCTCAGAAACATTAGAGGGTCAGTTAACGCTCAAGTCAGCCTTAGTCCCAATCACTTGGGGTCAGTGACGTGAATCCTTTTACCAGTTCAATTCCAATCGAGAGTTGAAACCAAGGTCCTCACACATACAGAGGCACACTCAGTCATACCTTCCAAGAGTATCAGTTTAGCTGAATAGTGATAAATGTAAACAAGAGCATTTCATTTAACTCCCCACATGAAAGGGACTAAAAGGAAATGCCTAAACAAATGTCATGTAATTTACTCCATCTGTCCCGGAAGTTAGTCCCTCTTATTTTGTTGTTCCTGCGAATGAACTTTGAGCAATAATCTAAGCTACTTTTAATTATCCTAATGAAAATTTAATACTTGTAATTTAGTCCATCTGTCCCGGAGTAACAATTTCTAGATTTTTATTTAGATAATTAAAAGCAACTTAAATTATTGCTCTAAGTTCATTCAAACTAACAATGAAAAAAGAGGGACTAACTTTCGAGGACAGAGGGAGTAATTAAAAAAGAGAGAGGACTGAACTACAACATACTGCAATTCAAGATAATCCAAAAACCCTAACACCATCTCAAATTCCAATAAAGTAGGAACACATTTATCATTGCGAAAAAATGTCAATCACAATTCAAAAATCAGGAAAAATTGAATTAAGCATACTCATTTTCGAATTCCATACAAGCTAACTATATTATTTGAGATCAAATTAAGTACTAGAGAGGGGGAGAGAGAGAGAGAGAGAGAGATGTAACTGAGAAAGCTCGGAGAGGGAGAGGAGATTGGAGGGGCGGAGGCTGGAGCAGAGCCAGTCAAGGATAGGGCGAGCATCATCGTACTGGAAGGGCCATTCGAAGCTGTCAGGGTCAAGTGCGCCGTGATCTTCGTACCCCAATTCACCTAACAATGCGCAGAGTTTCGTCCCGCTCATTTGCCTCTCCGGCGTGCTCTCCAACTGCCGGCGAAGAATCTTAAATTTCAAATTTGCTTCGTTGATGATACGAGTTGGTTGGGGAAATGGAGCCTTTGGCGCTGGACGGAGTTTTCTAAAGTGTTTCTTACGCTTTCACTTCCCGTGCATATTTGAATTTCATTTCATTTTCGGACTGAAAGAATTTATTTTTTCATTTCCCTTTCCCTTTCCCTTTCCCTTTCCATTTCTTTCCACTAGTAGGTAACCCGTGTTTTGCACGGGAATCTATTCCGTTAATGTTTTTTTTATTTCACTTTTTTGATTTTTTAATTGATAAATTAACATAATAATTTTATTTGAAAATATATGTATATTTTAAATTAATCAAAACATTTTCATAGCTTTAGTTGTACATAGTTGTAATAAATATATTTTTTAATTAATTTAAAAGTACATTTAAGTCTGTTGTATGAATATTTCAAAAAACCTAATGGTATTAATAGTAATAGTTAACATATATAGTAACTATTATGATTAAATAATATAATTAATAGTAATAGTTAATATATATTGTAACAATTATGATTAACTAATACTATTAATAATAATAATTAACTTATACAGTATAGATTATAGTTAACAATTATATTTAACTATTATAATTAACTAATACTATTAATAATATTAGTTAGTTATAATAGTTAAATATTACTCCCTCCTTCCCGGAGTAAGAGTCTTATCTCCCATTTGCACGAAAATTAAGAAATGATGGAAGTAAAGTAAATGTTGTGAGTGTAAAAGTAAATTAGGAAAGAGAATGAGTGGGAGTGAATAATAAGTTGATTGATTTTGTGAGTATAAAAGTAAAGTAGGAGAGAGAATGACTGAGATGAATAGTAAAGATTCTTTGTCGTTTTAGGAATTTTTTTTTAGGAAAAAAACTTTTACTCTGTGACGTATCAAAATAGAAAGTAGGACTCTTACTCTGGGACGTAGGTAGCAGGGGCGGATCCAAGAAGGTCTAAGGGGGTGGAAGTGAACCCCCCTAATTTTATGTTGACAGTTAAAAAAAATATTTTTTATTTTTTTTAGTACTAAGTGAACCCCCTTTGCTAGTTTCAGCCTACCCCCCTTGCCAAAACAAAAGAAAAGAACATCAAAAGAGAGAAATTTGTATATAATTTTTGTCTAATGTATTTTGTGAACCCCATTGATTTTGGAGCTGGGTCCGTCCCTGGTAGGTAGTAATAGTTAACTATAATATTTAACTATTACTATTATAAGTATTAGTTACTATAGTAGTTAACTATATTAGTTACCTATTATAGTACCTATTACTATTATAAGTATTAGTTACTATAGTAGTTAACTATAATAGTTACTTATTATAGTAACTATTACTATTATAAGTATATAGTTAACTATTATTATAGTTACTTATTATAGTAACTATTACTATTATAAGTATTAGTTACTATAGTAGTTAACTATATTAGTTACCTATTATAGTAACTATTACTATTATAAGTATTAGTTAACTATAGTATTTAACTATAATAGTTACCCTATATAGTAACTAATACTATTAGCTAATACTATTAGCTAAGAAAAAGAATTTGAAAAGTTTCTTATTTATAAGAGTGGTAATGATGTGGCAACACCAAATGCAACCTTTCTCTAAGACTTGTCTATGTGGCAACACCATAGCTCTCCTCACCAACTTTAATATATATATATATAGATTTTCGCCTAGGTTTGAATTTTCAATTGAATATATATAAAAAAAAAAAAAGGAAGAAAAAAAATCAATAACTGGAATGTAAATCAGTGTTCGGATATATAATAGGAGTAGTACGTAATTTAAGTTAGTCAAAATATTTAGTCTACATCGATCCAAATAGAATTAAATCAAGGAAAAAATCAATAACCAGATTGGTTGCCCCGCTCCGTTCATAGGGAGGAAATCCGTCTCACATGTGAAACCATCTGACATAAGTTACAAGTTTTTAACCGAAGTATTGAGTTCACTAGCATTTGTTCCAAAATACATGTCGAGGTGTCAACGTTTTTTATTTGTTTTACATATAAAGTTATAATTGTGAAATTGCACTACGACTTTTTTCAAATTTAGAAATGCAACATTTGTTTTGAAACCGATCAAAATGGAAAGTTCCAATAACTCACAATTAATATGACCGTGTTCTTATATCTGCTTCGGCAACGAAATATTCCAACGCTGCCCTTGCCCGTCTCGTGTAAGTATACACGAGATGTCATCTACAATCTCGTGTATATGTACATGTGATGACTCGTGTATGCACACGAGATTTCACGTGTACATATACACGAGATTGTAGATGACATCTCGTGTATACTTACACGACATGGTACATTACATCTCGTGTATACATACACGACATGGAATATACATCTCGTGTATACATACACGACATGGTACATTACATCAGTTTCAAAGATCCAGTATACATTTCGTGTATACATACACGACATGGTACATTACATCTCGTGTATACATACACGACATGGTACATTACATCTCGTGTATACATACACGACGTCGTGTGGTTGTGCGCGTCGTCGTCGTTGTCGTCGTTGTTTGAGAGAGAGAGAGAGAAAAGAGGGAAAGAGGGATGAGTGAAATCAAAAAATAAAATTAAGTATATATATGGGTATTTTAGTAATTTAATTAGTTCCCTGTATTTAAGTTCCCTGTATATAACTATATCCTTCGGCAACTAATGGCAGCAACCATGTCTAAACCACCCATTCCATGATCAGCCTCCTTTCACCAAATTATAAATGCAAAAAAGCATGCTTGTTTTCAAACTCAAGAAGTACATATAAGGGTGTTGTTATACAAACCCGTAAAATTAATGAATACACCCATAAGTATACTGAAATTTAAAATAGTACAACACTGTGATGCATAGTAAGGGTGTATTGTATAACAACACCCTTACATCTTTCTTTTCAATCTACAGTACGCTTTTCCAAAGACAGAACAGACAAGAGATTAACACTGATTAAATATCCAGGATTGCCAAGACAGAAAGTGGTGCAGCTTCACTATATATCATCAATCCCATTTTCCAGATCTTGTTAGCAAAACTTGCAATCACCCAACATATTACACCCTCCGTCCCAAAATAATCTTCCCACTTTTTTTGTCGTTACTACAAAGTAACTTTGAGCAATAATCTTAAGTTCATTTAATTATACTAATGAAAATCTAAAACTTGTTATTGATTTACTATCATCAATACTATCAATAACAAGTTTTAGATTAGGATAATTACAACAACCTAAGATATATTTTTGTAGTAACGACAAAAAAAGTGGGAAGATCATATATTCGGACGGAGGGAATAGTAACAAATAGCTTGTTAGCTATAGATTTCCCGTTATGCATTTGACCCGGGTGAAGGTCAAAGATTCTGGGAATGAGAAAACACCTGCTAACCACATCTGACGTCTCATAATACACCTTTTCAACAATCTCTCAGTTAGTCGCTATCACTTGCAGAAAGATATCTCTTGGCATCAAATGGCTGATTCCTCGCACCAGACTCAGGCACGGTGAAATTGTATCCTCCGTTCATAGGCGCAAAGGCTGTCAGATAAACAATTACACACCCCTTAATATATTATCAGGAGAAGAAAGTAGGCTAAAATATAAGCAAAAACACTAGTACTCAAAACGCTTTCATTGATCGACAAAGCTCATTTTACTTTTAGGGTATTCTAAGCCGGTCGGATCTATGCTTGCTTGTACGGGTGCAAGTTCACCACCCACTGAAGCAAAAAGATTGTTTAGTTTCTTGTATAAGTGTTAGCCTAATAACCTTGTGGTTTGTGAAATCAAGTTTCACAAGAAGCTAATTTTTTCCACAAATTTACATTTTGAAGCTTTTTAGTGTCCATTTGAGCATCCATTAAAAAAAGTCCCTAGGTCTGACGGGATCAAATAATGAGACAGATGAAACTAGGAAAGTAAAACAAATAGGACGATTTTAAGTCATGAGTTGAATTAGAGAAGAAAAGACATGGCTTGATATGCAATACCCAAGAGACAAATGCAAAGACAATTCACAGAGCCAACATCATATGTATCCGACCAGTCAAGTAGATATGAGTATAAAAGTGTCACAGTAGACCTTCAGAACAAAGCCAAAAGAGGCAGGTGTATACACAAGTTCAGGAGACTTGAACAAACAATTTAACTATGGCAATGCCTCCATTGGTATCCTTGAAAATAAACAAGAAACTGGAAAAGCTCAGGGCATAAATGGCCCTGATGGAGGAACCATTCCAGAACCAATAAGTTATCATGTACTACCTCTGTCCCTAAATGAGTGTCCAAATTTCATTTTAAGGGACACTGAAAATCCCAACTTTATGTACATTTTGCTAGCAAAGATTCATATATAATCTTGTAATCTCATTTCCAAACATTTAGTTTTGCACGTATAAAGAAACCGGTGAAAAAAATTTCGAAAAAAAACATTTATGGACAAAGTTATGTTCAAAAAAGACACTCATTTTGGGACAAAGATTTCTTGAAAATTGACACTCATTTAGGGACAGAGGGAGTAGCACGTAGTGGCTGTCACAAGAAAGCTAAAAATAGCCAAGTAAAATACTGAAAATCTAGTACAAACTAAAGCGCTTGGACAGTAGTTGAGAGCATGCCGCCAAATACCTTTAAAGTTTATTGACTTCGGTTGACCAATGGTTCGAGTAAAACAGTGCACAAAAGTATCATTTTATCAAGACAATACAGGAAGTTATTGTGAAATATTATACGTATGAGAAGTTTGTTTAATAAGATATGGGAAAACTCCGTTTTTGTCCATCGTACTTTGGGCGTGTTTCACTTTTACCATTGAACTTTATATTTTTTTCATCATTACCATCATACTACAAATGGTGTCATTTTATAACAAATTTGGGTATAAACTAACACAATTATTTGTGGTACGGTGATAAAAATGAAACGAATTTGGGTATAATATGAGTATATGACAAATTTGGTATAAAATGGCACAATTGTTTGTAGTATGATGGTAACAATGAAAAAAAATAAAAGTTATATGGTAAAAGTAAAACACGCCCCAAAGTATGATGGACAAAAACGGAGTTTTCCCATAAGATAATCATGTCAGTCAAGTTATTTTTTGAAGATAATTGAAGAGTAAATTAACATTGCAATTTTAAGCTTCAGAATGAATGTACAATTTGAGCTCAGATATGACTGTTTTGGTTCCGGAAAACCCTAACTGAGTCAAATTATTATTTGAAGATAATTGAAGAGTTAATAAACATTGCAATGTTAAGCTTCAGAATGAATGTACAATTCGAGCTCAGATATGGCTGTTTTGGTTTCGGAAACCCCTATCTGAGCAGTGTATTCAATGTTTTCAAAAAGCATGCACTAGATTTAACACATCTTTAAGACTGATCCTCCATTCTGGATTACACTGTAACACCAACACAAATTAGGCCGAGCAAGAAGGTGAAAAGGGATTCAGGTGACCGGACCAAGGTTTTTGGACTAGATGCTGAGTTGAGTTGTAGCATAAGTAACTTTTTCTTGAAACAATGTATAGGGACATTAAAGAGAAGATAGAAATGTTATATAAGGATAGCAGGGTCTCCGACCAGATGACATATAGATCTGTCCAATAACATTAGCCTCGCGGCGTTAACTAGATGGGATGACGGGTTTATTCGGAACTGTGGTAAGAAAGTCTGATATAAACAGTCAAACAAATGGACATGCAGCTTCTGTCAGAAGTCAGAACAACTGAAAGTTAATGAAGTCAAAAATATGCGCTTTTTGCTATTGGTATCAAGGGATTTTCTATATTGATTCGTGGTTCAGATAACTGTAAGATCCTGATGTGAAAATATCGTTTTTAAGAGTTCAATGTACACAATTTTAAGGACAAGAACACTTAATTTCAACGAGTTCTGTTTTCTTACTCACTTCCTCGGTTCCAAATCTTGCTCAGTCTATCAATATTAAGGAAAAGAACACTTAAGTTGAACGAGGCATCAACTTTATTGAAGATTTTGTTATATGTACTTGTCCTTACCTTTTTTTTTTTTATAGAAATATCCATGCCACTGAATGAGATCAGAAATTTAAATGTAAAAGAATATCAGCTTTATTCAGACAAATTGAACCAACCTTTATCCCTCATTCTTCTCTCTCGGTCGTATTCAAACTTATCCCGGATCTGACTGACCTTTTCCCAATTATTGTCTTGCCTATTCCTCCCAACAAATTGATCCTGCATAAAGAACAAGATGAGTTGGTTAAATCAAGTATTCCCTCTATCCCTAAATGAATGTCCAAAATTCATTTAAGGGACATCTGAAAATCTCTACGTTTCGTATAATTTAATGACAACAATTCATATGTAATCATGTAATCCTCTTTCCAAACATTTAGTTTTCCAAGTATAAAGAGAGTAGTGAATAAATTTGGTAAAAAAAAATAAATAGAAACAAAGTTACTTCCAAAAAAGACATTCATTTTGGACAAAAAGTTCTTTAAAATGGACATTCATAGGGACAGGGGGAGTACATAAGAATAGTATGCATTTAATAGAGTTTTGAGGAGATGAAGCACGCTCCAATCATTTAGTACTCTGTTGTTTATTTAAATTGAGTCACATACTAGTATGTTGATATAAGGATCCTACTATGGTTGTAAGGTAAGAGCATTCCCAAATCATAAGAAAGAGAGTGACATGTTACACAAAACATCTCGAATTGATGTGCTGACTGTTGTTCTACCAAAAAAAGATAATACTACTGCAGAACATACAATCATGGTTATATATCCAGATTTAGTTTAAGTTGCAGGAATCAAGAGTGTGATTATCGCAACTATAAACAAAGTTCGTTCAGTGTCACACTCAAGATTTTCAAAACATCACATATTCTCATTTGATAAATTACACTTTTTGGATGCAGTAAGCATACACACCTTCATTTGCTCATTGTGGGGTGGCCTTCTCCTGTAAACATAAAAGTAAGAATAAGCTAAGCTTTACAAATTTATACAAGTGAGGCAAGGTTAATTGTACCAAAAAAAATAAAAAAACTTGTATGCAAAGTAACTTGTAAAAAATCAGAAAGAATAATTCAAGTATTCGACTATGCTTTTCTTCAACAGTGGGTTCAACGTTCATACTAGCTTTAGGAAATAATCCCACCACAGAGAACAAAGGCAGCGAGATGCCTCCTTTGAATAATTCCAAAGTTGATATAATTATGGAAAATCATCTCACAAGACAAACAAAACCACAAAGCAATAGGTTGGCAAAAGTATCACAACCTGTATGGTGAAAAATCTTGATCATCATCTTCAGCAGAATCATAGTTTGCATGCTCTTGACCGAGTTTCTTGGAGTAACCCTCGTCCCAATACAGCCGCTCCCAATTCTCTCTGAGTTCCGTATACAATTCCATATATTGTTTGCACCATGGCTCATGCTCCTTTTCAGATTAAACATTAAGTAACATATAAGCCCAAACAAAACAAGACTCCACGGAACCTCTAATAATCCATCAAAAACATCCAAAGGTGACAGACAAGCAAGAAAAGCAAACAACTTATAGTACAACTAAATGTGCCATGATACGAAAACAATTTTGCTTAACTACGATTTTAAATCTCCCACAATTGTTGACAGCACCTGTCTCACCTATAATCAGCATTCATGTCGAAAGTCCTAGTTTAAGATTTTGAAACAATAATGAGCCAACCCAATTTCAAACATAACAAATTACTTTACGATAGTATAGTCAACTACTTAATCCAACTAAACTGCACTCTACATTTGCCTGTCAACTAAAAATGAATGTCTAATTTTGTTCGTAAAATGAGTGTCTAATTTTGTTCGTAAAATGAGTGTCTAATTTTGCTAATCAAATAATTTTGAAATTTCAACCATGTATGTAGGGTTTAAGCTAGGTTCAATCAACTTAACCAATTCCAAGCAGCCAAAAAGAGAAGAGACTCCAATTAAAGTAAAAACACAGAGATATAATAGTGTCGAAAATTACAGAGTCCTTGATAACGAGGCGAGTACGGCGCATAAACTGTTCCCGGAGCTGCTTCCGACGGGTATTAGGGATGTTGTCTCTAGGGATTACGAACCTCTCTCTAGGCGGCACGTTATCGCCAATCTCGTGCATTTCGCCGTCGACGACCCACCACTCCGACTTGTCTTCAGCCTTCTTCATCTTTGACCGTGTGAACTTGTGCCGCCTCCGGCTTGGGGAAGATGGACCGGTGTCTGCCCGGAACGTCCGTAGCTGGTTAGGTATCAGATGGAGGCATGGCTGTGACCTCTGGAGCTGCTTTGCGAGAGTTAGCATCTGAAGTAGAGACCGGCCGTTGAGGCTTGGTTTTACCGGCGGTCGTGTTTGGGGATGGTTGAAGACGGGCGGGTTCTGTTTCAGAAAGTTGCCACTTCTCACTTCTCACTTCCCAGTTTTGAAGTTTTTATTTTGCATCAGTAGAATGCACAAATTACACTAAGTCCCCTTCATTTTTCATTGTTTCATCCGAACCCTACACTTAACTTCATTGTTTCGTTCTACTTTTAACTTCGGATAAATTGCATTTTAGTAAACCATGTTTGATCAACTTTTGCAATTTACAGCTCGACGTTTAATTATTTGCAACTCAGTTCCTCACGTTGACTTCTTCTTACAATCCGATGAAAAATTGGAGAGTTAAGTATTATTTTTTTTCATCCTTGAGTTATTTGAATTTATACTTTTGGGCCAGTGAAAATGTTTTTTTATCAGTTAGATCCTTGACCTCTATAAACAGGTGATTATGTCATCATTTTGTTAAGATGCACTTAAATATTGTTCATGTGGTATGACATCATCTTTTCCATGTGTGGTGCTGACTAAGAAAGTAAAATGATGTGACGTTTTTAAACTAAAGAAAGGGGTGACAATGTAAACTTTAGAAAAACGAATTCAATCTCTCTACACCATCTTCCCCATCACCACCACTGCCATCACCACCGTGATCACAATCATCACCATGACTACGAGCCACCACCGCTACTATAACCACAACCACCAGAACTCAAAATAGTACGTAACCATATACAAAACACAACAATCTCGTAACATAAAAACATGTTAGATAATTAACAAAAAAATGTATTTTGACTTCATGAACACAAAAGAAACATGAAGACAAATTCTTCATAGTGACATTGCGAATTATAACATTCTGATAGTGAAACAAATACATATATTAAATTTATTTTAGCAACACTGAGATTGTACTAATTTGGCATAAGATATAACGTCAACGCCTTAAAACGGTGTTGGACTTTGGCGGTGGCGGCAGTTTCTCCACCAGCACAGTCAACACATTGTTCTCGCAGTTGGTTGTTACCATAACGAGTTGCAAATATATGCAACCAAAATTTTCTCACTAGCTTTTTTTTTAACATGCTTCCTCTCACAAAGCCCTAGCTCGAGAGAGAGAAAAAAACACAAATTGGTGATAAATGGTGGGGCAAATCCAATTCATATTTGATTTCAAAACCAAATTCATACTGTATCCTTAAACAAATTCATATTCAAATTTTTTTCAAAATATGGTTCCAGTTCTTATGGGGGCGACGAGTGGACAGGGACTGGCATCGAGGACGATTGAGATTGCGGAATGAGCTTTGTAATTTATACCAGTCTCCATTTTTATCTATTGCTAGCGTAACTTTTGAAATGGGTGAAAGTGATTGAGAAAGGAGCGGGGTACCATCGAGCATTTCGCTGCCTTCTGCTTATACTTCAATAAATCGGGGATGGCGATAGCGATTAAGAGGTACAGAGGTTATGGCCGGTGTTTCCATCGAGCATTTCTTTATCTTTTGCTTGTACTTAAATCAAGCGGGGACTTAAATCAAGCGGGGATGACGATAGAGATGTAAAGTTTAGGGGGAAGGTCGTGTTACATAAAATGGTTAATTTGTACTGTCCTCAAAGTTATTAGTTTGTTTTTTTATAGTCTTTTAGTTTATATGTTTCACAACCTCGCCTCTAACACTCTTGGGTCGACATACTATTACAAATTTAATGTCAACTAGCATAACGATATTACCGTGCCACATCATAAAAAAATTAACGGCATTATGAACGACATGTAAATAGAAGGATGACATAATCACTTATTTATAGAGGTCAATTATCAAACTGAAAAAAAAATGTAAAGAAGAAATTGTGATATTTCTTGCAATTCTTAAACCAGTTAAGGTGAGATGGATTCGGGGTTTATCTTGATACGACAAGGTAAAATTATGCTTTATGGGTATAGAGTAGTAGCGGGTGGGTTTTTACGAATGTCAAACTTTCTCGTAGCTTTCCCTATGTTACATTGTATAGTTTCATAGTCCTATTTATCTATCATAGTGCAACACTATTATTTTTTTTATTTTTTTATTTTTTTCGGATTGATGTATTAATTAGTATACTGTAATTATGTTTGTTAGGAGTCTTTATAGTTCTCATTTGTAAAATACATGAGACCTAAAAATTCATTATAACTTTTTTTTAAGGTAAAAACCATATATGTTCATCATCACGTGATGTAACACGTGCTATTTAAAGAAAAAATGGTTGTCTTATTTTTTATTTTTTAAATTTTCATATTTGGGAAGGCTTTGAAGAAAACTTGTATGGATGGAAATGTGTGTGTTATAATGGAAGCGTTTGAAATTAGTCTGATAACACCGCGAAAGAACAAACATATATAAGATGAAAGAAAAACATAGCACACACGGATATATGTGCTTCACTAACATCATGTTAGTTATGTTGGGTAAATATAAAGTCACAAAAAAGAGCCACAAAATACAAAGACAAATTAGAGCCACAAAACTTCTTTTGTGCCCCTAGCATTGCCCTATGGACATAAGAAGAACATATTTATTGCCACGGAGAAACCTTGCTGCAGATTTACACACACACACATTTTATGAATCAAAGTCATATATCAATAGAACATATAACAGATTAGACCATACTAATCAATTTTGGGTTTAAACGTGTTATACATGTGTTATAAACAACATGTAGAACACCAAGTTCATATACCAAATTAATCAAATGCAGTCTGACATATTTGTTTCAGACTTCAAAGCGGTTCGGAATGTTCTTGAGTCACCAATGAACACATATCAAACACTAAAAACAAATTAGACAAATTATCTCTTTATTAAATTCGGTTGTATCATAATCATCAAAACTAATTTTGTTGCTAGAACTTAGCAAGTATTCATACTAGCTAATCATAATCATTTGTAAACAAAGAAAAACTAACCATAAACTAATCCAATTTCGGAACCCTACGCAGAGCCGACCATCCCATAAACACATATGGACGCTTGCGCGCTCATGGTTGTGCGCTTAATCCATTCGCACCCTGTAAGCGAGTATATATGTTTGCCCGCTTGTAAGTGCGTTTTTTTTGCGCTTACTCAACTTCTTGGCCAACTATACGCTAAAACGCTCTGGATCCTTATGCGTATCCCATAGGCGCACACTCAAATATTCTTTCAAGAGTTCTCGAATATTATTCAATACATACTCCCTCCGTCCCAGCTCACTTGAGACTTTTTGACCAAAACTGGTCAACTTAAGGTCGGTTTGACCAACACTTTATAGAAATATTTATGTTCCAAAAAACTTTTTAAAAATTGTTATTGAGAGGATTTTTAATGGTGGTCATTTTACATTTTTTTAATTTTTGTTCGGATCATAAATATTTCTATAAAGTGTTGGTCAAACCGACCTTAAGTTGACCAGTTTTGGTCAAAAAGTCTCAAGTGAGCTGGGACGGAGGGAGTAATTCCTAACAAATGTGGCTGATTGAACTCATAAATGGTAAAAATTTGTTAGGGGGTCTCACAGAGTGGATAACGGTGTGGATGGAGAGCAAGAGGGGGAGGGTGAAGATAAAGAGGATGAGAGGGAAAAAATGTGGTGGGTTTAAAAGCTATGTAGTGAATGTTGGTGATGGTTGGATGACGGTGAGCTAATTAGATCGATAAAGAGAAGGGAAAGACTATATTTTTTTTTAATCAGTCCATGAGCCAAGACTCAAATGACATATTATCTTGTACTCCTTTTGTCCCTAAATGAGTGTCCATTTTTAAGAAATCTTTGTCCCAAAATGAGTGTCTTTTTTTAACATAACTTTGTCCCTAAATGTTTTTTTTTTCGAATTTTTTTCCACCGGTTTCTTTATACGTGCAAAACTAAATGCTTGGAAAGGAGATTACAAGATTATATATGAATCTTTGCTGCCAAATTGTACACAAAGTTGAGATTTTCAATGTCCCTTAAAATGAAATTTGGACACTCATTTAAGGACAGAGGTAGTATATTTTATAATTTTGGCTACCACCCGTTTATAATTATCATGTCAATGATGAACAAAATCTTCCCAATCAAAAACATTTTTACAATAATCAAAAAGGGAATACTCCCTTCGTCCCAAAACAACTTGCACCATTTTGATCAAAATTGTCAACTTAAGTGTAATTTGACCAAGACTTTATAAACAATTGATGATCTTAATAAAAAATTTAAAATTTGTTATTAACTCAATATCAAAAATACTATAGATAACAATTTTTAGATTTTTATTTGAATCATCAAATCTTTTACAAAGTAAAAGTCAAAGTGATCAATTTTGATCAAACTGTACAAATTATTTTGGGACAGAGTAGTATACTATTAGAAAAAGTGTGCATACAATATCTCCCTTAAAACACCACAACAATAAATACAAGAGATGTTTTTTTAAAGGATATTTTTAACTAGGAGGCGAGGAGAAGTGTAATGCTAATGAAGTACGTATTGTTTTTTTTTTTTCATTAATGATAGATAAATTTCTCGTAGGCTACATCAAATGGTCATGACGGCTACAACTAAGCCTATAAATAGGCTAACACAAATCTTCCTAACGGGATTCGAACTCGAGACCTCCGCATGAGAAGCTAACACCGGATACCGCTTGAGCTAGAGCTCGTTAGTATGAAGTACGTATTGCAATTGCTAAAGAAAAAAGAAAAACATTTTGATGTCATGAGATGTAATTTTGGGTGAGAGGTTTAGTGCTAGTGGAGTACTCTTTTTTGAAATACTATGCTAATAATATTAATTTAAAAATCATTTAGTGGGATTCCTAAGCACGATTCTTAGTTTCTTACACATATGCCAACATAAATATTTAAATAAGTGAAATTACAAAACTGTATAATCACAAAAATCGAGCGTCTGCGCGATCACCACTGATGTGGTCCAATCCAAAGCACACTAACCGTCGGGAATTTTGATCCAACGGCCATTAGTTCCCCGCCCATATTCGCACGGTAGTCTGCACAGTGAAACTAAGTACCCGGATTTCTTTCCCGCCATTATTCAGTTGACCTTTCCAGAGAGAGAGAGAGATAGTGTGTGTTTGTGTGTGAGAGAGAAACAGAAATCATGTGTGGGAGGTGTCGCGTTACTCTCCGGGCTGATGATATTCCTCGGGCATGTAACCTCAACGGCCGTCCTTCCCGTTCCGTCAACACCGACCGGTAACATTTCCCCCCGAGTTAAACCTAACAGCGATATTCCATTTTATTACCTTTTCTTTTGCTCGATAATCGTGTAAAAAATTGTTCTTCATAAATTAATTTGGTTACAAAAAGTTAGGGTTAGAAGCTGGAGTGGAATTAGTTTGATTTGTAGTTTATTTTGATTTTAATATACTTATGTACTTAGTAGTTTGTCTGAAATTGCAGTTACCGACCGTCGCATAATGTTGCGCCGGGCTCCTATCTGCCGGTTGTTCGGAGAGACGACGGAGGAGCCGATAGTCATGGCCCTCAAGGAACAGTTATCCAGTGCATGAAGTGGGGGCTTATTCCCAGTTTCACTAAGAAAACCGAGAAACCTGATCATTACAGGATGGTAATATTTTCAATATATAGCTACTAAATTCTGTCACGTTTGTATTTTGTTCTATTTATCGTTTGAGCAATGCAGGGAGACACTAGCAACAAACACAAACACAAATACAAATGCATACGATTTTTTTTTTTTTAGTAAAATTTTTAAAGAGGAAAAGTGATTACTCCATAAGTCAAGTCTTTGTGATAGTGAAGTATTACTAAATTGAATTAGTGGCTAATTTATTATTTAACATCAGGGTTAGTTTCAGTAATTTAAGAAAGCTTAGAGAGATGCATAATTTCAAGCTCTGCCGCTTAATTATAGTAGAAATTATTATATATAATCTTGTATTTGTACGATGGGAATGGCCTCAAATACTTGGAATAGTTCTTCTACTGCAACTGGAAAGGGAGTGAGAAACTCCCTGATTAATGATTCTCATCAGAAAAGGTAAAAGCATGGGATTTTTTTTGGTAAGTGTCAATTAAGTTTTTTTGAGCAAAACTTGGTCACATAACCTTTTAGAACTGGAATAGAGCAGAAATTGCAGATCTCAAGTATCATATCTAACACAAAACCGATTGTAATTGCATTGCAAAAAGAACATCATGGGGACAAAGATAACACAAGGTCCTTTGACAAGATATATAAGGGATTCAATTGAAATATTAAAGTGCTTGCTATAAGGAGGCAACGTTTTTGTAATGTAAGGGGATTAAGAGCTTTTACTATTCTGACTAATGTTTTTAATTCCAGTTTAATGCTCGGTCAGAGTCAATATACGAAAAGGCTTCTTTTCGCCGCCTTATTCCTAGCAGTAGGTGCCTGGTTGCAGCAGAAGGGTATGTTTTCTCACGCGTGCTGTAATTCTTTATCACGTGTTCATTCATCTTCAGTCTCCCTTTTTGCTAAGGGGTAAGACTACATACATTAGGTCCCTCTCAGACCCTGTGATAGTGGAAGCCTATGCACTATGTCCTTGTTTAATTTTTCTAATATTTTCTTGTTGAAATATTCATGAACTTTAGTGTTTCTAGTTATAGACTTATTGGTCAATTTTTTTCAGAATTATGCAGTAGTACAGGAGTGCAGGTCTGTGTTATACACTTAAAAATTTCCTGTTAAACTTATCTTTAATGGACATCAAAGTTGGATCCAAAGTGAGGAAAATGCATTGAAAACTCTTTAGAGAGTTGCTATTCACACCCGTAACATTTCTTAACTACACACACTTCCTAAGGTGTACCCCATCCCCTCCCTTCCAAACTTAAACGTAATTCAAAACCCGTCCTATTGCAACCCCCTTCGTCACTTCCGTCTCACATTTACAACAGACACTCCACCAGCTCATTCCCACTCTCTCTCCGTTGCAGCCATACCCACACACACATAGACAAACACACAACACAAACACAAAGCATACTCTCTCCCTCCCATTCACATGCATCTCTACATCTCTCCGGTTAGCATTTTCTCTAGGCAATTCAACTAACCAAACACTCATCTCTTCTTTCGGCCGGTTCTCAGCTAGCGGCATCATGATGTTCAGCCATGAACCACCATGGCTGAACACCTTAAATCTCGGTTCTATTCTTCATTTTTTCCAGACATTTTCTACGGAAATAATGATGACCGGAAAAATGGTGAAGGGGGTGGAGGAGAAGGGCGGCTATGGACGCTGGGGAGGGAGAAAATGGGAGAGGGATGTGTTGCTGTAGGATATCATCATATCTCGGTTAAGATATCCGAGATATGCTTGGGATTTCCAAGATTTACCATATCACATTCCTTAGTTTTAGTTGATTTAGTTTCCTAGTTGATTTTACTTTCCTTATATCTAGGTAGTACAAGTAGTATAAATAGGGCTCTTGTACACA
This sequence comes from Campanula takesimana, assembly GCA_026119855.1. Lineage (NCBI taxonomy): Eukaryota > Viridiplantae > Streptophyta > Magnoliopsida > Asterales > Campanulaceae > Campanula > Campanula takesimana. Next base: position 427,883 of record JAOWBW010000302.1, read on the forward strand.
GTTATTATTGAATCAAGAAGTTTAAGAAAAGTTCATTCATCAATAAGAAAGATGAAATTTCTCTTCTTGTTCATCCTTCTATACGCCAAATTCATCAGTTGCCTTGGATAAGGGTTGGGGTTGGGCTTGCTATGGGTTTGGGGTTTGCCATGGAGAAGGAAGTTGGTGGTGCCATGCAGGGGCGGACCTCCCATAGTAGGAGGGGGTGCACGTGCACCGGGTCAACCAAATAAATCATTAATTTTTTTATTTTTTTCTAATTTAGTGCATCCCTAGAATAAATGAGTAGATATATAAATAGAGTTCCAAATGAAAACAGAATAGGCTTACTGCTCTAGTGGTTAGGGTATTCATGTGAACAATGAATGGTCAAGGTTCAAATCCCATTGGTAGTAAATGAGATGCTTTTTCTTTTTTACTCATTCATGTTGCTTATTTTTTCTCATGAGCTTTTATCCATTCTTTTTGAGTTCAAACTTAACTTATTTTTTTATTTTTTTTAAGAAAAAAGTGATTTTGGCTTTTTTTACATTATATTTTTTGAATTATTAGTAATAATTTAAAATATTTTTAAAAATATTGCAATATCACTAAAAATATAAGAAAATTTCTTTAAATCTATTGTCACTAAAATTTATAACAATAACCTTATGATTTTTTTTGCAACTATATCAACTCAATCTAAATGCAAACACAACCGGTTAAGTACAAGTGTCAATCTTTTTTATCAATAAAATTCTCTAATTCTCGTTGTTAGTCTGTGTTACGAAATTTTTATGAGACAATTATATTTAAAGTTATGTATTATAATGTAATTGCGTTACGGAAAATTTTAGTTTGAAGTTATGTCGTATTGTGCACCCGGTGTTTAAAAATTCGAGGTCCGCCACTGGTGCCATGGGAAAGAAGGCTGGTAAGGGTGTTGGGGTTTGACAGATGGGTTTGAAGAGGGAATGGAGCTTGGGTAGAAACCGGGGTTTTTGGGAAATACATATTTTTACGTGTATATCTAGAAATTTTACGCGCGTGCATAACAACACCCAACTCTTTATTTGTTAATACACTTTTAATTTTCTTACATATCACTCCCAGTAGTTTATGATCGATGCATTCATTTCCCCTGACTTTCTTTTGGCAACACATATGGCTATGTTGAATTTACTTCATCTCTTATCCAGCTGGTGTCTCATTCATATGTGAACTTCTCGGGCTATCTATGGGTTTACGTACGACAAACTACTTACAAGTTACTTACTTTTTTTTTTAAGTCTCAAGATAGTTAATTGAGTTGAAAAAAGACAGTTATTTGAGAGGTCAATTGGTTTGGGAATTGATTGCAGCTTTTCAATGTTTGATGATGTCGAGAAAGAAATGGTTGAATATGGAGTTTCTCAATGTTTTGATGATGGCAAACAATTAATTGAGACAAACTACTCACAGGATGTTTTTTTTTCTTCTAAATGTCTCAAGATGTTAATTGAGTTGCTAAAAAGGACAATAACTAATTGAGAAGTCAATTGGGTTGGAAATTGCTTGCAGCTTTTACGAGTGGAAGAAAGATGGGTCAAAGAAGCAGCCGTACTACATTCATTTTAAAGATGACCGACCACTGGTCTTTGCTGCTCTTTATGATTCCTGGAAGAACTCTGAAGGTGAAGCAACTTTCTCTTTTCTCAATAACAATAATAAAAAATCGGCTGGACTAATTCATCCGGGTAACTTGTCTATAAATATTCTTTCAAACTTTCTTTGAAGATATTGAGTTCATTTTTGTTTCCTTCTCTTGATTTCTACCGTGTGATGGAGTATGATTTTTCGTGCATGTTACTATTTACTGTTTACAAGTCCATAAATTTTTCCTTTGAACATTTCTAGTATATGACCATAACTATATGTCCATTCCTGCAGGAGAGATCCTTTATACCTTCACTATTCTGACAACCTCTTCGTCTTCAGCCTTGGAGTGGTTGCATGGTTAGTCGTTTCTTTGTTTGCTGCTCCATGTGATTTCTTTCCATTTTTTTGTCTTTCTGGATGGTTACTATACTCCAATTGAAATAGATTCTAAAAACGAGCACAAGCCACACCTTTCACTATATGGGCACAACTGACTGTATATACGGAAATAAGCGTACCCAAAAGGAGAAATACACACATAATCTGACAGCTAGAAATGACTAAGATAAAATAATACATAGGGTCCAGCAAAACTCTTTTGAAGCAACATAACAAATTCTGGTGCAAGTATCTAAGCTTGACTTAGGGGATGCAGTACAAGAATCAATTTGACGAAGATTAATATCTATGATTTCTAGGAAATCACACCTCCTTGTTTTGATACAATTTCTGTTGTAGTATGTCATCACAAAAATGGCTTAATGCTAAAATGACTTGAGAAAGTTACTTGGGCTAGATTTTAAAGATAATTTTGTTGGGTACTGCCGTGCTATTTCCCCCTGATTCCATTTGAAGGTTACATGTCAGATTTAGATTTGAGGCGAATCCTGTCATAAGCGAATCCTGTCATAACTTGAAATCATAGACATACTGAATTACAAATTTTCAGTTTTTTGTCAATCTAATGCCATCCATAAACCCTCAATTTTGGTCATTTTCTTCAGTATGTTGCCACCCTTGCTTGCTCATGCTGGTAAACTAGTGCTCTCTAGCAGCTATCTTAGTCTAAGACAAACATATTACCGAGCATGCTTGTGACTTTTCTCAAAGTATTACTTATGTTACTTTATTTAACTTGCCAAATACTTGGTGAAGAACGTATAACTTTTTAGTGTAGACTGCGTACAAATGATATTGGTGGCTTGCTGCAGTACACGTATTACTGCAACTTTGCTGCGTTGATCACTCTTCTAATATTGCCTCTTACTTGCGTGTGTGTGTACATATATATTGAAATCCTGTTGATATGCATAACATTCAATTAACTTCATTAACCTAGTTTTGCATCTTGCAGACAGGATGCCAGTTATTTTAGGGAACAAGGAGGCGACTGATGCGTGGCTTGATGGTTCTCCAACTTCCAAGTTCGATCCTTTACTTAAACCATATGAACAGCCAGATTTGGTAAGAACATTTTATAAATGGAAATCGTTCCATCCACTATCGTTTAGACGAAATAGAGAAGGTGGGATTAACTGCTCACAAGGTTGTAACTTTTTCCAGGCGTGGTACCCTGTGACATCTGCAATGGGTAAGCCTTCGTTTGATGGACCAGAGTGTATTAAGGAGGTAAACACAATTTTATTGTTCCTTTTCCAGTTACTTCTATGTCCTTATAAAATTCTGCTTCAGATTGGTTTTGGCTCTTAATCATAACTAATTATCTTAATGTTTCAAATAACATTTAATGCCGGATATTTGCGTACTATTGAGAGGTTTGTTATGTTGGATTACGTGTACAGTATCTAGGACTTTAAATAAGATTGGGCAGTACGGTACAATTATTTGTTGGAAATTATAGCCTTGCTTCTATGTTTGCTTTTAAGATTGATGTTCCTTCTCCGCAGTTATTACCATCTGTATCTGTTTGAGGATGAACTTGTTTGCTCCGTCTGGGTCTAGAGGTGTATTGGGAAGGATAAGTATAAATAAAAAGAAATAGATATGAGCTTTGGCAATACTTGCTCGCTTAAACATTACATTCTGATGTTTCTGTGACGATGAAGTATATCATACCAGATAGGATGGAGGGAAAATAAATTAAAACATACATCCTCCGCCTCGTATCAGATAGATAGTCTCATTTTGTTTTAGAAAGTGTTGCCAGTAATAAATTTTAGAATATAATGAGAGTAATCAAATTTTGGTCAAGGTTCAACTGTGTCACATCTAAACAGCCAAAAAGCTAATATTTGCACCAGCCGGGAATCAAACCCGGGTCTGTACCGTGGCAGGGTACTATTCTACCACTAGACCACTGGTGCAAGTTGATATAATGATAAGATAAAACTAAACTAGACCACTCATGCTAGCTAATAAATTGTTACCATAAGATTAATATATCAATAGATTGTCCTAATTAAGAGTTCAGATAGTGATTATGTTCTTATCAACAAGATACTATTGCTTTTGATTAATGCCTCATTTTAGTTTGGCGATTCAGTTTATAAGGTGCTTCGTTCGAATCAATTTATGCACACCTAAAGTTAATCTATCTCTTTGGACGAGTTCAGAATTACCCACTACTCGATAAACAGATTAATGAGCTATGTATTACAAGATTCAAACATAGATTAAAAAAAGAAAGTAAAAAAGCAATCTCAACTATCACTGAGAATAAGCTCCTTGCAATTTATTCAGATGATAATAGAATCAGGGGTAAAAGAAGTGGTAACCCATGACTGAATATCAACATTTGGCCTCTGATAATACCATAGATTATTTGGCGTATGATAAATGAGACTTTGGTTCATCACCATATCTTTTTAAAGGTTGACCGTAATCGACACACATTGTACTAAATACTAATCACACCATATTTCTGTCTGTAGATACAATTGAAGACCGAGGAGACGAAACCAATTTCGATGTTCTTTGTGAAGAAGGAATCCAAAAGCAAAGGTGAATCGGATTATCAAGACGTTACTAAGAGTAAAGAGACGGAGCAGCCAAAAAGCTTGAAAGAGGAACCTGAAACTGAAGACAGGAAGGGACCTGCTGAGAAAATCGATGATGACTTAAAACCTGTTTTCTCCATACCAAATAGTGAGGGGGCCGCAAGTTCTCATGTTAAACGGGACTATGATGAGTTTTCTGCTGGCTCGAAGCCATATGTTGATGAGCCTAAAAGGGTGAATACGAGTCCAATGAAAAAGAAAGGCAACCTTAAGAGCACAGGTGATAAACAACCAACACTTTTCTCTTACTTTGCCAAGGGCTAGCCTGCTTATCTTAGTTTTGCAAGTATATATAGAGTTGACTCAAATTTTGCTATATTTGGGATCGAGTTGGAATACTTGCTTCTTTTTTGTCGAAAACAAGGTATGGTTCTTGACCTCGTGCCAAGGTTGTGGGATTCTAAATTAGTAAATTACAAGGCAAGTATGCGGACGAGTTGTGTTAATTCTCAACCTCCAAATGTGGTCTGAACATTTGTTTCTTTGAAGATTTTTTAGCAGTTTTAGATTTCTTTGGAGAGTTATGAACACATTTCTGTTTTTGAAGAATTTTTAGCAGTTTTAGATTTCTTTGGAGAGTTGTGAACACATTTCTATTGCTTCTCATTTTTGCTATTCATTTCGATCGGGGTTGAATTTACTTTTTGTCGTAAAGGTGTAGAATAAGCAAATTGCCAGTACCAAAGATTGAGCTATGGTTGGTGGGGTGAGCCGGGCCCTAGCGATAGTGTAAGGCATGGGCGACTCGCGAAGGCCCCAATAGCAAGCTATTGTGATGGGCTTTCCCCCTCAAAAAATAAGATTAATATCGTGTGAGCCGATGGCTCACATATCAGATATTAAACTGATAAGAACAGATACTACACTTGATCTTAGCCAAAAGGCCGAGAAAGGTATGCCTTCTCCTCACTTGGGCCTTTATTTTTGTACCCACCTCCCTCCAACTATCTGTCTTCTCATTCCGATGTGGGATTTGGAACACAAACAAAAGTAAAACTCCTTCCTACTACTCGTACAATACACAAAGGCTGCAACTTCACTACTGTAGTGTCTTCAAAACAGTTGTGAAAGCCTCAAACTTGATGTGACATGCAATTACAGAATCATCTTGGTCAAGGACTCAATTTGACCCGATACAGACATCTTTCTGGTAGGTTTCTAATCAACTTCTTGGTGACATTTCCTACTGAAAATTGAATTACTCGTTTCTGGTGCTGCATATTTGAGTGTATGTTCAGACCGTAGCGAGCAAGTGATACACATGGGTGCTAGTGCATGAACTTGAGCCCGTAAAAATGTTTCTTGGGAGACGTTTATCGAGTAGTTAAGAGTTTTGATTTTGCACCATCTTGCTTCTAAGTTATAATTCTCTCATTGGCTACGGTGTTGAACTCTGAATGACCGTGGCAAAAAGATTGAAGAAGATGATGATAAGGGGGGTTTATTTTAAAATTTAGGTTAAATTTTAAATTTTTGAATCCAACTTTTCATATAATCAGCCCCAAGTTTTTAACCGGCGTTACAAATCTCGGGGAAATTGATAATAAAACTATAGTACGCATGGTACATCTAGTGAGTTAATAGTTAATTGTACGGAAGTCAAAGTGATGTTGGGATCATAGTACGCGGGTTGGTTTTGTGGTTTACTCAACATTATATTATAGTAATAAAGGAACACACTGTGAGAATTTAAGTATTTATAATTCAACGATAAACATCCTTAATATTTAGGTCATCAATTTAGGTTCTACCTTCTTAATTTTTTCCAGTAATTTTTATTTGGAGCATTATACTACCCATATCCAGTGGAAGTAAAAACACTCTCTTTGACATGTCAAATCCAAGATAAGCTCCAAAGAGCAGCCTTCTAAAGAAAAAAAAATAAATCCTTTTGTCTATGAATGATAATAATCCATGTCAAATACCAATGAACACAAGCTTAAAACTAAAACTAGTTAGGGTAAGTAGCTTTCTAAAAAAAACAAAAAAACAAGGTATGATGTTAATAGACTTCTTACATAATCCCACATCATTTCATAATTAAGATACAAACCAATATATTAACTTCGATTTCATTGTCAGCTATCGCCACCCACCAAGAGTGTGCGAGCATTTATAAATGGATTAAGATGTTGGGTAGTTCAGCGGGATGAAAATAAGTGGCTGAAGGCACTTAGCTGCTATCTCCCTAACTTGCACATAGGTTGAAACTCCTATGAGCCCCTCACACACCATTTGTGAGTACACTTTTTATTTTTACAATATGACATTGTAGTCTTTGATGGTAGCAAGCATGGATCAAACTGATATGCTCTATACTTTCATACATTGTTTCAAAATCAAGATGATGGAACTCTTACCATCCAAACAATATTATACACACTCCGTCCCAATATAAATATCACACATTTTTTTGTGGGCTCCATAATAAATGTCAATTTCTAAATTAGAAAAGGATATTTGAGCAAGCAATTTTACTACTATACATGCGAATATGGAAATCACATTTTTCTAAAACAAAATGTTACAATTTACATGTAAGCAAACCATTATCAAACATTTTACTTGTATATTTTGAAAACTTCACTTATTTAAACCATTTAATCTGAAAGTAAGACTTTAAGAATAAAGTAATAGGAAATGGACGGAGGGAGTATAAGATTTGTTATGGCTGCTAAGAGCTTGTTTGGTAAAGCTGAAAATGTAGAGCTGAAATCATTAAGTTGCTGAATTTTGTGAGACTTCAATTTGTTTGGTACAGACAAATTACATACATCTGAATTTATTCAAAATTGTAAATAAACACTCAAAAATTAGTCTCATCTCTTTCACTTGATTATTCTTTTTGTTTATCCTCAAACAAAATTAATCATATTTCTTAAAATAAATAAGGGTTAATTGCAAATTCGGGTCTGAAGTTAGGGGGGTTCTTCTAAAAGGGGCCTGATATTTTTATTTTTATTTTGGCCAAATCAGGGCTCAAAATGCAAATTTTTGGCCAATTCAGGGCTTTCTGACGGTTTTTGTTAGAAAAGTCAGTTAAGTATCATGTGTCGCGCACGTGTTAACAGTTTGGTTCAAATTGAACTTGATTTCCAATTTAAGGAGGTGAAATGAAATTTCTTAAATTAAAATGACTAACCTAACCTAAACACACCCTAGATATTAGAAAACAAGAAAACCCTAAATAACTCAAATATGTCATCTCTCTATCGCTCTCTGTTCATCGTCATCCCCGTTTGCCATCGCCGACGAGCGAACAACGCCTCACGCCGTCGATTACCTTACCCGCCTTCATCTATCTCTCTCAGTTCGTCGTGTCTGCTCTCTTTCTTCCTTTAATTCAAAAAACCCAATTGATGAACGAAATTCCCAATTTCTCTCTACTTCTACTTGGATCCGTGAAATCCAACTCTTTTTCTCTATAGGTACTACCACGAACTGGTCGAAGTTGGTTGGATCGAGGGGTATTAGTTGTCGGCAAGGTACGATTCCGGCGAATTTTTGAAAGGGTACTCAAGGAGTTTAAGGATTTGAAAAAGTGAGTTTGAATTTGTTCCATGTAGTACAGTACCTCCGAAGAGTATCCGTAAGACTGTAACCACCACAATGGATCTTGGGACGGTTTAAGGGGACACTTTAAATTCGACAAACTCTACGAGGAAAGTGGATCACACATGAGGGTGGAAAGGGTGGCCGGTTGGGTTGCGGGTGGCGCTAGTGTAGAAGGTAGAAGAAAACAGTGTTAGTTTGCTGGGGTTTCTTTGTTTTGGCATATTTATTTTTATTTTATTTTGCTGGGTTTATCTTATGAATTTGTATTTATACATTATTTTTTGATACATCTATTATTATCTTTCTTGTATATTTCAATTAAAATAAATAAAATTGTACAGGCTACAAGTCTACAACATTAACACAACATTTAAATTATGAAGTTGATATTCATCTTTAATTTTAATAATACATTTATCTATAATGAAATTTGTTCATTATACGTAATAAAATAGTTATTGTTAGTTTTAAATATAGATGAAAATTACCTAATTATGTTTTAGAGTTCACTTATTAATATTTTAAAATTATATTTATATTCAACCCCTTAAATTTTTGGAATTTCCTAAAAGCCCCGTATATATAAATATCAACATCAAACTAACCATTCCGTCGATCACGTGCACGACACATGATGCTTTAACAAAATTTCTAACAAATTCCGTCAGAAAGCCCTTAATTGGCCAAAAAAAATATTGGATCCCTTTTAGAAGACCAGGCCCGAAATTGCAATTAACCAAATAAATAATTATAAATTAAAAAAATTATTTGTCAAATTATCTTTTATTTAGACCGATAATAATAATATTTGAACAGTTTTTTATTGGTACATTCATTTGTCCCGTATTAATAAAGTTCATCTTCACTATTTTGATCAATTTTACTAAACTTTGACAAAAAAGAATTTGATAAAATTTAATTATGATACTCAAATGAGTCAGTCTAATGAAAAACCTATTTTACACTAAAAGATGTGTAAAACATGTTTTACATTAAGAGATTCTGTTTTACATTAAGGGATAAAAACATGTTTTACATTAAAACGAGTGTAAAACGAATTTTTCTCGAGATTTTTACAACTCAATTAAAATATTATCAAAATTTATAATATAAAAATAATTTCATTTTAATTTTATCATAATTAATCTGTATAAAAAAATAAAATATTTCAACAAAAAAAAGTAACATTAAATAAACAAATAAAAATGTTAATGAGTGGGTTTGAACCCATTCTCTTTCTTTATCTTACCTCCTCTTACCTTGTTATGACTTGCCATATTACCTTAAAATTAATAGATTATTTTAAGATAATCTTAACAAAGTGATTGAAATTTCCCTTACCAAACAAGCTTATATTTTTAATCTCTTAAAGTGTTTCAAACTAAGAGCTTAATTGGGTTACCAAGAAGACCCTAAGTGAGAATGCTAAATCTACTGAGATCTTTATACTTTTAAGCCGTTCTAAATTTTATACTTCAGATCTGGCATGGACCAAGAAGGTATCCAGAACTAAGATCATTATACTTTTTGGCAGTTCTGAATAACCAGATCTGGCATGGACCAGCGTATCCGGAACTAAGATCATTATACTTCTTGGCAGTTCTGAATACCCAGGTTATTCGGGACTGCCAAAAAGTATGATTAATTGATGCCGTAGAAAAGTAAACCAGTAAAAACGCCACGGACCAGATCTCATCGCTCCTTCGCATATTATATTCCATCAATCATATATTATCCGGTATCATTTCACAACTGAAAATCGTTATTTTTTGGTTTTCGGTTTGAGCAGTCAACATGAGTAGGTGGTCCCTACATTAGGGCCCAACAAACTCTTAACTAAACAACAGGTTCACAACGAAACTGCCCTGGGTACATGAAATTGCAAAACTGGAAGGAGGATCGATATTTATTGAGCTTTCCTGATGATCATTGAGCTTTCCTGATGATCGATGATCATCAGGAAAGCTCAATATGTCAGGCTCATTATCTCCACCCTAAGCTTGAGACAACATGTCAAAGTGGGAAAATCATTTCAGAACGAAGAGAGTATGGTTTGTTACTTGGAGAAAACTACTGGACTATGAAAAACATGGGTCTTTACCACCACAACTGTCGCATTACCATAAACCTCTAGGCAACTAAGACCCTTCCAGATGTACATAAGCTCGAAATCCGTTCAACCCCTTATTTGCATCCGTTGCATATCACTAATATGCATACAACTACATGATATTTAGGTTGTGTTTGATAGCATTAAACACTTGATGCTTAATACATTGTAAGGTGATAAGGAGGCAGGGTGTTTTTGATAACATTGAGCGCTAGACGTCGAATGTTGAGTGAGGCTTTTATTGGTTAAGCAACGATTTTGATGCTCAATCATTAAGAGCATGTTGGACATACTCAAGCTCAATGGAGGGACCAAACCAAACACACTACCTCCAAATCACCATAAAATGTATTAAGCATCAAACATCAAGTGCTTAAAGTTATCAAACAAAACCTTACTCAAACTCCAACACCAAGCAAAAATCTTGTGCTTTTTACCATTTTTGAGTCAAAAGCGAAAGAGAAAACAAGAAACTATTAACAACATACAACCTTTTGAGTAAAGAGCACATCAAACAACAATAACTTTACAAATATATCAGTCGGACATTGGGTAACCAGAGCAAGCCCACATGAAAAGCATGAAGCCAGTGCTTTCACCAAAAGAAGAAAGGTCAATTCGTTGCCTTCATATCACAAGAGATTTACTTGAATTTGAATATTAACTAAAAGAACTATATAACCAACAATAAAGAAGGCCACTGATGAACAAAACAAAATCCGACATTCAACTTTGTACACTTATTTGTAAGGTACAACAGAAGAATGCCTTGCCATCTCCTTCACAATAGTAAAGCTCAAGTTGCTACAATCATAATATTTAACATTGAAATCGAGGTGCGGAGATAAATCTATACTTGATCTCATCATGCAAGACATTCACACCATATCAATTAAAAACACATCAAGGCGAGATGAACTCAGATGAACTATTATACCTTAAAAGAAAGTTTCAATCATATCGACGATGGCCCAAATTCTGTTCTTCACTTCAAAACTTATAGTACTACGCAGTAATTAGACAAAACCCTAAAGCACGAAAAATCAAAACCTAACATAGATAGTTAAGGTCCTTAAATTCATCACACCAAGATGACTAATAAAGCCTGCTCTTAAATAAACATTATCATAATCATGAATCAAGTTCTACAAGAAACTTAATACAGCCACCAAAACTGAAACATTCACGTATAAAATCTAATATTAAGACAACTAAATTACAGAAAATATCAACGAACTTCACAAAGTTTAGCCAACATACCAAGAGACATAAGGGCGAAAATGGGACTAATATCCAGAGCATTGAACAACGGCGGAATTATACTCCTGAAAATTCCCAAGTAAGGATCACACACATCACGGATAGCACACATCGGCTGCCGTTCCCAAGGAATGTTAGGGAACCAACTGAGCAAAACCCTAATCATCAAAACCCCATTATATATCTTAAGCCACTTGCTTATACCGGCCACCACAACCGTCAACGGCGTGTTCAAATCAGTCGTACTAAACGCCGCGAAGAACAACGGTCCCGCCGTACACATGACGGTGCTCTGGATATGATGAATTGCGAGGAGCTCATCGGGAGTAGGGCTCGAACAAATCGATCTCAACTTCCCGGCGAAATCGGATAATTTCTGGGCCAGCAACTTGGACACCGTGACGGCGATTGTTACAATTGCTGCGACTGTGCGGGTCGAGTCGGTGAGCGGGGACTCGGTTGGGATAGGTTCGAGTGGATTGGGTGTGGAGGAGGCGAATACCCTAGATTTTTTGGGTGTAGAGAGAGAAAGAGAGAGGGTTTTTCTGGGGTTAGAGAGAGAAAGAGATGGAGAGAAGGTAGGGGTATGAGGAGAGAGAAATCTAGGGTTTCTGAGGATTAGGGTTTGAGAAGCCATTAGAGGCGAAGACGACGCCATTTTGGTTCGCCTGAGTTCTCTCTCAAGGTTATCGACTGAAGTGAACTGAAATGCGATTTTGTTGATATCGGATTTCGAAGATTTTGTTGCGTGTACACTAACAAACAGACCCCTGATTGTTTACCGACATTATACAAAGATCCCTATACGTTTGAGCAATGACAAATTTATCCTTAAGGTATCATGATCTGCGCCCTGTGGAACCGTATCCGGATTTAACCTGTAAGAACTAGACCCGTGCAATACCCGTGACCCGTCGGAACCGTACCCGTGTTTGATGCGGTTCGGTTACGGTCCCTCCTTTTCAAAACCTGCAACCGGCGGTTCAAGAACAATAATTGTACACGAACTTGTCCCCGCATCCGTGCCGAACCATGTCAGACCCGTCAGAACCCATCAAATTTTGTTAGTTTTTTTTTTTTAATATAGAAAATGTGTTGAAAAATCTAACATTTCATGATTTTAGCAGAAATTTGTTATTTTTAAACAGATTTTGTTGGGTTTTTTTTAACAAAATCTGTTAAAAAAATAACAGATTCTGTTAAAATTTTAATAGTTGAATTTAAAAATAAAATAAAAAAGAAGGACCGTCGAACCCGTGGACCGGAACCATAGGACCCACACAGAACCCGTACCAATCATGTCACGGTTCAGTTACAGTTCCTTCGTTTAGTGGCTTAGACCTCGACCTGTGTACCCGTGATACTCGTACTCGGAACTGTATTTGGCCATGTCTATTAATACCCTTTGTGGATGTTATCTATCTACTGCAATCCCAAAATAAGTACCACGTCATTTTTTGTTGATTTCAAAACAAACATTTTTTTTATTGTTAATGCAAGTGGGAAAAAATTAAATTAGCAAGTGTTGAGGATAAAATAGTCTAAAAATGTAATTATAGAAGCAATTTTTTTTAAAAAAAATACTATTCATTATTTATCATTTTGATAAAGAAGCTCTTTGCTGATCATACCAATTTATTTATTGTTTTAAACTCAAAACAAAGGGAGTATTAAAGAAGATTTTCCAACCTTATGCAACAAGGTGTGTGGGTGAATTTCTTGAGAACAGAAAAGGTGTCTTCCTAAAATTGCTCTCAATATTTTTTAAGAAAGAATTAGATAGAAAGGAAGGGATTTTTTTTAAAAAAAAAAAAAAAATCACTCATAAACAATCCTCCCAAAGTGGGAGGAATTTTCATAAAAAAAAAGATTTATAAAACATTTTTTTTTGATAAACCGATATTACCTCTCAAATATAACCTTCTGTTTCTCTCATTAACTTCATTAAGGTACTAGTGTAATTCAATCATTTTCCTTCATAAACTTACGAGCACCTCAAAATTGCATTCCCTCCCCTATCCTCTATTTTTTTTCTTCTCATTTAAAAACTCGGGAGCGGATTCTCTATGATTTTTAATGCTCAGGTCATTTATTTATATTATTGGGCCTTGACCCACTGGTATATTAAGTTTTTAGCCCAACTTAAACAGCCTAGAATCCCAATCAATTAGAAATTTATATAGGCAGTCTTCGTGAAGCCCATTTAAGTACCAACACTTCAGGGCTGAAGTCTAAAATGAAGAAATGGGCTCCTGAAAATTAATTGCCAAACCCACCTAAATACTTTGTGGTCATGCTGGATGATTTATATCTTCATTCTCGTAAAAAAAACCTTAGTAATCTTTTCAAATAATAATAATAATAAAAAATACAACAAAAAGCAAACTCACTCCATAAAATAATAAATGTCACAATTTGCCTTGTCAATTATTTATAGAATATAATATTATAGTAATATTACATTCAAGTATTTATAAATTCTACCCACTCCAGTCCAAAATAACGGCCGTTTTTAGACTTTTCACAATGCTTATGAAATGCATTTAGTATATTGTAATTGCATTGAAGATCAATAAATATTCACTAAAAGGAAAGAGTAGTAAAAGTCGAGCCACTGCAAAACCATCACTACAATTGAAGTTATAATCAAGAACATCCAAAACCCGAGTCAGGATCTCTTTTACTACTGTACCACTTGCAATCCAACCGTTCACATGTTTGCATAATATTATGATAATACCCATCACAATAACTGTGAGCCACTAGATCAATTGTGGCATATGAAGTGGTACACAAAGTGACACATAAGATTTGAACTCCCAAAACCATGCCCTCATCACTTTCTAAGGATATTAGGATACCTAAAATAACAAAATTACAACCCCACCCCACCCTCACACTAACCCCTCCAACACGGTCTAAAATGAAAAGGTCAGATGTCAGTCTTAACTCTCAGTAGAAACATTATCAACATTGCCAGTGCTCTTGTGCATTTGATTTGAATGAGGATTGGAAACTGATGAAACAGAGGAAACAGGGTATTTAATGGCATTTAGGCCAACCTTTCTCAATGCAGCTTTTCCCAAATCAACCCCACAAATATCAGACAGTCTGATAAGGTATAGCAATACATCTGATAGTTCTTCACCCAAGTGTGTTTTTTCTTCTTCTTCCCAATCTGGCAAGCCCCTTGGTACTTCCCCTTTCCATTGAAATATTTCCGATAACTCCCCCACCTCCCCTACCTGCATTTTCATCGACACCATAAATCAAATCATCAGCACCGATAAAACAAAACCGACATGTAAATAACTAAATACAATAGTTGTAGGGTCGATAGAACCTTAATGTACATTAGTTTCTCTAACAATGTCGAGTAACATAATGCCACAATGCAACATTTGCTTAGTATAGACATTACTTACAAAATGTGGCAATATTGTATTGTCACATAACATCATAATACAGTATTTGCTCCTACATTATTGACCAATGACCATGAAAGACGGCTTTGAAAACTATTGCGCCGACAGATTTGTTGTTTTGTTAGTGACGCAGCGTAAGCACTTAAAATAAATCACAAACTGAATTATATTTTATTTCTTAATCCAAAGTTGTCTTCCCCTCTCAGTATTGAGGGGTTTATATAGAGTTCTAATATGAAGAATACATGAATCAAGACTTGGACATCTAAACAGACATACGGATTATCTAGACATTCATAAAACTCAGACTAACTAATTATTCATCCCCCCTCGACATTCAGATTATCTAAGACTTCTGAGTAGCATTCCCTGTATTAGAAACATCAGTAACATTCCCTGCATCAGTCTCCTCCACTTGGGAAAAACTCGTCCTCGAGTTTGATTCCAGTGCCGGGTATAGAGGTTCATCAGAGGAATAAAACGGAGACAAGTCAGCAACATTGAAAGTATTTGAAATTCCCATACTCTTAGGAAGATCAATAACATAAGCATTGTCATTGATCTTTTTCTTGACTGCATAAGGTCCATACTTCTTGGGCTGAAGTTTACTATAGGTGCCAACCGGAAATCTCTCTCGCCTTAGGAACACCATGACTTGATCCCCTACCGAAAACACCTGCCGTCTCCGGTGTTTATCTGCAGTTCGTTTGTATTTCTTGTTAGTCTCCTCCAATTTTTGTTTGACCTCCTTGTGCACTTCCACAACTTGTTTGGCCATTTGAGTTGCTGCCCCATTGCTAGTTGCGCCCTTTGGTAGCTGAATCAAATCCAAGGTGTGTTGTGGCGCCTTTGTGTATACTATAGAAAAAGGAGACATTCCTGTAGCACTGTGAATCGCATTGTTGTAAGCGAACTCAGCTTGAGGCAAGAAAATATCCCACTGCTTTGGTTTATCGCCACAAATGCTGCGAACCATATTCCCCAATGTACGATTTACGGCCTCCGTTTGGCCATCTGTTTGGGGGTGAGCAGTGCTACTAAAATTCAAAGAAGAATCAAATAATTTCCACAATGTTCGCCAAAAATGACCAAGGAACTTGCTGTCTCTGTCCGAAGTAATGGTTTTTGGTATTCCATGCAAACGAACCACTTCTTTGAAGAACAATCTAGCAACATCAATAGCATCTGATGTCTTTTTGCAAGGAATAAAATGGGACATCTTTGAAAATCTATCTACTACAACGAAAACAGAATCCGCCCCTCTTTGTGTTCTAGGCAGTCCCAACACGAAATCCATAGACAAGTCTTCCCAAATATTTTCCGGGACAGGCAAAGGCATATAAAGACCAGTATTTTTGGACTGACCTTTGGAAGTTTGGCAAATGTAACAGCTCTGCACATACCTGGTTACATCTCGAAGCATATGTGGCCAATAAAATCTCTCCCGAACTGCAGCTATTGTTTTGTCTCGCCCCAAATGCGCAGCAAGTCCACCGGCATGTAAATCATGAATTACCTTTTCTCGTAATGATGTTCGAGGAAGGCACAGCTGATTTCCATGCATTAGGTAGCCATCTTGCACATAAAACTCTTGAACAGGTTGACCATTAACGCATCGTTCCCAAATCTGTCCAAAATCTTCATCACCCGCATAACACTCCTTGAGATGTTCAAACCCAATTATCTCCTGCCTCAAAGCGATTAATAAACCTGCCCTTCGACTTAATGCATCAGCCACAATATTTTGCGCCCCAGATTTGTGTTGCAATCTGAATGGGAATTTCTGTAGAAACTGGCACCATCTTGCATGCATGTCCCTGCTAATTCGCTTCTGACTGTTCAGATATTTAAGGGCTTCATGGTCAGAATAAAGAACAAACTCCTTACCGATGAGGTAATGCTCCCATATCTTTAGAGTCCGGACAACTGAATAAAATTCTTTGTCATAGGTACTCCATTTTTGCCTAGCATCACTGAGCTTCTCACTAAAATAGCAAACTGGTCTTCGCTCCTGAAAGAGAACAGCTCCAATGCCAACACCACTCGCATCACAATCAACCTCAAAAAGCTTTTCAAAATCTGGCAATGCTAAGACCGGTGCAGTGCACAATTTTTCCTTCAGAACTGCAAAGCTCTTATCAGCTTCTTCACCCCAATAAAATCTCCCCTTTTTCATGCACTCGGTAATAGGTGCCGCAATGGTACTAAAGTTCTTGATAAAGCGCCTGTAGAAAGTGGCTAACCCATGAAAACTTCGCACTTCAGACACTGTTTTGGGTGTAGGCCAGTCTCTAATTGCCTTCACCTTTGTATCATCCACCTGGATTCCCTCGTGACTCACAATATACCCCAAGAATAGAAGCTTATTAGTAAAAAAACTGCACTTCTTAAGGTTAACGTACAACTTATTGGTTCGCAGGACTGTAAGTACTTCTCGCAATTGCGACAAATGCTCCTCCTCTGTCTTGCTATAAATCAAGATATCATCAAAGTATACAACAACGAATTTATCAATGAAAGGCTTTAATACCTGATTCATAAGCCGCATAAAAGTACTTGGAGCGTTGGAAAGTCCGAAAGGCATTACCAACCACTCAAACAACCCCTCCTTCGTTTTGAAGGCCGTCTTCCACTCGTCTCCAGGCCTAATTCGAATCTGATGGTACCCATTTTTCAAGTCCAACCTTGAAAACCACTTTGCTCCATGTAATCTGTCCAACATGTCATCCAGCCTCGGAATTGGGAATTTGTAACCAACTGTAATCTTATTGATTGAACGGCTGTCGACACACATTCTCAAACTTCCATCTCTCTTTGGAGTTAGTAACGCCGGCACCGCACAAGGACTCATACTCTCTTGAATAAGACCTTTTCTTAGTAACTCCTCCACTTTCTCCTTAAGGATCTGACTCTCCTTTGGACTCATCCTATAATGAGGTAGATTAGGCAAACTTGCTCCAGGAATTAGGTCGATATGATGTTGAATATCTCTCATGGGCGGCAAGCCATCAGGAATATCATCGGGCATTACTTCCCGAAACTCCGATAGTAAGGGCCTAACTGCTTCAGGATGCTCCGCCAATTTTGCTTCATCTTCGGCAAAACACACCTGCTTCATTATCAAAGCATAAACTTGTCTAGTCTCCTTCATTTCTGCTTCGAATCTGCGAGTCAACGTGATAAATTCTTTTTCTGCAGATTGCTTACCTTTCTTCTGTAAAGGCAGCAATGTGTACTTTGTTCCATCCTTCAAAAAACTATACTCATTGCTACATCCTGAATGTTGAGCATCCACGTCATATTGCCATGGTCTCCCAAACAACAAATGACACACATCCATGTCCACAATATCACAATATACTTCATCATTATACTTGCCAATCGAAAAAGGAATTTTGCAGCGTTCCGTTACCTCTATGTTTCCAGCATCAGATTTTATCCATCCCAAAGAGTATGAGTTTGGATGCTTCTCCACAGGCAGCCCTTGTTTCTTTACAGCCTCCTTCCCGATGATGTTCTCCATGCTACCACTGTCAATTAATACTCCAAATACCTTACCACGAATGGTACACCTTGTCCGAAATAGTTGATTACGTTGAGAAGTCTCCTCTAGTTTCGGAGCTAACATTATTCTCCGCACAACACAACTCACTTCCCTTGTTTCCTCTTCCTCGTCAAGTTCTTCTTCTTCGCCATCTGGTTCACAGTAAAATGCATCACCATCTTCTTCCCTGAAAGCTGCATTTGCTGTTTTCCTTTGTGGGCACTCATTCGACTTGTGACCAGGCTGGTTGCACCTAAAACACTTTCCAGACGTTGGCCTAGCGTAAGGGTTGGTAGTTTTCTGCCCCCGAACTTCAGTATCCTTCGGCTCCGTCATTGAGCGCTTTCCAGTAGGCTTATCATCCTGAGCTTTGTCACTTTTGCCACTAAAACGTTCTCCCCGCTCATATGATTCTTGAACCGGCCTTGTCTTGTCCCCCGAACCAGAAGGTCGAAAAGTATCAAAACCCCGCTTGCTCCTCTCTGACTGCATTATTTCAGCTTTCAGCGCCAAATTCTTTGCCTCATTTAGGGTCCTTAACACCTGAACTCCAATTTTATCCCGAATTAAAAGCTTCAGACCTTCAACATATCTAGCCACCTGTTGCCCTTCCGTTTCCAGCAGATTATTCCTTTCAGCTAATCGCATAAATTCTGCAGTGTATTCATGGACAGTACGGGTACCTTGTTGGCATCTTTGATACTGTTGAAACAAAATCTGCTCAAAATCGGGTGGTAGAAATTCTTTCACCAGCAACCTCTTCATCCTGTACCACGTTCGAATCCGACCCCTACCTTCTCGTTCTCGTGTTCTCTGCATTCTATCCCACCAAGCTGAAGCACCTCGCTTTAATCTACAAGCAACTAATCTGACCCTCCTATCTTCTGGAGTCTCCATATAGTCAAAGAACCTATCAATATCAGCAATCCAATCCAGAAAATCCTCTATTCCCAAACCACCATTAAAACTTGGAATATCGACCTTTAGTTTGAAGTCGTATCCCTCTCTATCATCATACCTTCTCCGCTGTCCAACATTCCTACACCTGCCTGCATAAATGCCATTCAACACCTCTTCATATTCATCCTCCTCGCTGGAAGAATCTTCAATTCGGTTGTTCTGTCTGCGAACAGGAATAGGCCTGTTGATAGGGTCTCCACGAGGTGCATCTACTCTTGGTCTTCTATCATTATCCCGATTCCGGTTCCCATCAACACTGAGAGCATCCAGCCGATCTGCAATTTCATCAAATCGCTCCTCAAAGCGACGGAATCTGCGATCAATTTGCTGCTCCAAGTGTCCCTGTAAACGCTGCTCCAATCGTTGCAACACCTCCTCCCCAATAAGTGGGGCTCCAGTCTCATGATCACCGCCATTGAGACCACCGCCTTCGCCTAGGTTCGCCATCAAGCTCTGAATACCACCTGACGCAGCGTAAGCACTTAAAATAAATCACAAACTGAATTATATTTTATTTCTTAATCCAAAGTTGTCTTCCCCTCTCAGTATTGAGGGGTTTATATAGAGTTCTAATATGAAGAATACATGAATCAAGACTTGGGCATCTAAACAGACATACGGATTATCTAGACATTCATAAAACTCAGACTAACTAATTATTCATCCCCCCTCGACATTCAGATTATCTAAGACTTCTGAGTAGCATTCCCTGTATTAGAAACATCAGTAACATTCCCTGCATCAGTTAGAGTGTATATGGTGTGGATTTTACCACTATTTCTTTTTTAAGTGGTCGGTAGGGATAAAACGAACTCAACAAATATGCAGTCAAGTCCCATTAAGACACGGCATATTTTGATCTCTATCACTCATTATCCAAACGGGTGGACTTGATTACTATCCGGTCTATCCCCAACGCCGTGATAGTGAGGTCCCATGAAACATTTGGGATACAATCATGTTTTGTCCTACATTAATATGGTAACAGTAAAATACAGTACTTGTTCTGGTAGTTTATTATCGTACTCCCTCCGTCCCAACATAATGTTCTTAGGTTCCTTTTAGGTATGTTACAACGTTCTTAGTTGTTTTATTACTTAAAATGGATAATAATACTCACTTGTCATTCTCACTCTCTGCCCACTTTCTTTCTCCTTCTTTACTTTTTATACTTTCTTCTAACATTTATTTTTTCTTAATCCCGTGTGAAAGTCAAATTAGGAACCTTGAGATGAAGAGAGTATCAAGTAACTAAAGCTCTTTTTTTCATTTTCATTTGCACAGATGTGTTCTATTATTGATTGAGACAGAAAAAGCCCAAAATGTATGTAAAAGTTAAGGGAAAGGGATTGTAAGAATTTGTATGAAAAAGACAAAAGGGAGTTCTGTTTTTGCATTATGAACAGCTAATTGAATCTGACCTCTGAAGTACCATTTCTGGTTTGATTTCACAGACAACCTTTTCATCAAAACCCATCCCCTTTTACTTGATTTTTCGATTTTCAAGAAAGTAAATTGACTGAAAGGAAAGACAAAATAAACAAATCTTTTTACTTTGATCAAGAAATTAAAAACCAACTTGAAATTTTGTGTTTAATAAAAAACCCAGTAAATCAATTCCACCTTTTGTCCTAAACCATGCTGTTAAGAGCAAAATAAGGTTGTAAAAATCATATCTTTAAGACAATGACAGACAAAAAATCACAGAGAGAGAGAGAAAAGGTATGCATCTTACCAGGGCCAGGAGGAGATTTCTAGGGCTATGAAAACGCTCCCAATTTCTTTCTTTAGCAAAATCATCCAATTTTTGCTTGAGAAGATCAAGTGTCACACTTTCTTTTCCTTCTCCTCCAACCTCTGTATTCATCTCTTTCCTTCCCTTTCTTCTCTCTCACACACACAAACACACACTACTGAACCAAACACAAGAATGATTTAAGGGGAACTTTTTAATTTTAGTTTAATGAAGTTTATTTTCTTTTTTTGATTTGGATAAAGATTAAAGAAGATTTGGTTAAAGCAGCCAATAAATTGAACCATGGCAAAATCCTGAGTATTTGTAGACGGAAAGAACACTTTAGTTAGAACAGGGTCGGGTCGGGTGAACAGATCAAGTTACTCAAGTATTTGGAAAGAAATCAATACGGGCTACAGCGAGTCCATGCAGTGGCGGATCCAGGAATTGTGGTTGCAAAAAAAAAATCACACTGCATCAATTGCAACATTATTTATTTATTGTTTTATAATATTAATTATATAATAAAATGATATAAATGTGCAAAAAATAAAGGTAATTTTTGCACATTATTTAGTGTTTTATCATTAACAACTATTAAATTTTACTAGAATGATTACATTGACTATAGTGTTTAGTCAAAATCTACTTTTGTTGACCGAAAATGTCAAACGGCTAATATAAATGGGACGGGAAGAATATGTGCTAGCATGCTTTTACTGATCATTAGAGCAGCAACAAAATGCATTAGAAAAAACCCAACATCAAATTGTATTGAAAAGAAAGAAAAAAAGTAACAACAGATTTTTGGGCACATTTATAATATATTTATACATATTTATTTATATATATAATAAACTGTATATTTTTTAAACTCTACATTATTAAGAGATAAAAACAGTTTGTAGTGGATTTTTACTAATAAAAACCGTTTTAATAAGTTTTCATGAATAATGAGAAAAAATAAATAAATGATAGGGGCATTGGTGGGTTTCGAACATGGAACCTCCAAGAAATAATGACTCGCTTAACCACTGTACCAGTCGAAAATATATAAAAGTCGAGGAAGACCCCTATAGAGTCGCCAAGTGGACAAAGCTTGATTTACATGAAGCCACATCATCATCTCTCAAATTAATAATTGACTTTTGGAATTCTTACTATTAGTTAATAGTATTAGTTACTACTATTAGTTATTATATAAGTTAATTATTACTATTAATAGTATTAGTTAACTATAATAGTTACTATATAGATTAACTACTACTATTAATAGTATTAGTTAACCATAATAGTTATTATATAGGTTAACTACTACTATTAATAGTATTAGTTAACCATAATAGTTACTATATAGGTTAACTATTACTATTAATAGAATTAGTTAATCATAATAGTTACAATATATGTTAATTATTACTATTAATAGTATTAATTGTTAACTATAATAGTTACTATATAAGTTAACTATTACTATTAATAGTATTAGTTAATCATAAGATTGAAATTCCAAATAATTGCTTTTTAAAAAAATAATTACCAAAACAACAACCCTAAAAACTTATTTACCAAAGTAGCATTTTTTGCTAAAACCGGAAGTGGGATTTCCGGTTTTAATGTTGAATCCGGAAGTCCCACTTCCGGAATTGACCTTTTGATTTTTTTTTATTTTTTTTCGCGAAATCTGATTTTTTTTTTTTGAATTCGGAACTGGTATTTCCGGTTTTCAATTTAATTTTTTTTTTTTTAATCTGGATTTTTAAAAAAGAAGAAGGCATAGGGGAAAAAAGAAGAAGAAAGAAATGATTATTATTTTTTTAGAATTTTATGTATTGTGGTTTTATTTAGTGACCACATTCCGGTCACATAGGAAATAAATAAACTTGTCCACAAATTTCTGTAATATTTTAGAATTTTATGTATTGTGGTTTTATTTGACCTTTTGTTTTTTGTTTTTTTATGTAATATTTACTATGTGACCGGAATGTGGTCACTGAATAATTGGATTTATATATTATTTATTTCCTATGTGACCGGGATGTGGTCACTAAGTGTTTGAATGTATTAATGTTGGATTTGTGGAGAAGTTTATTATATCCTATAAAATCAACGTTTTCCAATGACAGATATTCATTTCCGGATTCAAGCAAAAAAAAAATCCCAGATTTCGCCAAAAAAAAAAAAAAAAAAAAAAGTCAAATAAAACCACAATACATAAAATTCTAAAATATTACAGAAATTTGTGGACAAGTTTATTTATTTATTTATTTCATATATGACCGGAATGTGGTCACTAAATAAAACCACAATACATAAAATTCTAAAAAAATAATAATCATTTATTTCTTCTTTTTTTCCCCTATGCCTTCTTCATTTTTAAAAATCCAGATTAAAAAAAAAAATAAAAATAAATTGAAAACCGGAAATACCAGTTCCGGATTCAAAAAAAAAATAAAAAAAAATCAGATTTCACGAAAAAAAAAATTAAAAAAATCAAAAGGTCAATTCCGGAAGTGGGACTTCCGGATTCAACATTAAAACCGGAAATCCCACTTCCGGTTTTAGCAAAAAATGCTACTTTGGTAAATAAGTTTTTAGGGTTGTTGTTTTGGTAATTATTTTTAAAAAAAGCAATTATTTGGAATTTGAATCTACAATATATATTAATTATTACTATTAATAGTATTAATTGTTAACTATAATAGTTACTATACAAATTAATTATTACTATTAATCATATTAGTTAATCATAATAGTTACTCTTTTCGTCTCAAATTGAATGTTCTGTTTTCTCTCAAAATGAATGAACTTTTGAAATTTACCTTCACATATTTTGTTTAAATCATTATATTTTTACAAAACTAAGATTTTAAATTTGAATAATAAGAATATTTATGATTTTTTTATTAATATTATTATTTTTCTTCAAAATGATCCTTAAATCCCAAATGTACAATCACTTGAGAAAGGATGTAGTACTTTATAAAGTAACTATTACCATTTAACGGTTAAAAGCAAGACTTTTTATAACTTATGAAAGAACTAGTTTCCCCCAAAATTTTCTCAAACTCAAAATGATTGAAGGTCCTACTTGGATTTAGAATAAAAAGTGAGGAGGAAAATCTTGAAACGTTATCGCTCTTCATAAGCTCAAGAAAAACTGGGTATTTTTCATGGGACCATTTTGGAAGCGCGAGAAGAATTAAGTATTTTTTTTATAGGACCATTTTGATGTGTTGACTAATTAAAATGAAGGAGTTCATTTCATCTCATCACTAACTTGGACTCATTTCTATCTGAACTCAACTTATAAGGAAAAATGACCAAATCTTGAACCTATATTGTTTTACAGTATCAATTTGTCAAAATTTAATTTATTAAATAAAACAATTTTTGGTTTAATGTGTAAATAATAAAAGAGGTGGATTGTTGTGAGACCGTTTCACATGAGACGGATCCTCTGTCCGACCACATTTTTTTGACCCAACTTTGTTTTCCCGACATTGTTTCCTCGTCAACAAATGTTACACTTTTAATAATTACAAAGAATGTAATATACTCCCTCCGTTCAGGGTAAGTTGCAACACGGAAGGGTAAGCACAAAAATTAAGAAAGGAGAATAATGAGTGGTTGGGAGGAAGAGAGATAATGAGTGGAGAATAATGAGTGGTTGGGAGGAAGAGAGAGAATGAGTGGAGGATTATAAAAGTAATAAATAGTTTCCTTATTTGGCATTGTTGCAACTTAAGTGGAATACCCAAAATAGCAAATTGTTGCAACTTACCCGGAACGGAGGGAGTATTTTTCTTGAAATATATCAGTTTTTATTTTGAAATGTAACCATAATATTGCAGAAAGCAGATTAAGGATAGAATAATATTTATGCAAAACCACTGTTATATTTTATAATAAATGAATGTAACATTTATTTTACTCAATTGTAAAAAGTTTATATTCTGGAATGTATTTTTTTAATGATATGTAACAGTTTTTATTCTGAAATGTAGCCATATGTTTGCACATGAGGATAACATAAGATTTCTACAAAAAAGTGCTGTTACATTTTATTATGAAATCTGTTACATTCATTTGTGAATTTTTTTATCGGTAAAACACTTAATGATTTATTAATTACAAATGTTGAATGTAACAATTGGAATTTTGTAATGTGACATAGTAGTTTTGCAAAAATAAAATAAAATTGTGGACAACTTTAATCGGTGAATCACTTAATGTTTATCAATTACGAAAGTTGAATGTAACAACTGGAATTCTGTAATGTAACCTAGTAGTTTTGCTAAAAAGAAAAAAAAGAAAAAAAGAAGTTTGATTTTTTTTTTTGAGAAAATAATAATTCAAATGCACCAATTGTACGCATGAATTATTATTATTTTATTTTTAAATAAAAAAGGTAACATTAATCTATAAAAACTGATACATTTCAATTATTACATTTTCTAACAAAAAAAACTATCAAACTATTTAAGCCTTTCTGCAAAATAACTGTTACATTTTACAATGAAAGAATTATTTTTTAAAGATTACACTGTTACATTTTTTATAAAAAGTAACATTTCAAACGAAGAAGAGCTAAAAATATTTGTTTGTTAAAAAATATAATTTTAAAAATAATTGAAATCCATATCGTGACGTATCTAGTTTGATTCGTCTCATCGAAACGAAAACAACGGTGTTTTCGGAAAAAAAAATCGAACGCTGAAATACGGGAAAACTGGCGCGGACGCGAATCTAAACCGTGCGGATGGATATGACCCATAAAAAAATTTCGTCTCACGGTCTCACCTGAGTTTTGCAATTATAAAATCATCTTTCTGAGAAGAGAATAATGCAATATCATGCGTATTCAGTAAGTATTCCACGAGATGGTTGGAACTTGGATTTACGTGGTCGAATTGAGTACCCAAAAAGAAGAACTTTCCAATTTTCCACAGGCAAGGAAAATGAAAGGCAGAAAAAGTGAACTCTCCTCCATCATTTCTTGGACTCGCAATGTGAACTTCCACTTTTACTAGCTTTTTGGTCAACAAATTAAAAAAAGACAAAAACTTGTGTGAGAACACTCCAACCCGTCTCATGGGTGAGACGGGTCATTTTTTTGACCCATTACCCGACCCACAACCCTGCTCCAGGACCCATGGGGGGACCCTGCCACGTGGCAGCCCCTCATTGGCCCAAAAAAAATTTTTTTTGCTTTTTTTTAAAATTTTTACATTTTTATTTTTGGTTTTTTTTCGGTTTGTGAAAAGTAATAGTTACCATCTCTTAAAGTAATAGTTACCATCTCTTAAAGTAATAGTGTTATTCCTATGTTTTCTTCGTTTGCCAAAAGTAATACTTATTATAACTAAAATGTAACAAACGTGTTATTTATATGTAATAGTATTTGTAAATAATTGTAATACATATGTATAGATATCTATTTGTTTTCAAACAATAAGTTACAATGGGGTCAAATTTATCATGATACATGTAAAAGTATTACATTATCTATAGAAATCTGTTACAATTTCGTCAATCAAAGTGTTACATTTACTTGTATAAACTTACTATTACATTCATATACATAAGTTATTACTTTTCAAATGGGTAAAAACGAGCTTTTGTTTTTTTAAAACAAGTATTACGTTTACTTATGAACAATGTTACTTTAAGAGATGGTAACTATTATTTTTTGCTAAACCACTGAAAAGCCGAAAAAAAATAAATATAAAAACTCAAAAAAAACCAAATTTTTTTTTTTTTTTTCGGCCAATGGTGGGTTGCCACGTGGCGGGTTCTGCCCATGGGTCATGGGGCGACCCGTCTCATGCATGAGACGGATCCCCTTGTTTTATGGGAGACCACCTCATTAAAAAATGTGTCCAGATTAAGTGGTCGTTTGTTTTAACAATTTTTTATCGGCTTTTGCTTTTTGGTTTAAAATAAATTATAATAATAGTATTTATTTGTTACAACTATTATTTGTTTGTTAAAGTCCATGCCAAATGGAGAATTGTATTACTTGCGCCCAGATTTGATGTACAGTCACGTGCTTCACTTCTTCAAATATTTTAGGTTGAGATTCGTAAGAAAAAAAGGGCAAATTGCTCTATACTAACACTAAGTTTACACGAAATTGCAATGTGGGTCATAGAGTACCAAAGGTTGCAATTTAGTGTATAATGTTCACACAAAGTTGCAATTCACTGTAATTTTGGATGACTATTATAATGGATGGACGGAAGTTAACTACAATTAACAAAATGAATCGAATGGTTAACGGATTTTCTAAAACTTGCACTGATCACCCTTTCAATTTAACAAATTTTTAATTTTCTATTATTCCGTCAATTATACCATAACAAACCAAAAAAACATATTCTATAAAATAATTTTTTTTGGAGAGATAAAATATTTTAATAAATAAAATATAATTTTTTATTAAATATCACTATCAAAAAAATGTTACTATTAGGGTTAAAAATGACAAATTTCTGCCCTATTTTAAAAAAATTACACCCCAAATTTTATTTTAAAACATAGGTCGACACATTTTCGATATTGCACCACTGTTGTCTTCTCTTGTGATTTCTTCAAATCTATATTTTTCGGCTTCGGGTCTGATTATTACGGTTCAAAATGACAAAAAATAATAATTTCTCGACTGTGATACAAGAGACAGTATGTTTGAGGTTTTATTGTCCAATTTTTTATTCGTTTTTTAAAATCATTTAGTAGAATTTTACTCTTTAGAATTATCAATATCACACCATATGACATTAACAACTGCATGGCAAGAATTTTGAATGAAATAGAAAATTTGACAATAAACTTTCAAATCAGACTGTCTCTTGTAGCGCAGCCGAAAAATTCTTTTTATTTTTTTGTCATTTTGAACCATAATAGACTGATCTGAAGACGGAAAAATAATAGATTTGAAGAAATCACAAGAGAAAGCAACGGTGTTGCAATACCAAAGATGGGTCAACTTATGTTTTGAAATAGAAATTGAGGCAAATTTTTGAAAATAAGGCAAAAAAATCGTTGTAGAAATTTGTCATTTTGAATCGTCATAGTAAGATTTTTTTTTAAATTATTTTTAGTAACAAAATTATATTTTATTTATTAAAATATTTTTATTTATTCAAAGAATTTAAAAATATTTTTATTTTATAGAAATCATTCTTTTTTGTTTTTTGATTTGTTGTGGTATAATTGATGAAATACTAGGGAACTGAAAAATTGTTAAATTATAGGGGTGATCAATGAAAGTTTTAAAAATTCCGTTAACCTTTTCATTCATTTTGTTAACTAATGTTAATTACAATTCATCCGTTATAACAGTCATCCAAAATTGCAGTGGATTGCAATTTTGTGTGAACATTATGCACTAAATTGCAACTTTTGGTACTTTATGACCCACATTACTGTTGGATTTTGATGCATCATGCGCATCGGAATAATAACATAAGATCAAACACCCATGAGTCTGGATCCGTCCATGTTGATTAAATTAAATACAAGATGAAAGAAACTAACCCTTGAAGATCGAATCCATGAACACGTACTTTAAGGTGCTAAAGCAAACACCCTCTATCGGTATCTACACGTCGAACGGACTCAAGAACACCTTCTTGATGCGACTGCTAGATCTAAAGGCTTGATGAAGAAACACACTTTCTTCGTAGGAATTATTTTGCTTCTTTGATTATTGTATTTTGATGATTCTAAATCTCAAAATAAATAATTCTCTCTCTCTCTCTATGGTTTATTGTTTCTCAAACAATTGTTTATGATTTCTAAAATCAACCATTGAAGTTGTCAATCCCGGCTGCATATATTTATATGAGGGTTTGACCTAATTCCATATGGACCCAGGATTCCTTATCAGACAAGAAGACTGAACATTATGGTTTGGGCCGGGATAGGAAGCCGTACGGCTCCATTGGAGCCGTATGCCTCCTATGGAGGCGTACCAAACCAGTTTTCAGTTTCCTAGATTTTTAGCCTTTTCAATCCGTTCTATTGTGTGTGACCTAATAGGATTATACTAAGTTGGCAACGAGTCCGAACAAATCAGAACCCGTAAGTTATAAGCGGACTCTAGCAAGCCACTATGACTACACAATTAGTATAACTTTGAAAGTCCAAAGTTACCTTATAGAACATATCACAATCCCTTTGTCACGCGATATCATATTGGACATAAGTCATGGTCCAAGTCAACTTATGTTGTCCAATGCTTTCTCGATCTCGAGTAGATTGATATGAGCAAATGATATTGAATACATCAATTCATTTGGGTAGCCATACACTATCATAAATCTCACTCATCGAGTGGCCAAGCAGATATCTCTCTTGAGAGAGGGACAAATCTCATCTTGACTTATCATTCTTCCCTACAAAAATCTGATTATGACAATCATAGCCTTTATAACTACCCTTAACGGTTAAGGGTAGTGTTTGGCTATGTCAAACCTAATGTTCATCATATGGAAGACCATGATAATCTTAGGTTTAAGAATATCAAATGTATAACTATTATGAGATTTAATTATGACATTTGACCATGACATAAATCTCATAACGGGTCTATCCAGTACCTTTTTCTCCAAAAGTTCTCACAAGTTTAATCCGCATCCTATGCACCATAATCATCATATGATTATCCATTAAACTCTAGCCCTTCATAAGTGCTAGGGACAATGATTATTATAATAAACATGCAAAAGATATAATAATCGGGTTTGTTATCTCTATAACAATGAAGCTATGATGTAACGCATATGCCTTTCTCAAGGGCCTAGGGTATAATATCCAACAATTACAACTCCATATAAACTTAGTGGAAGTATGGTGCAATTTGCCCTAAAAAAAAGAAAAAAAATTCTCGTTGAATTCATTAACACTTCATATTTTATTTTGCTGTTATGTTAATTATTGATTAATTTTTCACGAAACTGGAGGAGGAGTGGGTAACACTCCTTTCATCCATCCAGTAAAAACAATATTATTTTTTTAGTTATTTAATTGAATTTAGATTGAAGATTAAACTAAAAATAATTAATCATTTAATACTTTTAAAAATTTGCTATTGATACAACGTTACAACTACCCCTTCCATCTCACACAAATAGTCTCGTTTGTTAATTTTTTTTAATTATGAATTCATATATTTTCTTGAATTATTAAATTAAAATTAAATTAATATCTTATATAATTAATTGAATAAACGTATAAGACTAGGTTTCAAAATACATAAATGTATTAGACTATATTTCATTTCAACAAAAATGATTTATATGATATATGTACTTACGAGTTAATTTATGCATTAGGGGTGTATTGGTATTGATATTATTATCCTTATTCATCATTCTTCAGCTTATTTAACAAACATATACAATTAACAATTCATAAGCTGTTTCAAAACAACTAAAACAAACATTATTCAGTCAATCAGGAGTTAATCAGTCATCAGCCATAAGTAATCAACTGCGACAAAGAAGGCTTAAGAATATATGGCTGACTGAACACAAATAACTAAATTTAAAGCTTACAAATGCCCATCAAAGAGCTCATTGATGTTATAGGTGCTAAATGGTAGCTTTGTGGGCTTATAAATATCACATCAAACTCCCACATCTTTTCCGATTTGGGAAGAGGATATCACAATCTCCCTCACTTAAATTCTTGTCGTCCCCACAATCTCCTCCACTCGGATTCTTGTCGCCTCCGGCAAAGCCCAACAAATCTGATACCATTAGTAATGACTCGAGCCCGGAGATCAGCCTGTTATATAAGTACCACGCACTTAGCACAAACAACTGGGTTCACTTGGTTTACCGCATACAACTCCAAAGTCCATGAATATTATTGGTGCACGGTGATAGATTTGTGGATTTATAAATATTGCGAATCAAGTTGATAGATCTCACATGGTGAAACCTCACCTTAGTGTTTTTTTTTTTTTTGAACAAACAACACTTCATTAATAAAATTCAAAAAGAATGGCATTACACAATAGTCGGAGGCTCATTCCAAATAAACGATTTCGATCATAAAGAACAATTAAAAAAAATGTCAGCCTCTACGAAAAAGCCAAACTTGTCTCGAATGTATTCTAGCCTCAACCAAATTTTCATTGAACACCCGCACGAACAGTGATTTTGGCCTTCAAAAATCCCCACATGGAAAATATTTGACGTTGAAAACCTCACCTTAGTTTTTGTTAGAGCAGTCAATTCGGGACCGTCCCGTCGGGACATCCCGTCCCGATATATATATGGGACGGGACAGTATATTCTAATCCCAAAAAAACGCGGGACTATTCGGGACATCCCGTTTGGGACGGGACACAACGCGGGATGGGATGGAACGTCCCGCAATTTTTTGAAACTTTAGGCCCAATCCCATTTCCAACCCAAGCCCAAATGATCTCTCCCAAAACAAACCCGCCTTTTAGTGTACTATATTATCAATTAACAATCGTCGATATCTTAACAACCCCCTTTTGCTGCCTTCATTTTTTTTTGGAACAAACATTCTGCTTTGGTGATATTAGTATTAACATTGTTGGGTTTTGTCTCAAACTATGATCATGACATTTTCTAGTATTGTTATGATAGTTATGTAAGGACTATAAGTTATTGGATTTTGTGTTTTTTGTTATAAATATAGGATTATGTATTTCGAGTGATGGCTTAATGCTCACTTCAACTTGAAAAATCGTCATTTTTTGTGATCGGGTGATCGCGTCAACTTATCTCGTATTTGTCCCGCGTCCCGAGGTGATTTGGGATGTGACGGGGAATTTCAGTCCCAAAATAAATTTGAGACGTCCCGTATAGTTTGCGAGACAACATAGTTTTATCCCGTCCCGTTGTCCCGAATTGACGACTCTAGTTTTTGTTTAATCATTTCCTGTTAAAAACTATAAGGCCATTTGACCGAAATTCGTGCGAGGGTATAGTGAAAACTGATTGTATACTTTGGGGGTTAAGATTTTTTTGGCCGTTTTAGTTAATAGCAAGGCTAGGGGCACAAAATAAGGTCACAAAATCTTGCTCATACGACACGATGAGGTGTCGATATTTTATTTGTTGCATCGATAATGGACACGCCACACTCTAAATAAAAACATCAATAAAATTATTACACCTAAGATTTTGTGAACACGATTTTGTGACTTTTTAGTGCCTCTAGTATTATTCTTTAGTTAAAGCCTCGACAATCGACGTAGTTTTATTCTATCAGAAGCTCGAGGTTTTAAATTCTCTTCTTCCGGCCCAAATTAATCTTTGGTCGGTCCATTCAGATTTGAGTCTTCAAGCCTTCAACAATAAGACTTCCACTTTAAAAAGTTTAAAAGGGCTGTATAAAGAACCTCAATAAGATTCTAAACCATCAAAAGGTCCATGGAATGATGGAAATAACTTACCCGACTAATGTCATAATTCATCCGAGATCCGAAAAGCCCTATATCGATGGTCCTTTTATTCAGGATAATGATACACATAGTGAAAACTCAAATTGAAACTATGCAATCCGTTGAATGAGTTTTTATCAGTGGAGTTCACAAAGATTTATTACAATTCAACGGATGACCGAACTTCACTATAGTTTTCACTATACATATCATTATCCTTTTATTCATGAACTCAAAGCAATAACAATTACCACCTCTTCTTTAAAATAGCTAAAAAAATTGTAAGTTTTTTATCAATTTAAAAATAATAATTAACATGATGCTACAAGTTTCACTATACAAATAAAAGTGGTATTTGAATGCCTTTAATTCAAAAGCAGCTAGTATTTCAGATCAAAATTTTAATTCAAAAGCGACAACAGTTTAAGAGCGAAGCAGAGGGTGTATCTTTTAAAATTTTAAAGATACTATATGTATTTTATTAGTTTGTACATGATTTTTGTTACGGTAAATTTACACTAAATTTATTTATTATTAAAATGTCATCAATTTTTGGGGGATGAAAAAGAACTTTGCAACACTTTTTTTATAATGGAGTAACCTTTAAGTAATTCGAAGTGCTGAGAAAATTATAAACTTATACTTCCTTTCGTCCTAACATTCCCAAATAACAAAGATTCATAAATATTTTTTTATCAAAAACTTTCTAAATATTTAATTTTACAAATATAATTTTTTTTTTTTAAAAAAAAAGGGACATACATTTCAGAATGAAATACTTGAAAATGGACATTTAATTAATGACAAAGTAAAATTTACACTTTAAATAATTTCAGCACATCTTAAGTAGTTTGTAATATAAACAAGTTATTCAAATATTACTCCCTGTTTACTTGTTTAATACCTTTATGAAATTGTAGAAAAGATATTCAGGTTGATGTGTTTGAGAGGTGGGTAAGAAATAGAAAGTGGAGTATAGAATATTTAATAGATAGTTGTTGTGCTTATAACATGTGGTTACATTAATATAAGAAGTATATTAAAAAGTTTTTTTTAGGTTTTTGATTTTTATATTGGAACGCTTTTTTGAGAATCTTTTGAAGTTTAAAATGAGACGAGAAGTACATGCACGTGATCACTATATAAATAGTATCTTTAATCTTTATGGTATTTCAAAATTAATTTAGAATATTATCTAATAAATTAATGTGTCTATGTCCCATCGAGTATCGACGGGATACAAACTAGTTTAATTAATGACAAAGTAATATTTACACTTTAAATAATTTCAGCACATCTTAAGTAGTTTGTAACTTTGTATTGTAATATAAACAAGTTATTCAAATATTACTCCCTGTTTACTTGTTTGTTTAATACCTTTATGAAATTGTAGAAAAGATATTTACCTTTTTTAATACAATTTATTTTATTTAGATTGGAGAAAAAAAAATGTGAAGTGTGTTTCAGTAGTCTTTTTGGAACAATATACTCCCTCTGTCCCAGAAAGATATTTTGACTTTTTATAGTCAACAAATATGAATTTTGACCAAACACTAGTGTCAATCTAATCATTCTAGTGAAATTCTAAAAGTTGTAATCGATTAATCATTAAGTGATTTATTAATAACACATTTTAGAATTTTATTGTGATTATTAGATTGACACCAATGTTTGGTCAAAGTTCAATTTTGTTGACCATAAAAGTCAAAATGAGACCATCTTTCTGGGACAGAGGGAGTAATATAGTCTCAACTCTGTTCCTGTATACTATATTTTATGAATTTATAATACTTCCTTTTGATTTGAAAAAAAAGA
The DNA here is from genome assembly GCA_026119855.1 of Campanula takesimana. Taxonomy (NCBI): domain Eukaryota; kingdom Viridiplantae; phylum Streptophyta; class Magnoliopsida; order Asterales; family Campanulaceae; genus Campanula; species Campanula takesimana. The sequence goes on from JAOWBW010000302.1 coordinate 462,349, forward strand.
AAGTGAAAATCTGAAGAAAAAAAAAAACGCGATTTACACCAAGTTAGCGTAAAACGTTTTTTTAAAAATGTCGCAGTGACATTTTTGTAATAAACGAGAAGTTGTTTGGCGCTGAACGTAAGTGCCAGTGTTAGTGTTAAAAAGTGCCAGCCATGTACACTGGCACTTATTGACACTACCACTGTCACTTTTAATAAGTGCCAGTACCAATTTTAAAAAGTGTCAGTGTAATGTCGGGCACTTTTAAATGTTAGAGTATATTTGTATATATCTCGGTATATTTGATTGATATGTATATAGTTAAGTGATTGATATGTATCCCGTATATAGTTAGGTAACCGGCTGCTACTCCGGTAGATACATAATCTAAGTTAAGTGCCACCACTTATGAGCCATTTTCGGATCCCTTTTGTATCGTAGCCTCGCCGGTGCGTTACAATATTTGACTTTTACTCAACCCGACATTTCTTACGCCGTTCAACAGATTTGCCTTTTCATGCATGCTCCTATGGTGGCCCATATGAATGCATTGAAACGTATTATTCGGTATCTTCAAGGCACTCTGTCTCTCGGGTTGAATCTTTCCCCATCTTCAACAACCACCCTCTACTCTTACACCGACGCTGACTGGGGTGGCTGTCCGGACACCCGTCGTTCTACCTCGGGATATTGTGTATTTCTTGGCGATAACTTGGTCTCGTGGTCTTCTAAACGACAACCTACGCTATCTCGTTCGAGTGCCGAGGCCGAGTACCGTGGGGTTGCCAATGTTGTCTCCGAGTCATGTTGGTTGCGTAACCTTCTGTTGGAATTGCGGGTTCCCATTCAGAAAGCAACATTAGTGTACTGCGATAATGTTAGTGCGATTTATCTTTCGAGTAATCCTGTTCAGCATCAACGCACTAAACATATTGAGATGGACATTCATTTTGTTCGTGAGAAGGTGGCTCGGGGTCAGGTACGTGTTCTGCATGTCCCGTACCGGTTTCAGATTGCGGATATTTTTACCAAAGGCCTTCCACTTGTGCTGTTTGAAGAATTTCGGTCCAATCTCAACGTTAGTCTTCCTCCGGTTTCGATTGCGGGGGAGTGTTAGAGTATATTTGTATATATCTCGGTATATTTGATTGATATGTATATAGTTAGGTGATTGACATGTATCCCGTATATAGTTAGGTAATTGATGTATATTCCTAAAGTTTAGCCTAAATGGTAGGATAGGAAACTTGTATATATTGATCATCAGAATGAATGAAAGACTCACGGAGTTAATTTCTATTATTAAACACTAACACTAGCACTTATGAAAAGTGTAAATTCCAATGTTTATAAACGCCAGTTTGAATTACTGGCACTTTGTAATATTAACACTCGCCATTTACGATGCTCTCAGTTATTAACGAAAATGCCACAGTTTTTTTTTTATATAAAAAAAGCGTCAGCGGCTTTTGAAAAACACGTTTTCCCTATGCTTAAGGTAAAACACGCTTTTCACAAGACATACTCAAAAAGAAAATCGTCAAAAAGTTTAAAATAAAAAAATAAGCAGTACTATAGAAACTAGAGAAAATTTTGGGGGAAACTAGTTTCTCCATAAGTTATAAAAAGTCATGTTTTTATAGGAGTTAAAGTTTAGGGTTTAGAGTTTAAGGTTTAGGCTTTAGGCCTTTTAGGGTTTAAGAAGGGTTAAAAAACAAGATTTTTTTATAACTTATGGAGGAACTAGTTTCCCCCCAAACCAACTCTAGAAACTATAGAAGGGTTGCGTAGAAGGGTTGGGCGCAGGGAACCACAATTTGCTTGGGGTATTTCTGGAATTACGAAAATTATATCCTTAATTATTTGATAATAATGAGTCCACATCTCCTGTACCATTTTGTGTGCCACTCTCTGTGCCACAAGCAATCCAGCCGTTAATATGTTTGAATAATATTAATAAAATATTAATCTTGAAAACTGTGAGTCGTTGGATCATTTGTGACACAAAGAGTGGCACACATAATGGTACATGAGATCTTGACTCATAATAATGGTGGGAATAATAAAGCAGGCCAAAATGAGGCGTGGGCGCATGCTTCATGTTGATGATGCACCTATGGTATAAATTGGACCATTCTTTCTAGCCTTACTTTCTCTTCGAGTTTTCCATCAAGCATTTTCTTTAGTATCACAAGTAATCCATCCGGTCACAAATATAAGTAAAAATAACTAAAATCACACTTATTAAAAAAATAGTTAAATTTAGTTAGTTGTCTTGATTTTATAATAAAAATATACTACCTCTGTCCCTAAATAAGTTTCCAAATTTCATTTTAAGGGACACTGAAAATCTCATTTTTTTGTACAATTTGGTAGCAAATATTCATATATAATCTTGTAATCTCTTTTCCAAATATTTAGTTTTTCACTTATAAAGAAACCGGTGAAAAAAAATTCAAAAAAAAAAAAAAAACATTTAGGGACAAAGTTATGTTAAAAAAAAGACACTCATTTTGGGACATAGATTTCTTGAAAATGGACACTCATTTAGGGACAGAGGAAGTATTAAAATTACTAATATATCCTCATATTAAATGTCTAATAAATGTACACTTATATTTGAAAATGAGTAATTAATTAGGGGTATTTTTGGTAAAAGAGTATTGAATACAATTACATTTAATGAGTTTTGTATTGGAACCCAACTTTTTTTTGCTTATATTTAGGTAAAAAAAACCCAATTTTTTTTGCTTATATTTGTGTCCGAAGGGAGTAAAAAGTAAATAAAATGTGGTTTTGTTATTTTTATGAAATGGGATATAATCAATGGAGGAGTCGTAATTATTGGTAACACAAATAAATTATGATTAAATATTAATATCAATTTAATTTGAAGTTCTAAAATTGTATTATCTCCTGTTTAAAATAACAGTCTCTTTTGATATATGCACAATTCTTTTAAAAAAATGACTTTATGCCAAAAGTACTAACTTTATCCTTATTAAGTGTGCATCTTTCCTGCATTTATGTCTCACACACTAAGACAACTAATAAAACAAAATAAGTTTCAATGCAAGGGTGAGAGAGACATTTAACTCAAAAGTGACAGTTGTTTTCGACCAAAATTTTTGTTCAAAAACGACAATTATTTTGGACCGGCGGGAGTAATTGGTAGTACAGTAACTAACAATTTTTAGAATCTCATCGTGATCACTAGATTGATACCAATGTATGGTCACAGATAACATGATTTGACTATAAACGAACGAGTCAAATTTTTCAGGACAAAAAGAGTATAATGTGTTGGACATGGGTTTTGTAAATGTGGTGTTGACCACATTTGACCTAATTTTCAAAGTAGTTTCATTTTATGTAAATGAAAACAAGTTGTAAATTTGAAGTCTACATTTAGTGTAAATGTAAACTTCAAAGTGGTTTCATTTTGTGTAAATGAAAATAAGTTGGAGAAAATTTTGGGGGAAACTAGTTCCTCCATAAATTATAAAAAGTCATGTTTTTATAAGGGTTAGGTTTAGAGTTTAGGGTTTAGGGTTTAAGGTTTAAAGTTTAGGGTTTAAGGTTTACTCCCTCCGTCCCATAACAATGTGCACAAAATGGGAAATGCACGGGAATTAAGGGATGAATAGTGGTGGGTAGTTGTTGTGAGTGTGAAAAGTTAAGTAGGAGAGACAAAATGGAGGTAGAGAATAGTAGGTTGATTAAACTAGTAAAGTAAGAGAGATAATGAGTAGGATGAATAGTAAAGATTCTTTGCAATTTTAGGAAAGTGTGACTTATCAATGGGACACCCAAAATGGCAATTTGTGCACATTGTTATGGGACGGAGGGAGTAGTGTTTAAGGGATAAAAACATGACTTTTTATAACTTATGGAGGAACTAGTTTCCTCCAAAACGTACTCAACAAGTTGTATAGTTGAAGTCTACATGTAGTGTAGATTTGAAAATGCATTTATTTATTCAAACTATTTCCGGGTGAATGAGAAATTAATGACTAAAAATTGTAACTTGAAATGAGTTTATGAAGAATTTGGAAATATGAAAAATCATATATCCCACATTGGGTAGAAAAGAGAAATGATAAGTGTATTTAACTTAACTCATCCAAAGTGGTACCAATTAAGTGTGAATTTATTTACCATGCAAGCTAAGTGGTGGGCCAACTATGCAACTTAGTGGCCAACTGAACTAGTTTTGGACGAACTCAATATTGACGACGAGTCCTCCATAAAGTTTTGGACAAACTCAATATTGACGGCGAGTCCACCACAAGCCTCGACTCGACTACAGATGAGGTGAAGGTCGTAACAAAAACCAATGACATGAGGGTAAACCCACAATTGAAGATGTTTTGGAGGGTTCATAACGAAAACTGAAGAAAAATTGACACTAAAGATGAATTAGTATGAGCTCTCCTTTTCTGTCCTGTAAAAAGTTTGTTGAATTCCATAGTGCCCACTGCTTGTCAGTGCACTTGATCCAACAAGGATCCATCTTTGAAAAAAAATACCAACCAAATTGATTATATCTACTCTACCGCTCTACGTCCCACTTTAATATAAAAATAAATAAATTTGAGCACAAGTATTAATGAAAAAGTAAAAAAAAATAATGTACTATGACTGAATAGTTATTTAGAACTGAAAATTTGTCACAATTATTGTTATTTGTGTAAAAGACAATTATCCCACATTTACTAAAGATAAAAATATGGACCGATATATAGATTTGAGGAGTTACTCCCTTTAGCACAAATTGGTTTTAAGGTGTAACATCCAACACAATTAAGTGTCTAAGTGTAAGAGACAATTATTACTCCCCTAAGCACATACTCATACTTTTAACAAAGTTTTTTAAAAGAATGGCGACCCAATTCCAATATAATTAGAGTTGGGTGTCTAATAAACATTCTATTCCTTTAGTGAGACAAAAGGAGTAATCTCCAAAAATCTAAAAGCTATGTTTTTCTCCTAAGGGTTAAAAGAAAAAGAAAAATCCCCTTTGTGCCAAATGAATGGAATCAAAGAATAAAAATGCACCATGTGACACTTTGATAACTTATGCACATAATATTTGGGACCACTTACCATGTGCTAACTTGCAGTGTTTTCTTTTCTACCCTAAAACAATACTCCCTCCGTCCCATCTGAAATAAGACGTTTTGCCATTTTGGGTGTCCCACTCGAAATAGGACATCTCAAAATGGAAAGCTTTTATTACTTTTTTATTAGTAGGGCCCACTTGTCATACTCACAACAAATTTTCATTTATTATTCTCCACCCACTTTCTCTCTCTTTCATACTCACAACACCTACTTTTCAAATAACTTTTTATAATAAAAGATTATTATTCCTTAATCCCCGTGTCGGGACCAAAAATCCTATTTCGGATGGGACGGAGGGAGTATTCCAAACTTTCTAATGGCCAAAATTTCACAAGACAAACTTTTCCTATTAGCGATGCTTCAAGTGTTCTCTCAACAACACCTTCTTGTCATTTGTTTCTAGTTGCCAAATAATTGATGTTACATCAATTCCACTACAAATGTTTCACCCCAATCGTGCAAAACTCCCCACACCCCTTGACCACCAAAATGCTACACCGTCAAATTAACCCGAAAATGACACTGTCTACAACCCATGAATAAGATGATAATTACAGTGACAGCCTGAAAACTGGTCAAAATAACTTGTCCAAAAAACTGGCCAGGTATGAAAGAGGATGAAATACTCATTACTTATTTTTGTGTATCTTTGTGATTCTGATAATAATGATTGTATATAATTAGTTTAGTGTTATTTTCAGAACCACAAAGATAGGGGGGAGATTGAACGAGTATGAAATACTCATTACTTATTTTTGTGTATCTTTGTGATTCTGATAATAATGATTGTATATAATTAGTTTAGTGTTATTTTAAGAATTAGTTGTAATTATTTAGGAATAGTTTAATTTGGGTTATTTATTATTTTTAGGATTTATTTCACTAACCTACTAATGTTTATCTTTGGTAAGTTGTTGTGTATTTTTAGATGTTTATTTTAGGTGGACTCTCATAAGGAAAGGATGGGATTGGCTCTTGACGATCTCGCAAGATTGAGAGTATCGACCAAGAAAGCCTATATAAGTAATCATCTAGCAGCCTTGTAGTGGCGTGGATTCTGAGATTCAAAGAGTGTTATTTTCGTTTTTGTGAGAGAGTCTTTGTTTTCTTGAAGTTCTTATTCATAAAGACTTCAAGTGTTTTTAGTGTTTGGTTTATTCTAGGAGTCTAGAATAGTTTGATCTTTTCGTTGTTTTTGTTTCTTTCATTGTCTTGTATTCTGCAAGACCTTTTTATTAATGAAAGTTTTCCAGCAAGTAATTTCTTGCTGAAGTGTTTAATCTCTGTTTTATTTAATTCCGCTGCATATTTTCTGATTTCTTAACAAGTCAACTGTCTAGACAACTGTCAACACAGTTGTACTCATAGTTGGTTGTTTTCCAGCACAGTCATAGCCACCTATTTCTTTCAATGTACACATCTCGTGCAAACTTTAACAAAGATCTAGTATGCTTTGAAAAATAGCTTGTTTAGGCAAACAATAGATCCTAATTATACATATTGAAGAATTTGTATTCTTTGCATTCAGACGGTATAATAGTCCAAATTAAATGTAATTCATTTTATTATAAAATGTACTCTCTCCGTCCTAAAGTATATGACTACCCTCTAATTTGCATGAAAATTAAGAAGTGGTGGAAGTGATGTAAGTGTTGTGAGTATGAAAAGTAAAGTAGGAGAGAAAATGAGTGGGAGGAATAGTAAGTTAATTGGTGTTGTGAGTATAAAAGTAAAGAGGGAGAGAGAATTAGTGAGAGGAATAGTAAAGATTCTTTGCCATTTTAATGGAGTATAAAAGATGCAACTCATTTAGTCCCCCCACCCCCACCCCCACCTAAAATGTAACAACATACTATAAATTGTAACTCAAAATTGTAACTCATGTTACTATTAAAAATGGTAGGGCTGACATGGTAGGTATACCGACTATTTTTTCTTTGTACCGGTACCAACCAAGATGAAGTTGGTACACAAAAATGAGTACCAGTACCCAACCGTCAAACTCGGTATAACAACTTCTTGGTACGGTTGGTACTACACCTCTACCAAAGAAAATTTTTGTAGAGTTGTTCCAAACACAAGAAGTAAAAGTGGAAGACAAATTACTATACTACTAAGTTTATATCAAGATAATCCAACAACTTCACTACATTAACTTAATAAGTTACATAAAAGACGTTTCATTAAGTTATAGAAAAGTACAAAACACAATATAGACTGTTTTTCCTATATACATTTCAGTACAGTTTTCCTTTTAATCCAAAGTAAGTTGCATGGTGAACATATATACAGAACATAACTTCCTCAACATCGAATTCCTGAAATTCCTTCCTCATTACAATTCCATCAATCACATAAAATCAACAAATATACTATTAGGGGTTAAGATTAGATTAGATTTTAGTAATATTTTTTATATTTTCTATTAAATATATAATAAAAATTATTTTTATAAAAATATACTCGGTACTCGGTATACCAACCAAACTCATATTTGTGTACCGTGTACCAACCAAAAATGCATACTCGGTACGGTAGTATCGTACCAAACTTTCGGTATACCGAAGTTCGGTATACCAAACCCTTTGGTTCGGTTGGTACTTGGTTGGTTGGTTTAGTTCGGTACAAATGGCCAGCCATAAAAAATGGTCAAAGAGGAGGGGTGGGGTGGCTGGGAAAGAAAAATTACATACAGTATAAATTTTAAGAATTAAAGGAAGATAATGGCGAGTATAAATAAAGGGCTTATTTATATATCTTCCCACTTGCTGTCCTTGAACTGTAAACCTAATCTCTGCTGCTTGAGACAAATAGAAATACAAACAAAACACAGACAGAGAGAGAAAAATGATTGCCTTTCCAGAAACAACTACAAAGATAAAAAAAAACCCAAAAATTCATATGATTCAGAATCATAGATGTAACACTCTGAAATCATTTCAAAGATAATAAAAATCCACAGCTAACTAAATACACACATCAACTCCAGTCTCTCTCTCTCTCTCACTCACTCTCTTTTTTTTTTTTTTTTTTTTTTTTTTTTTGTCTTCTACAAAATTATACAAAATTTTTAAAAAAACACCCAAATTTGGCTCTCAACTTAATATAGATTATTGTGAAATCTATGATTACCTATGGCAAACACATTTGTAGTGGTAAGCACTATTCATTGGGTCATTTCCTTCGACGGGAACTTGCTCAGCCCTGCACTTGTATATGCATCCTCTGCATTCATTGTAAGTGCATGTTGGCTTCACTGAACCTATCATCGATGTTCTCGAGTTTCTGTCATTATTCCACCCGTTGCTACTTTCCTACGCATCCAAAGGTAAACTTTAACAATTATCATGAAGAAATGGTAGTGAGTGTTGCGCAGTATCGATGTTAATGAATAATGAGTCAAATTTTGATACTACCTCTGTCCCAAAATGAATATCCGAAATTGCTCTTGATCAAGAGCAATTTCGCCATTTCAGACATTAATATTGGGACGGAGGGAGTATTTCTTACCTGCAAGTTTAGTTCTCTTTGTTGATAAGGAAGCATTCCTTGTTTTCTTGAGGCTTGAACACCTGGAATAATGTACATTGCACAAGGATTATTAGTAAGTTGGCTAAATTTCTAATCATATTGCGACATGGAAATGCAAAAGAAAGGCTGGTTTCGCAGTCAAGGAAAAGGGATGAAAATGATAGAAACATTTTGAGAATCTAAAGATGGCTGAGCCATAAATGCAGAATATGTTTCTTTCCTCTGCCCTGTCAGCAAAATTCAAGCAAGACATAACAGAAAACACCCAATAAAGGAAAAGAAGATCAAGTTCGGAAAATGTGAAATGGCGTAGTCCCGAGTACATGGATAGAATTAAAAAAATGCACCAACTGCTAAATTTAGGACAATTGTAAAGTCTTTTCTTGCTTACAAAAACACAAACTCGAAGGAGATGTGACGGATAAGATTAAACAAGAAAAAATAGATTGGCTAAGTTAAGAAAAAGGGTGTGTGACCTTGCAATACTTGAGCTGCACAAATTAAGCAGAAGAAAAGAAAGAGTAAATTGGGTTTTCGAGTGTAAGCCATTGTTGCTGCTCCGGCAATGTGATAAGTTTTCAAGGATAAGAGATGTATATATATATTTGAGAGGATATGAATGAAAGAGAGACAGAGTTTGAGTGAAGGGGTGGTGGTCAAATAAGGACCTTAAGAGATAAACTGAGAAAAACCACAGTGAAGAAAGAGCACACACCCAACTCTAAAGAGGTCCCCAACTGACAAAGCTCAAATTTTAGCCAACTCACTGGAAATTATTGGAATTTTATGTGAAATGTCTAAACTGTCCCTGGACTTTCTTTGGCTCGGAATGTTACGGATTGCCTTTTGAGGGGTAAAAACGGGTTTTGAGTGGATTCAAATGTTTTCTCCAAGAGGGGTGAAGATTCCCACCCACCAACAGCCAAATTTAGGGTTTTGCAAGGATGGGAAAAGGCATACTAGATCCTAGAAGAATGTAGAGACTGAATTATGGGCAAACAGATCTTGAAGAAGACTTTTAGTTACTGTTTGGAATATTACTATGCACATTAGATACCAACCAATAGTTAAAGAACTGTTTCTGAAATAGATTGTTTGCTTTTGAGAATTATTAGAGTTTGGTAATAAAAACACATGTGCTTTGAGTTTCATACTATTAGTAGACTAGGTAGGGTAAATGGTGAAATTTAGATATGCAACTTTTTTTTCATTTTGTGATTCTTTTTTCGTGTATTAATTTCTTTCTTGTTAGTTCTAATATCTTCTCTTTTAGTTGTCGGTTGTCCTCTCAGCCATGACCATTCTGCAAAACAAACCAGAATACGAGAAAACAAACAAACCATACATGTAAAAGGAAAAACCTCGTTTGGCAACCGATAAAATTCTGAAATTTACGATTATCTTGACAAATTGATTTGTTTGACGATTTTCTCTTTTCCAAAGATTTCCGTAATGTTTAATCTTATGCATGTAATCTCTAACTATTGTTACTTATCCATCCAGTTACTCCTTTCGAGTTCAAAAGTTAATGATTTGAATAGTCCACAAAATTCAAGAAAAAGAATAGTTGAAACGGAACTAGTGATGATGCTAATTAGCCCCCAAATTATCCCATATACTTTACAAAATTAACAAAAATGCACATATAAATTGCATGTGAGATCTCATTTGCATCCTCAAGGCCAGAAAAAAAATGAAAAAGAAGAGAAAAAAGTAAGGATCTCATCTGCATACAGAGGAATGTTCAGGCATTCAAAAGGCAAAGTATCATGCTGTAATACCAGAGTTAAGTAGCTATTTGGTCCCTGACGTTTAGACTTTTTTACGATTCAGTCCTTGAACCCAATTCGTTTACATTTCTGTCCTCAGACTACCTATTTCGCTTACAATCTCATCCTTCCGTCTCATTTCTGTTAAAAATTCCGTTAAATGTGCATATGTAGCACAATGATGTCATAAAAAGCTGAGTTGGCTGTACAAGTTGTCAAAAATTCCGTTAAATGTAAATTATATACATTTATTTTCCTTCTCAAACTAAAACCCTTCCCAAAACAGTACTCTTCCCCATTTCAGCAAAAACAATGGAACCCCTCCACCACCACAACCACCACCACCACCACCACCACCCACTTTCTCTCTCTAAAATCCTCTTCACCATCATCACTTTCTCCGGAAAGATACCCATGACTGAGTTGACTCAGTTGACTCACTTGCTCACGCTCTGCCTCGATTCCAACTCGTTCACCGGGAATTTAGACTCGGGCAATTTAATTTCCACTTCAATTTCACAATTCAACGTCTCGAACAATGAATTATCAGGTAAAATCCGGAATTGGCTCTCGAAGTTCCCACTGACGTCATTTTCTGGCAACGTCGACCTCTGCGGCCACCCGATTCCCGGCAACTGCACTAAGTCTCTCTCTCTCTCTCTCTCTCTCTGTCACAGATCTGGATTTTGAATTTTGAACTATTTAGAAATCAGATCTGGTGTTTTTGGTTTGTGAGTGTGTGTGTGTGTGTGTGTTTATGTGTGTGTAGATTCACTCTTCTATATTGATCGGACGTACGGAGGGTTCTTTTGTTTGTATTAATCTGGGTGAATGTAGATTTGAATGTTTCATCGTTGATTTTTGATTTTTTGTTGTTTGATAATGGTGGTAGGGATGATACTAGTGGGCAGTTGTGGTGTTGATGATGGAGGTCGTGGTCTGATTATGGTGGCGGGCTGGGGTTTAATCTGGGAATGTAAATGTTGGTGGCAGACTGATGATGTGGTGGTGGTGGTGGTAGTGGGTTGATGGTGATGGTGGGGGGAAGAGATGGTGAAGAACTTTGAAATGTTGATGATGAACTGTTAATACATTTATCTCCATCAAAAAAAAAAATCATTTCATTATTAAACTTGTCCAAAAATGTTTATAATACATTTATCTCCATAAAAAAAAAATCATTTCATTATTAAACTTGTCTACACAATAATATATCATAACAATATAAGAATATAAATTAATCAACAACATTTGTTTTTTTCTATGGCCAAAAGTTTGATATTGTGCATTATCACCCCTTGTACTTCCACCTCAGCAATTTTTGACAACTTGTACAGCCAACTCAGCTTTTTATGACATCATTGTGCCACATATGCACATTTAACGGAATTTTTAACAGAAATGAGACGGAAGGATGAGATTGTAAGCGAAATAAGTAGTCTGAGGACGGAAATGTAAACGAATTGGGTTCAAGGACTGAATCGTAAAAAAGTCTAAACGTCAGGGACCAAATAGGTACTTAACTCGTAATACCCCATCCCACATCGGAAAGATATGGGCTTTGATTGTGATATATAAGCCTCAACTATACTACCATTGAGCACCAATAACATCCATGGAATTTTAGGTGGGCCTGTGATAAGCCAAGTGGACCCAGTTGTTGTGCTCAGTGGGCCAGTTGCGTGGTGCTTATGTAGCGGGTCGGGCTTGCGGGCTCGGGTCGTTACACATGCCAAAAAAATAAAATATATTGCACTTTGAGAGTGTTAGCTAGCACCGTTGGACCAAAATAAACAACATTTTTCTTTTCAGTTTTCTTATCAAAGCTTAGAGGGGGCTAGCTCCATCAAGATCCTCGTACATGCTCCAAGAGAGAAGACATTGGGGATAAATATTTTTCATAGCTAAGGTCTTGGTCACAAATAGGAAGGACCATTTGGGCATCTTATTTTCTTATCAAAGCTTCATGCACACACTTAGGCGGAGGGGGGGGGGGGAGGGGAGCATGCACCAAATCACGAATAAGACCATTTAAGCATCTATTTCTTATCAAAGCTTATTGCATGATTGGGAAGGGGGAGGGGGCTAGCAAGAAGGGGCTAAATTTTTTCGAATCTAGTGTCTTGAATCTTGAATAGGACCACATGGAAAATCCAACAAACAAATGTAAAAATTATTTGACCATTATTCCAAAAGGGGACAGAAAACACCGAATCTTACAAAGTTTTCATGTTTGGATTAGCAAATTCAGTGTCCCCAATAAAACAATCTGTCAATATGCATCACGAACGGGTTGGAACAATAACAAAATATCGTGTGATGTGTATAGTCATAGCCTTTATTTGTATCCAAACCCATAATTGAGACTGTCCGAATCGACTTATAGTCCAATATCTATCTTAATAGCAAAGGCCTGCCTTCAGTTTAGTTCTCTGCATCGCATTCGCAAACAAGGGCTCAACAATTGTTACTTGTAACAAGGTTAGGGTTGGAAAGATTGAATTAACCGGCTTAAAACCAATTGATTTTGAGATGGAAACCTAGATTTTTATCATAAAATGAATGTTTTCATTGACCTATAGAGATTAGACACTAGGGCAGGTGGGGAATTGTATAAAAGTTGCATCAATGGGTGATTTGATCTGCATTTTGTTACACTAACAACGAGCAAAATAATGTAGTAATGCTTTATTGAAGAAATGAAAAGCTTAAACCCTAAATATATAAATGTACCTGTTGATCTTCAATTGAATTGATCAGAAAGTTGGGGAGAATCCGCGCCTTAACGCGGGATAGGATTGAAATAATGGCGATGAGGGTAGCGCTCAACAGGCGCCATGGATTTTGTCGGCCTTGTACAGCTAGGCGCTAGCTCTGTTTGTATTCGCAACCCTCCACGATAATAAAGCTCCTTAGAATTGCTTTTTTATAAGTTTCACGTGCTATTAAGTGCTCATCCGTCTCAAAATAGATGTTGTTTTGAGAGTTGATTTTTGCCTTAAAATACTTGTCGTTTCACTATTTTCAAAGTGTTGTTATTGTTGTATACCAATTATACCCTTAATAATGATAGTAAACTATCTCTTACCTAATCATTTAATTACCTTGGTAGTTGAATTACTTTAATGAGTATTTGAGTCTTCTTCACATGCATTAAACACATTTCTTAATATGTGTGAAACGCTTCAAAACGACATCTATTTGAGACGGATGGAGTAGATAATAAAATTCTCAAGGTTTTTTCTACAATGGTAGAGCTTTTAACATTTAATGGCTAACACGGGGAATTAGTGAAAAGTTAATGAAATGGCTCATAAAATGAGCTCTTTGTGGAAATAGTGCTCTTTAGGTAAGTAACTTTTTCAAAAACTCTACAATGGTAAAAAGCTCTAAAGATCTCTTTCATGAAAATAAAAACCTCCTAAAAAGCTTTCATTTGGTAAGAGCTTTTAAGAAGTTTTTTTTTTTTTTTTTTTTTTTTTTTTTACAATTTCAATATGCCAAATCATTTTAAAACTATATAAAAAAAACTTTTTAAAAACTTTTATAATGGTAGAGCTCTTTCATTACCTAGGGAGTTGGTGAATATTAATTTAAAACTTACATGAACGAGCTCTTTCTACAAAGAGCAACTTTATAGCCAAAGAACTCTTTAAAGAGTTTCATAATGATAAAAAAAACTTTAAAGAGCTTTTTCACAAAAATAAAAAACTCCTAAAAACTCCCATTGTGGATGCTCTCAGGTAAGTATGTGGCACCAAACTAAATACTCATCCGTCCTAGAGTATATGTCCACCTTTCATTTTTAGTTTGTCCCAATAAATATATCCACTTCCTAAAATGGCAAATAATCTTTACTTTCCTCACACTCATTCCCTCTCCTACTTACCTTTTTTACTCACAAAACCAATCAACTTACTATTCTCTCTCACTCATTCTCTCTCTCACTTTACTTTTATACTCACAATACTTACATCACTTCCACTATTTTTTAATCTCTATGTAAATGGGAGGGTGGACATATACTCTGGGACGGAGAGAGTAATGAGTACTTTCAATTTTAAGGTCCAAACTATTATTTAATCTTAGACAAAGAGTCATGTGAGACCGTCTCACATGGTGACGGATCTTTCGTGAGTTGACATCGTCAACCTGCCCAACCGTACCATTTGTCCTTCCAGCGCGCGACACGTAGCGCACCTTTAGAAATAAAAAATCCAATAACTTTAAAATGTAATATCTTGTGATTTTGAAGTCGCAAAAAATAATTTGAAAATACCGTTGCACTCGTCTTAACGAGACGAATTAAACTAAATAGGTCATAATATGGTTTGAATTTTATTTATTTGAAAACATATTTTTTAACAAAGAAAAAAATTGTTCTATTCATCAACCAAAATGTAACACGTTGTTATGAAAAAAGTAACAGTTTAGTCTTTAAAAGGTAACACTTTTATTGTAATATGTATGTAACCGCAGTTTTGCAGAAAAAAATAAATAATTTAATAGTTTTTGTGTGGTTATTAAAAGTAATAACTAAAGTGTAACAAATTGAATATATGATTGTAATTTGCTATACAGATGAATGTAACAATATTATAGATTACATGTTACATTCACCCTTTTTTGTAATTGATAAATCATTAAATGTTTTACCAATAAAATATCTACAATTTTTTTTAAACTACTATGTTACATTACGTAATAGAAACTGTTACAATTGAGAAAAAAAGAAGTCACATTCATTAATTATAGAATGTAACATTAGTTTTTGTAGGCAATATTGTGTTATCATTAATATATATATATTTTGTCAAATTAAGTTATATTTCTAAATAAAAATTGTTATAGATTTAGAAAAAAGTGTTATATTTGTTGACGGAAAAAAAATAACAGGGAAAAAAAAGTTGGAGGGTAAAAAAAAATTATTAAATAAATAAAATTGGCCGGCTTGGTGCTTGACGGGTTGCGGCTTGGCTCGCTATGACGGTCTCACAGGAGACCGGGCCTTAATCTTAAGGTGTTTTTTTAATAAATATTTCATCATTAAAAGAGGCAATCTGGTAAAACAAAATAAAAAGAAGTCGACATGATGAGAGTACAAACGAAAAAATAAAAATAAGAACCTCAAGTTCAGAAACTAAATTGTTATTATATAATTCAAAATATAAATATATTCGTTTTTCTTTTAAGGGATATTTTAAAATATTTATTTTTTATAAAATTTAACACAAAATCTTTTAAGAAAAATCAGTTTCTCTTAAAAAAAAAAAAGGAATGTTTTCTTAGCCTCTCAAATATCTTATTTACAATTTAAACTAGATTACAATAATTTTAAAAAAGGGGATATTAATGATATAATTTTTACTTTATATTTTTGAGAGTGAAAAACAATTTTTTTTCATAGTGTTATAGAAAAAAGCATATTGGTATTGGTTGAGTTGATTCGTATTTTTGTTTTTCATAAGACTTACATAAATTGATTATAAAGATGCATATGTAAAAAAATATGCATAATTATTTTTACTATCCACTTTTTACTATTTTAGTTTTACAAATATATAGCGAATAATAATTTTATTTATAAAAAAAAAATATTAAGTGACAAAGTATAGACATTTGAAACAGAATATTTCAAATACATAAACATTAGTTTTGGGAAATGGGGAACATTGTAAAGAAAATTAAAAATTATAAGATATTAAAAAATTTCTAATAAGAAAACACAATTAGAATGATAGTTATAAATTCCGTTGCGTTATGGTCTGTTCCGGCTGGAACGCACTGTACCGGTCAAAAACCGATGCAGTACAAACTAAATTCCATTTCGTTTTAAATTTCAGACTGCATCATCTCGTTCCAGCTGAACCGGTCTGTTTCGGTCTGAACCGGCCAAGATGAGCGTGTTCCATCTGGGGCAGAAAAGTGATATTTTAAACCTATTTTAAATGAAGAATGTGAATAAAAAGGATGTAGTTTGATGGTTAATTAAAGAAACTATATTTTTATTTAAAAAAAGCCACTTATCTGATGATTTATAACAATGAAAAAGGGATATTATAACCCATTTTAACGAAATTTATTTTTTATTTATGTTGATGATTGTTCTTTAAAAGCAAAGTTATATCGATTTTTGTTCAAAAAAAAAAGGAGGTTGTAATAAGGTTGTAACTGGTATATTTCTGATATACATCTATTATATAATATATTTGAAAAGTACGGTAAATTCGGAACGGTGCGCCAGTGCGTTTCGAAACTGGTACGTCCATTTTCAGTTACAAAATTGGTGCGCCGACCGAAACGTAGTTATAACTATGAGTAGAATCCTTAAGGGCCTGCTCCCGAGTTTTAAAAACGAAGGAAAGGAAAAGAAATGGAAGGAAGTCTAATATATTTTCCTTCATAAGGTTGCTCCCGAGATTTTTTAAGAAGGAAGTGGGCGGAACGGAAAGGATTTTTTTTTTAAAGATTTTCCCTCCTACACAATGGGATTTTTCCTTTAGGGCCCTCCCAACTCAAATGTTATTCCATTTTAAGGAGAGCCCTTTTTTAAAGTCCAAATAAGGAGTTCTGATAAGATGGTAATTCCACATACACCCCTCACCTCCATTGACCAGTCAAAAATAACCCTAAATACCTAAACTACCCCCACCCCTCAAACAAAACCCTCCCTCCCTTCCCCTCCCCTCATTCACAAGTCAGGGGACTACACATACTTTCTCTCTCAATCGTTTCCCTCTCTAACTCTCTCTCTCTCCAGCCCGCCGGCTTCCCGTCTTCTCCAGCGACGGCGACGGCTCCGACAACGACACTCTTCTCCCTACTCCCCACCCCGTCCTTACCTCTCGACATCCCCTCGACCTCTGGTGGACGTCTGGCCACATTCCGCAAAGACTAACAGATCTGAGTCAGATCTAGCCTATTCCTCAACTTCACTCCACGCTCCGGCAACCTGGCAACACACCGCCTTCTTCCTTAGTCGCCTCCGACTTTCCCTTCCTTTTCGTATTCTCCGGTGAGCCTTAGATTTGCCATCTCCGGCCAGATCCGCGCAGCTCCGACAAGATCTATGCATATCCGGAGAGAAGTGTATGCCATTTCTCCACCTCCAGCAACCTGCAAATATTTCGCCTTTGATTCCAGCGTAAATTACTTGTTTCATTGTTAGTATGATTGATAGAAATTGTGTTTTGTTCACTGGAAAGTTTGGTGCAACTTGTCGATTTCTGGTGAACAACATACTCCGGTCTTCAACTTTTTGCTTACAGAAGGTTGTTGTGATATTGGAAACTTTCAGTGACTTCACTATGAAATTCAATCTCATTCTGTTGTGTTGAACAACTTAGAGTCTGGCTTCTGTATTTCCTTATTTTAATTGGTCTTGTAAATTGTTAATTATGAATGGTAACATAACTATGATGTATGTGAATATCTTGATGAAAAAATCGACTCTTATATGTTAATTATTGGTCTTATATGTCATTTATAAGAGTTTGACGGGGATTTGACCGAATAAAATTATATATTTTTCTCAAAAATTGAAGAAAGTGAAAATATTTGACTCTTATATGTTAAATATTGGTCTTATATGCCAGTTATAAGAGTTTGACCGTGATTTGACCGAATAATATTTTTTTTCTTAAAAGTTGAAAAAATCGACTCTTATATGTTAATTATTGGTCTTATGTGTCATTTATAAGAGTTTGACCGAGATTTGACCGAATAATATTATGTTTTTTTCTTAAAAGTTGAAAAAAGTGAAAAAAAATCGACTCTTATATGTTAATTGTTGGTCTTATATGTCAGTTATAAGAGTTTGACCGAGATTTGACCGAATAATATTATGTTTTTTTCTTAAAAGTTGAAAAAATCGACTCTTATATGTTAATTATTGGTCTTATATGTCATTTATAAGAGTTTGACCGGGATTTGACCGAATAAAATTATATATTTTTCTCAAAAATTAAAAAATGTGAAAATATTTGACTCTTATATGTTAAATATTGGTCTTATATGCCAGTTATAAGAGTTTGACCGTGATTTGACCGAATAATATTATATTTTTTTCTTAAAAGTTGAAAAAATCGACTCTTATATGTTAATTATTGGTCTTATATGTCATTTATAAGAGTTTGACCGAGATTTGACCGAATAATATTATGTTTTTTCTTAAAAGTTGAAAAAAGTGAAAAAATCAACTTTTATATGTTAATTGTTGGTCTTATATGTCAGTTATAAGAGTTTGACCGTGATTTGACCGAATAATATTATTTTTTTTCTCAAAAGTTGAAAAAGGTGAAAATTTTGAGTCTTATATGTTAATTATGTGTCAGTTATAAGAGTTTGACTGTTGTTTGACCGAGTTTGACATATTTGACCAAATAATATTATTATTTTTCTAAAAAAATGAAAAAAATGATTTTTTTTTACTCTTATATGTTAATTATGTGTCAGTTATAAGAGTTTGACTATGATTTGACCAAAAAAGTAAGGGTGAGAGGAGATATGAGGGCATTTTAGTCATCTTGCATCTTTTTGCAAGTGAGGGGTGTCTCTCGTATTAGTGATCTGTTGAGTCCTTATTTAGAATATAAGTTGGTAGTGAGGGGCCCTAGAGTCCGAAGCCCCTACACAATCCACCCAAAAGTGGGAGGAAAGAAAGTCTTATAAAACAAAACATTTTGATAACCTATTTTACCCCTCAAATATAACTCCATCTTTCTCTCATTAAGGGTACAAGTGCAATTAACTCTATTTTCATTCATTTTCCTTCCTAAACTCAAGAGCACATCTAGATGATGTTGAATTCCTTCCTCTCTTCTTCTTTCCCCTCCCCTCCCCTCCCTTTCCTTTCTCACTTTTAAAAACTCGGGAGCAGACCCTAAAAGAAAAGAAAAAAGGGAATTTATCCCCTAGGGCCCCTGGGCCGAGATTTTATTACCCATAAACCCTAGCCCAGATCAAATGCCAGATAAGGGCTTCACCCGAGATCAAAATTCCACCCACACCCCTAGTTTCATTTAGCTTCCTTTGACTGGTCAAACATAACACCTAAATACCAAAACTACCCCTAACCCCAACAAAACCCTCCTCTCTCCTCCCTCCTCTCACAATCTCACGCTTTGCAGATCTCTCTCTCTCACACACACATCTCTCTCCTGCCCTCCGTTCTCCATCCTCCGACCGGTGAGATCTCCTCCGGCTAACAAATCTCCGACATCGGCGTCTTTATCTGTCAAATCCATCTGTCGTTTGCTCATCGCCGGCGTCGGATCTGGCTCCAATCCTCAGATCTGGACCCACGCTCTCGGACGCCGAAGCCGTCGCTGTTCATCTTCTCAGGCACATCACGGCGCTCTCCGATTCCGGCGCATAAGCGTCGCCCACACTGCCAGCGCCCAGATCTCCCAGATCTGAGTCATTCTTTTACCTCCGGCGTAGATCTGTTTCGATAAACCCCGGCGACTCCGATTTCTCCAGATCTAGGCCATCTCTAACGCCCTCATCTTCTCCGGCGAACTCCTCTACCACGTCTGACCTCCGTCTCCGTCCATCTTAACCCCGGTGACTCCGATTTCTCCGACGCCGTCGGGTTTCTTCATTTATCTCCGGTGCGTCTCGTCTTATTTCTTCTGGACTTTTTGTGTTGGGGAGTTGAGGAAGCATTTTGTATCAAAACTCTCATTGATGTGCAGTGACTTTAAAAAAAAAAGTCTTATAATATGAAAAAATTGATTCTTAGTCTTATACCAGTAATATATAAGACTTTACACTATTATATAAGAGTTTTTGCTCAAACAAGACTGAAAAGTCTCATGAACATGATCTGAACCTGGATTGCATTTGTACCAACTACTGGATTGCATTTGTACCAACTATTATATAAGAGTTTAAACTTTTAAGTTGTTCATAAGACTAAAGTCTTATTGAATCTGTTTATAAGACTTTGCTGACTAATAATATGTATTATAAGAGCTATTTTCAGTCTCATTAAAACATGTTCATTTGAAACCTATGTTCATAAGACTAAAAGTCTTATTGAAACTGTTCATAAGACTTTTCAATCTCATTAAAACATGTTCATTTGTATCAAAATGGGTTTAATAAGACTTTAGTCTTATGATCAGGTTCAGACCATGTTCGTGAGACTTTTCAGTTTTGTTCGAGCAAAAAGTCTTATTAATGTTTATAAGACTTTTTGACTCTTATAAGAGTCAGTTATAAGAGTTTGACTGCTGTTTGACCAAGTTTGACTAATTTTTTTTTATTTTTTTTTAAAAAATGGAAAAGTGTTTTTTTTTTACTCTTATGTGTTAGTTATAAGAGTTTGACTGTCGTTTGACCAAGTTTGACCAAATTTGATTAAAAAAAAATATTATTTTTTTGTAAAAAATGAAAAAAATTAATTTTTGTAACTCTTATATGATAATTATGTCTTAGTTATAAGAGTTTTGACAGCTGTTTGACCAAGTTTGACCAAAACATTTATTATTAGTTTTGTAAAAAAATGGAAAAAGTGAAATTTTGACTCTTATGTGTTAGTTATAAGAGTTTGACTACTGTTTGACCAAGTTTGACCATGTTTGACCAAATATTATTAATATTTTTTTCTAAAAAAATGAAAAAAACAAATTTTTTGACTCTTATATGTTAATTATGTGTCAGTTATAAGAGTTTGACTGCTGTTTGACCGAGTTTGACCAAATTTGACCCAAAAAAATATATAGTTTTTTTGTAAAAAAATGAAAAAAAGTATTTTTTGTAACTCTTATATGATAATTATGTGTAAGTAATAAGAGTTTGACTGCAGTTTGACCAACTTTGACCAAAAAAATTGTTTTTTTTTTTGGTAAAAATGGAAAAAGTGATTTTTTTTTACTCTTATGTGTTAGTTATAAGAGTTTGACTATCGTTTGACCAAGTTTGACCAAATATTATTAATATTTTTTTCTAAAAAAATAAAAAAAGTATTTTTTTTACTCTTATATGTTAATTATGTGTTAGTTATAAGAGTTTGACTTCGGTTTGACCGAGTTTGACCAAAACAATAATTTTTTTTTCTAAAAAAAATGAAAAAAATAATTTTTTTGACTCTTATATATAATTATGTGTAAGTTATAAGAGCTGACTAAGATTTGACCAAAAAAGTAAGGATGGGATGAGATATGAGGGCATTTTAGTCTTCTTGCATCTTTTTGCTGGTGAGGGGTGAGAGGAGATATGAGGGCATTTTAGTCTTATTGCATCTTTTTGCTAGTGAGGGGTGTATGAGGAATTTTTCATCTGGATTTTCCTTATTTGGGTTTGAATCTGGGCTTAGGGGCCTAGAGTCCAAGCCCCAAGAAAAAAACACAATAAGTTTGGAAAACGGTTGAAGCGAGGGAATTCCCGCGAAAGAGTGCCCAACTTTTCAAGAATACCAAAACCTAACCTCTTTCCATTTCTCTATCAAAACTTGCAGATGGCAAATCTCCGAAACCTACAATCCCTTTCCTTCTTCCTCAAACTTCATCTTCCTCCTCTTTCTACTTCTTCCATTCCTTTGCCAATCAATCATTCCTTCCTATATAACCTCCAAAAACCCCATTATTAAACTCCAACAACACTACACAAAACTCCCTAATCAAAAACTCTCCCCAAACCCATCAAATTTGTCAACTTTTCTCTGTTTTCACCTCTTTCTCTTTCACCCAAATGGCCTCTGAACAGTCCGATCACCAACCGTTTGTTAAAATGCCTGTGACAACACCCAACTACTCCAAAAGGGTACTTTTGAAAACCATATTGGCACGCATCGATGGCGGTGTGGGTTTGGTTGGTGAGAGAGTTGTGGTTGGAGGATGGGTAAAGACATCCAGAGAAATGAGGAAAGAGCAGCCTGTTAAACCATTGGAATCGGTTTTAGATAGGGAGGGCGGACCTAAAGACGTTACTTGTGTTGAAGCTTTTCAAACTCGGATTCCATTCATTCGAACGATTATAAAAGTTTGGGGGGAAACACCTCCCACATGAAGCAAAAATTGGATTATGTTATTCAAAAGCCTCCGCTTTCTTCGATTTCAATGTTGCAAATTAGTGATGGCTCTTGTGTCTCTAGTCTTCAGGTACATTGTAAAAACAACTGCGTTCTAGAATCTTATCTCCTTGATATAAAATGGGATTTATTTAGACATATTGAATTTGATGAACTATGATAATACGCCAACGTTTCATGTTTTTATCGGTTGATTTATTGTAGATCATAGTTGACTCTTCTATAGCCCTTCCGAGTGAGCTCATGCCTACTGGAACTTGTGTACTAGCTGAAGGCATATTGCAGCAGCCTTCTCCCCCAGGAAAACATGTTATTGAGCTCAAAGTTGAGAAAGTTTTACATATTGGTATAGTGGATCAGGAAAAGTATCCGCTATCAAAGAAGCGGTTGCCTCTTGATGGGTTGAGAGATTATGCCCACTTTAGACCTCGAACGACTACTGTAAGCTTCTCTATCCATTTTCGTGCATTTTTATCTTTTTTGCACGTGATCGAATTAAATTATCATGCATTTGACCCCCATTTTCAAAAAAGAGATTTTTTTTTTGGTTGGTTGCTGATGTGCAAAATTTTTACACGTGATCGAATTAAAATTTTCTGCATAATGCAGGTTGCATCTGTCATGAGAATCCGTAGCGCATTGACTCAGGCTAGTCATACCTTTTTCCAGAATCAAGGCTTCCTTTATGTGCAAGTCCCCATTATAACTACCACTGATACAGAAGGATTTAGTGAGAAATTCCATGTCACAACTCTTTTGGAAAAGGGCCTTCAAAAGGAAGAACCTGTTTCGTTGGATGATACCGCGAATATTGGTCTTGAATCTGTCAAGGCTTCTATTGTGGAGAAAAGTAAGAAAGTTGAGGAACTTAAAAGAACTGAGAGCAATAGGGAAGCATTAGCTACTGCAGTTCAAGATCTCCATAAAACAAATGAATTGGCGGCACAACTGAAAGCAAGAGAGAAAAAGAAGTCAGAAATTTACTTTAAGACGGATAAGTTCAAGTTTTCTGATGACTTCTTTTCTTGCCAAACCTATCTGACGGTTTCTGGACGCCCTCATCTTGAGAGCTACGCTTGTGCCCTTGGAAATGTTTACTCGTTTGGACCCACATTTCGAGCCGAGAAATCGCAGTTGAGAAAATCTTTAGCAGAGATGTCAATGGTGGAGACGGAAATGGCATTCTCAGAAGTAGAGGTTCGAGTTATCATTATATTTTTTAAAAAAATCTTCCCACTTATCCGTTCTTTTTCTTGACTCGTTTTTGTGGCACTTCCAGGACGCTATGAATTGTGCAGAGGACTTTTTGAAGTTCTTATCTAAATGGGTTATAGATAATTGTTCCGAAGATCTTAACTTTGTTGCAAAAAGAATCGACAAAACCATCATAGGCCGGCTTCAATCAGTGGCATCAAGCTCATTCTTAAAGATATCCTATGTAGAAGCAGTGGAGGTTCTAACACAGGTTAATGTCACTATAAATTCCTCATATATTGAAAAGTTCTGCTAGCATTTATAATATTTTGCTTTAACACTTACTTGGCTGTTATGATTAAGGCTAAAGAGAAGAAATTTGAAACCCAAATCAAGTTGGGTATGCCCCTTACAGAAGAACACGAAAGGTATAAGCAAAACTAGCAATGTGTTCATCCTATCTAGTAATTCTTGAGAGGGATACATGAAGTACGAGTTTTTTTCTGTGTACAGTTATTTGGTTGATGAAGTTTATAAAAAGCCGGTGATTATATATAATCATTCCAAAGAAATTAAGCCCTTCTATGTGCGCGTGAATGATGACGGAAAAACAGCTGCAACATTTGACGTGCTCATACCTAAGGTATGTTATACTCCCTCCGTCGGTCAAGAGCAAAAAACGGACATTCATTTTGGGACAGAGGGAGTAATCAATTCAAATATGTCTGAGTTCTTCATTTAATTGAAATTTGGAAACATGCTACGGATTATGCTGAAAGTGGGCCTTCTTGCAGGTTGGAACTGTAATAAGAGGGAGCCAAAACGAGGAACGTCTGAATCAGTTAGAAGCAAGGTAAGCGGCTTAATCAAAGATGTAAATAATGAAAACTTAATTCCCATTTTCTTTTTTCGTTAAAGAATCTGCATCATTTTGCAGGATCAAGGAAATGGGGTTGCCAAAAGAGCAATATAAATGGTATTTGGATCTACGAAGACAGGGGACTGTTAAACACTCGGGTTTCAGTTTTGTCTTCGATCTTATGGTTCTATACGCCACTGGCCTCAATGATGTCAGAGACGCCGTCCCTTTCCCCAGGAGCTATGGCAAACTCAATAACTAGTTCAATTTCAGCAACAAAATAGGAAAAAGCTGATTGTGGTATATTTATGTATATTCAGTTTATATATATACACTTGTAAATACTGAAATGTTCAAATTGAAATAAAATTATTATTTTTTCATCTTTCTCGAGTCCTCTGAAACGTACAATTTCAACTATATTTCTTCCTTCATACTTAGCTGATGCGAATACAATGCTTTAATAGACAAACTTCTTGAACAAACTGTTGTGTTTCTTGGCAATCACTTTGTGCCAAAAAATAAGATTAAGGTACAACATACTTATGCATGACCATGGAAGTATTGTCTGACGCATTGACAGGGAAGAAGAAAGGATACAACTCATATCGAACGTAACAACTACTATACAGAGCTCGACACCCCTTCTTATTATCACAAAAGTTAGGAAAGTTTCCAACTGCAGTTGCTAAGCACTGAGCGCAAGCGAGTTGAGGCAAGTCCCTTGTGCATTGCACAAGTGCATAAAGGTTCAAAAAAGGCGAAACTTTAACCTCTCCTTTCCCCAGCCCTTTATTTTCAGGCACCACAGCTTGACCCTCAATCTTATCCATAAGTTCTCCAAGCTTGTCATTGAATGATTTAGGATCCGTCACGTTCTCGACATTGTAATAAAAAATAGCATAACCCGTGTCGAGTTTTCCTCGAAAATCGTCAGAGTTGTACCTTAGAAAGCAATAGTCGTACCATATTCGTGCATCTGTTTGGTTCGGACAGAGGTTGAGAATCTCTTTTGCAGCATCTTGAATGCAAGTCGAGCAGTCTTTACTGCTCACGTCTCCTCTGCATTGAGCCAAGCCATACAATTCTCCAACTGAGATTGCACTGAAGCCGGTTTCGGGTGTTGTTTCAATGAGTTTACGCAATAAGTTATCGACTTGGTCGTTATTGGTGCTTGTTTTATGATTGCAGAAGTTGCCTAAAGGTGGTTCTGCAGAATTTGTTATGGAAATGTAGGAGAGAATGAGGAGAATGTAAGTCAAGAAGGCCATTTTTTGTACTACAATTTTGAAAGGTGAAGGTATTTTTGGTTGTTTATAAAGATTGTTTGGGGAGACTGGAGCTGCTATTATTGACTAATAAGGCATCAGTATTGTGGATTTAGAGTGGAAAATGGCAATGATTCTAGAAGAATAGTGGACTTATTATGCCCATATGGTCCCTTAGCATTTACAAGCGTTGACTGACCATTTTTTAGAATGAGTGGCCAGTATGCAATTCACTCTGGGTGGTGTGCTTGAAAGAAAGTTGAAACTAAGGATCCTTTTGTTTTGCGTTAAACAACTTCTGAAAATGTATTTTTTTATTTTTCGAAAAATATTCTCCGAAAAATTGTTTTCCCACTTTTCTAACTAAAACAACTTACGGATTTCGCAAATCATTTTCCGAAAAATGTTAACTCCCACACATACACACCCCTACTCCCCATACAACCTCACCCCCTCCATCCATCCATCCATCCCACCCCCACCCTCCAACCTTCCCCCACCACTCTCCAAAAAAAAAAAAAAAAAAAAAAAAACCTAATTCATATTAAAATTAACTTTTTAACACCTCCTCCACCACCACCACGCCCCCCCCCCACCCCCCACCCACCCACTCACCCAGCCTTCTCCCCCCCCCCCCCCGCAAAAAAATAATCACTCTTATTAAAATCATTTTTAACAGCTCTCCCATCCCCATTCCCCTACTTACCCCGAACCAACCCCCCCCCCCTCCCAAAAAAATATATTTTTTCACATATTAAAATTATTTTTAACACCTCACCCAACCCCTTCCCCTACAGTTGAACATATCCTCTCTCTCTCTCTCTCTTCCTCCGGTCCCTGTCAAAAAAAATTTCATATAAAAATATTTCTGGAAAACATTTTCCTTACATTTACCAAAGAACCGAAAACATGTTTATGTCATTTTCCGGAAAACATTTTCATTTTCCGGGAAAACATTTTCCGAATGTTGTTTTACACGAAACAAACAGATTGGTCGACCAAGTCCCTGATATATTATTATTAATATCCTTTGTGTCACTTAAGACAATAACATTTTGATTAAATACAAAAAAAAAAAAAAAAAAAAAAAAGTCGCTCTAATGAATTTTTTATGTATAATATTTTTGTCAAAGTTAAAAATCATATTGATCACTAAAATAAAATGACACCACCTTTTTAGGGCAAAGAGAGTATTATGATAATATCGCAGTTGATTTATCAAACTTTTAAATAATGTGATTTGCATGTTTATACCGTGCTTGTACCATATCATCAAAATTGCACTAAAGTGTAAAATTGGTGAAAGACAACACCACTCTACCTTGCCCAGCCCTTTATTCATTGGGTAAATTGCAATTTGGTTCCTGACATTTACAAACTTTTGCAATTTGGTTCCCAAAAGTTTTTTTTCGTCAATTGGTTCCCAACATTTACATTTTTTTGCAATATGGCTATTAAAGTAACTGGGCGTTAGTTTTCTAACAGATTTTATGTCATGTGACTAGCACATGACGTTTTAAGATATTCTTAAAGCTACACATATCCGATTAATATGATTCTTCTTTTAAATTGAAGCTAATATTTAAATCTACAATATATATATTTTTTTTTGGAAATTTATTGGGTAGTTGGATTATTTTTACATTTAATCTTAATTTTAAATATTAAAAAAAATAGAAAACACGTAAAATATAATCTAAAAAAGATATTAGCCCAAATATGTTCCATAAGAAGTAAATTCTATATGTAGATTATCAGTTCGTAAAAATCTTTGATAGAAAAAAAAAAGGAGAAGAAGATGACGATGAATCGAGGGAAGAGTGTATGTGGAATGGGTATTGCGGGAAAGTGGCAGAGGGGTGGAGAAAAATAAACTTTAGGAAACATACATATAGAAATTACTCCATATGAAACATACTTGGGCTAATACCTTTTTTAGATTATATTTCACGTGTTTTTATTTTTTTAATATTTAAAATTAAGATTAAATGTAAAAATATTTTAGGTACCCAACAAATTTCCCAAAAAAAAATTTATGTTGTAGATTTAAATATTAGCTTCAATATAAAAAAAGAATCATATTAATCGGATATGTGTAGCTTTACGAATATTTTAAAACGTCATTTAAAACGTCATGTGCTAGTCACATGACATAAAATCGTTAGAAAACTAACGCCTAGTTACTTTTATAGCCACATTGCAAAAAAATGTAAATGTTGGGAACCAATTGGCGAAAAAAAACTTTTGGGAACCAAATTGCAAAAGTTTGTAAATGTCAGGAACCAAATTGCAATTTGCCCTTATTCATTATGCACAACTGCCAAGTGAAACGACCCTAGTTTGATTCTCACTAATATTTTTTTCTTTGTGTGTGTGCGCACACACTTTAACTTATTTATGTATCTTAACACGTCTCAGGTTCAATTACGTTCTCTACAATGTAAATGATAAAACCATCGGTATGGATTGGACAGAGGTTGTGAATTTCTATTGTTGTGTCTTGGATGCAATATCTCCACCCTATGGTTTCCATTCATCCATGTAGGCGAGCTCATCATTTGTGTGGCTGAAATCACTTCAAATTTTAGTGGGTCCCACCGAACTCGGACACGTCTCATCCGTCGAATACAAAAATTAGCAAGGTGGCGAGATTGGAGTAATTAGATCGGGGTGGAGCTAACTCGTTGGAGCGGTTCGAATCCCCATGCGGATCTACATATTGGGGGCAATTACCCCCCTTTGGTTTTAAAAGAAGATTGCTTTGCTAGTGCAATTTTTTAAGAGTTTGGTAGTTTTAGTACAATTTATTAATATTTGCCCTCTTTTGTGTGAAGAAAAGCTGCACTAAATTATATTTTGCCCTTTTTACTTAATGTAAATAATTTTGCCTCTTTTCAAAAAAAAAAAATAGCTTCGCTACTGTGTTGGTCTTTGGAGTTGCCATGACGTGGCGGCTCCGAAGCCATTGTGGGATGTGGTTTGGACCAGTGTTCTAAAAGACCCCCGTCTAGGTCGCCTAAGCGCTTGGCGTTCATGAAACGCTTAGGTCCCGTCTAGGATATTATAGTTATTTCTGAATTCTCGGCCCCGCCTAGGCGCTAGGCGGCCCTGCGACACCTAGGGACCGCCTAGCGTTTTTTAGAACCTTGGTTTGGACAAGTTTGGTCAATAAGGTATCGATGTTGGATAATACAAAACCAATTAGATTTTAAGTTTACTGGTTCAGTTTTTATGATTTGAGTAATTTTTCACATTTGCATTGATTGATTGGCTTGAGAAAGCCTCCAGGTCTTGCACTTAATGAACTTTCTCATTTTTAAATGCATTAATTCGGGATTAATTATTTAAAAAAACAAATGAAAAAAATAAATCCTGAAAATTGACACTCATTTAGGGACAGATGGGTAGATAAAAGATCAATTAAGAGGGCATTCATTTTAGGGTTTTTTGTTTTAAATAGCATTCCTATTTGAACAAGAAGATATTTATAAAAAATAAAATAAAATAAAAATCAAGCTTTTTCATAAATTTTGTAAACGACAAGACATTATTCTAACATTTCTAATAAGGGTTAATTGCAATTTAGGCCCTGAAGTATTATATCACCCTTCCAATCGAGCCCTGACTGTCTTTTTTCATCAGATCGGACCTTGATGTGAAAAATACTCGCCAGTTAAGGCCTTTTTAACGGAATTCGTTAAAAAGTCAGTTAAGTACACATGTGCGGAGCACGTGATAGACGGATCAATTAACTTGAGATTGATATTACATAAAAAGGTTCTAGATGCAATTTTGTGAAAGTTTGGGGAGGATTTTTTTTTTTTTTAAAAAAAAAACCCAGCAAACCCAATCCCCAACCCCAGACTCCATCTTCATCTCCATCTTCTCCAATCCTCATCCCCACCTCACCCACCGATGACCTTATCTTTTCCCCCACCTCACCACCACAAACCAAAGCCCACAAGTCAAAGCAGTTAACTCAGGCACCTGAATGAAGAAACCAAAACTCAAACTTTCTCAAATGGATTTGCATCCAAAATTTTCTTGAACCCAATTGTTATTTTATCTAAAATAAAAATTACAAATCTAGATCGTTCATGGCTTGAATTCGAAGTGAATGAATTGCAAAACCAAGTTAATATTTACATTAGCTTCTTATTGAACCCATTAATAACAACAAACATTTTACTTGCCCAAATCGAACCATATCTTCCATCACTACACACAATAACAGGAAATGGAAAGAAGAGATAGATGAGCAATAGAAAGAAGGGAGTGAAGGGAAAGGCGCAGGGTGTAG
Source organism: Campanula takesimana (assembly GCA_026119855.1). Taxonomy (NCBI): domain Eukaryota; kingdom Viridiplantae; phylum Streptophyta; class Magnoliopsida; order Asterales; family Campanulaceae; genus Campanula; species Campanula takesimana. Next base: position 492,407 of record JAOWBW010000302.1, read on the forward strand.
CGTTAGAGGGTGGAGTCGACAGAGCACGGAGTGGAGGTGGGGCGGCAATTTCTTAATGGAGAACTTGTAATGACTTAGGGTAAAAATGAGATTTGGGTCTTAATTACCGGTGGGTATGACGAAAGAGTTGGAGTGGGTAGATTTATATGGAATCTTGAAGGGGATAATTGCCAGAGTGTGAGGAGAGGATCTAAGAGAAGGGGAGAGAGGGTCTCAGGGGAAGAATGAAGAAGATGAAGGGGGAATTTGGTGTTATGTTTTATTATATTTATTTTTTTTCATCCCTTGTTTTTTGAAGATGTCATTTATAATCACTTCAAACTTAATCGCAATTCAAATTAGTCAATATGTTAATCACGTGCTTGGCACATGTTGATTTAACAAGATTTTTAACGGATTACGTCAAAAAGGCCCTAACTGGTGAAAATGAATTACCCCAATGTTGAAATAGATGAAAAAAGACAGTCAGGGCTCGATTGGAAGGGTGGTAACATACTTCAGGGTCTAAATTGCAATTAACCCCTCTAATATAACCCGGAAAAATTCACGAGTCCGTCAATTACGCAGTTACTCCCTCCCCCAATCCTTAAATCTCAGACATCTCACAAGTCATACCTATTTGGATAATCTCTACTGTCATAAATCTTAGTACACTAAACCCATCCCCAAATCTCAATCCCATTTCCATTAATCCAATCTCACTGTGTGTAGTGTGTGTAAAATGGAAGACGGAGCAGCAGGAGAAGAGTACCTTTTCAAGATAGTGGTGATCGGCGATTCTGCAGTGGGCAAATCCAATTTGCTCTCTCGATTCGCCCGGGACGAGTTTGATTTGCATTCAAAAGCGACAATTGGGGTTGAATTTCAGACCCAAGTGGTGGACATCGACGGCAAGGAAGTCAAGGCCCAAGTCTGGGATACCGCCGGTCAAGAGCGGTTCCGGGCCGTCACCTCCGCCTACTATCGCGGTGCTGTCGGTGCGCTTATTGTTTATGATATTAGTCGGAAGACTACTTTTGAAAGCGTTAAGCGGTGGCTGGATGAGCTCAATAGTAAGTCCATTTTTTTTGTGATTTTTTACTGAATTTGCTTTCAATTTTGTTGAATTTGACATTTGAGTGATGCCCTTGATTAGTAGGTTTGTCGGATTTGTGATTTGTGAGTTTTTGGCTTTAATCAATACTATCTGTACCAAAATAAAATGCCATTTTTTTTTAAATTTAGGTTTGATCAATAGCAAATTTGAACCGGAAATTCATACAATGGGCCATTGAATTATTATTTTTTTTAAATCCTAAACCACCTAATTCAATTCTAGGGGTATTAAACCCAAGACCTCTACGACTGAGAGACTTAAACGTTCTCAAAATCAGAATTAGGCTTTATCTAAATTGGGACTTGATTCGGCTTCTTGTCAAATCACAAGATCACGGTTCAATCCATTTTTTTTTCTCCTTTTTTTGAAAGCAAAAGTATAGGATTTAACTCAGATTCTACACAGCTCATTTTGGACATTTGGTAAAGTGTTGGAATCTTCTCTTAGAAGTCCTTAGATAATAGTTTTATAATAATCCATATGAAAGTTGGTTGATGTGGCCTTTACTTGAGGATCTTAGACTCTCTTGCACAAAGATATTAAGCACTCTTTTGAACTTTTTGTAAAGTGTTAGAACCTCCTTTTAGATGTACTTCTTCATAGTTCTGTTAATGGGTAAATATATAGTCACAAAAAAGTGTCACAAAATGTGGCTTACAAAATGAGGTGTTAAAATTTTGTTGGTGTTTTTAATTAGAGTGTGTCGGGTCCACAATCGATGCAACCAATAAAATATCGTCACCTCACTTTTGTATCCATGATTTTGTAAACTTCTTTTGTGCCCCTAATATTGCCGTCTGTTAATAGTCCATGATAAAGTAGTAGTATTACCTCTGTCCTAAAAGTGCTTAAAGTTTAACTTTCTTAAATCTCACTCTCTACTAAAATTAGAAATTGATTTTAGGGCAAATGGGGTATTAAAGTTGGATGGTGAGTGACTTTAGGTGAGGGTTCTCGGGGTTATATCCACCTAATAATGTTGGCCGTTGGGTCGGATTTGAGGGGCACAATCACCTTTTGACCTCCTCCCTCCAATATGGAGGATTAATCTTGACCCTCCATTTTCTCCTACGGTTGTGCAGTATCACTCCACACATCCTATTTTCTAGGTGACGACCGTAGGATCTTTTGTAAGTTGTAAAAAATAGTGGAAGATGTAACTTACAGTAATAATTTTTTATTTTTCATCCATATATTTTTAGTCCAATGGTTTGTAGGACCACTGATACAATGTTGCGTATGCGCACCGTTTATCTCCTACAAATTCTTAGTTCTTGCAGAAGTTGATTTGTTTAACTGCATCACTTATGCTGAAAGTACTATCTTGAGTCCAGTTTTGGCGAACATTTAATATCCACCCACCCTATTATCCAGGGGCAGATCAACCTTGGTACGAGCGGGTGCGACGGCACCCGCTCGATCTTCAAAAATATTTTTTTATTAAATTTTTACCTATGGTTTATTATGAATATATACATATTTGTGCGCCCTTCTAGTGGATATTACAGCTAGCTCAGTTGGTAAGGCGTTGGGGTTTCTTTTTTAGTGGACATGGTTCAATTCCCTCAAACAACATTTTGTTCTTATTATTTGTAGTCTGTAATTGGTATCTCAATTCTTTCTTTTATGATTTAATCAAATTGTTCTTTATTATTTTTTTATGTTGGATTTTTATGAATTGTTGGATAAAATTTGTGATCAAGTAAAGTAGTGTTTTTTTGGCACCCACTGAAGACGATTTCTGGATCCGCCACTGCTATTATCATCCTTTTTGTATCCTAAAAACAGTCATTAGGCATCAATGACCGTCAATGCTTTTAAGTTACTACACAAAGTATTTCGTACGTTTCATCAGTAGGATGTATTTCTACTCATGCTATCAAAGCATGATTCGAGGATTGTATTATGACATTTTTTGAATACCCTTTGCAGTGCACTGTGATACTGCAATAGCAACGATGCTGGTAGGCAATAAATGCGACTTGGAGAATATTAGGGACGTGAGCGTGGAGGAAGGTAAGAGCCTGGCGGAAGAGGAAAGGCTGTTCTTTATTGAGACATCTGCACTTGACGCCACCAATGTGAAAACGGCTTTTGAGACCGTTATTCGAGAGATCTACAACAATATTAGCAGGAAAGTCCTCAACTCGGATTCCTACAAGGCTGAATTGTCTGTCAATCGGGTTACCTTAGTTGACAATGGGCAATCTTCGAAGAAGAACTGGAGCAATTGTTGTTCCAGTTAACTGCCCACATTTTGTGCTAGTTTCTACTACCTTTGTCTTAAAATGAATTCCGAGATTTCTATTCATCATTGGGACTAGTTTCTACTACCTTCGTCTCAAAATGAATGTCCAAGATCGCTCTTCATCATTGGGACGTAGGGAGTATATTATCGCCTCAAAGATGTGCTAGCCTTGTAATTTCTTTAATAGTGACCGGCTCAAGCCTTTTTATTTTTTCCTTTATACTTTCAAATTATTGGGGGGATTCATGCGAAATTAAGGTATAAGTGAATGCCTTTTACAATAAATGATGGACTGTTGTTTAGCTTGGTCTCTAAACATATCGAGTATGACAATTATGTGGACAAGTATTGAAAAGATTAACCAACTCAACCAATCAAAAAACAGGACTTTTTGCATCCTAATTTTGGTTGGCCAATAGTATTGGATGGAGGTTTCCTACCGACCGGACTGCTGGCCTTTCTCGCTATGTAACGGGCATTGGATACTCTTTCAATATGATTACCAAGTAGTTGAAGCGAAAACCCTCTTCCGAGCGCATGCTAACTCATAAATTATACTTGATCAAATGAATAAATGATGGATCATTGTACAAGGATGTAAAAAATACAACCTACCAACATAAATAATACTAGTAACACAAAAAATAAAATAAAAAGATATCCGTCCTATACCTGGCTTCAAGGGCACGTACGTCACTAACTCCATGTGAAGGAAGATCTGAAGGCCGTCTAAGGTTTCCTCAAAGCAGATGCTGCACCCATGACGATAGCCATCACAATACCAACCCCAGCCCCAACAGAAGCCCCAACTGCTGCTGCATTCAAAGACTTCTCCTTTGCTATAGCTTCTGGGCTTGGATCTCCCAAAACTCCGTGCTCTCTTGCTGATTCCAGCATAAGTCTATCTCTTACAAATTCCTGCGATAAAAAGTCAATGTATGTCGAGCCGAGAGAAAAAGTCGATAAATGTCGAGCCGAGAGAAAAAGTCGATAAACGTCGTGCAGAGAGAAGAAGTCGATAAACGTCGTGCAGAGAGAAAAGTGAATGACGGGGTAAATTCTTTGAAATGTGTGGACTGCAGATGAAAACTTGGAGACAAATCTACGGAGGTGGGAAACTTCTCTTTTGACCACCAGTTCTTACATTCATGTATTCATTATTATAAAAAATAAAATGCATAGTCCGTATAACCTGTCCATTCCATTCAGAAGTCCACATATGTCACTTTAAAAAATGAAATAGCTTTCCACAAATACCCGTAAAGCAGATAAATAAGATAAAGGTTTTTCTGAACTTCAATACTGTATAATGTAAAAGAAAAAAGTTGTCAATTTTTTAAACATATTCACTCTGTCTCATAACAACTTGCACCAGTTTTCTTTTTAGGTGTGTCCCATTTAAGTCTCACTTTCCTAAAAATATCCAACTTTTATTCTTTCTTTGTTCACACTACCCCATTTGTTTTACTCACACACTTGGGTCCCACTCTCACCTCACCTCATCATACTCACAACCCCTTTCCCACTCATCATACTTTTGACTATATATACTATCCTTAATTCCCATGTCGGAAAAAAATGGTGCAAGTTGTGACGGAGGGAGTATATGCTTAGAATTACAGACTGGACTTGTTAGATGGAACATCCCAACGTAATAACTACAAAAGTAATGTACTACTCTTCAAGTCAAATGGACAGAATATGGTAGTTTCTACATGCTTATTTTACCTGCATGGCAGCTTCTTCGTGGGTTCGAAGCACACGGTGGACAAGTTGACAAAGAGCAGCGACCCCCTCTACAGGGAGAGCAGCAGTTCTCCTCTGGAACGGTCGTCTAACCAAATTTAAGGGAGCAAATATAAGTTTTTGAGCATCCATTCTACCATCAGAATTTTCATCCACAACACCCAACGATGGAATAGTACCAGCCGCTGTGGGTATGACATATGGGCATGAATTAACAACCTCAGTCGTACTGGGTGATGCTTGATATGCCTCGAGAACAGTATCGATTGCTGCTTTTTGCTGGTGAGCACTCACGGAGAATTTGTTAGTTATGGCTAGGACCCATGGGATTCCAAGTGATTTTGCTTCGTCCAAGAGAAATGAAAGAGCTGGTTGTTGTTTTGATGCGTTTGAATCAATGTAACGGGGTATTTTGTGAGAGAGATTATGTACTAGCACAATCAAATCGGTTTTAGCACTCAGATCACGAACCCCCATCCACAATTCATCTCTAAAGCGCAGTGCCTCCTTACTTAGTTCCTGCATTATTTAAATATATCAGCAAAAACGGAAACAGCTCTATGAAAACCAACCAGGAGATCACACGAAGGCTAAAAGAATATAGGAAGACACAAGGAACTGCTCCAATTCCCCTTTATAACAACTATATGCATATAAGGATAACTTTCAATTACACTCCAACCAAGATCCCTTCATTTGTGTAGAGAAGATCTTGTTATGCTTACTTATCCACCATATTTCCCTTTAAAATGGGTGCAAACTGACAAAATTAAGACTCCACATAAAATCAATCACTTTAAAAATCTGTAGCACATAGTATAGATTAAGAGACAAGCTCACTTGATAGAGCAGAGAAAATTGTAAAGAGTTAAGCAAGAGCAAGGAAAACAAGTAGTGTTGTTTTCAGTGGATTAAGAGTGGTTAAACATGCAAGCCACAATTGCGTTGGATCATCTAGCATTTAGATCTTGTATTCAGTAACGGAAAAAAGAAACTTGTGGGACCCCATAAAATAAAACGGACCTGCAATTTTATTCCTGCTGAGTCTGAGTAGCACAAACCACCAGCAATACCTTCTTGAATGTCAATCTCCACAGGCGAAATTTCCATGTTGGAAACAGTTGGCCTTCCTTGATCCAAGATTGCCTTCAAAAGAGAAGTTTTACCAGCACCCTACACAACCCTTAAGTTAGTCATGCCTAGTGCATTAGACACAAAATAGACCCACTAAAGCACTTAGAAGTGGGTGTTTAACGATTATACCTCGAGGCCAACCAAACGCACCCTGCGGGTTCGAACTTGAACCTCTCTCGTGATTGTAGTGAAATCAGTTGTGAAAAATACAACAAAGTCGCTTAAACCTTCAGGACAAACAAATTTTTCTGTATGAAAAGCTTGACTGTTCCGCTCTGTACTGAGATCAACAGATTTTGAATCAATGGAAGCAAATGCCGGCATTAATGAATCCGTCGAAATTTGGTGTTTGGGCCGTTTCAAAGGGCTCCCAACTAATACACGTATCTTTTGTATTTCAGACTGTGATCCATGATCTGGATAGTTAGTTGGTGCAGAAGGGAATGATTCCACTATTGTTGAGCACCTGGAAAAATAAATATATTCGTAAAGAGAGCGGTATTCCTATGGAGCAGTAGATTAATTCTTGTAAGGATTAATAATAGATAAAGGTATTCTAGATTGTGGTAAAATAAGTGGGTCAGTTTAGTAATGAAAATAATTCATGTGGAATGTTTTTCGTGGAACTTAAGAATACCAACTCCCCCAAGAATTTGTAGAGTCCATCATCAAAGGGACTTGGTCACTCCCCCAATGAGATTTTAACCAAAAAGGCAATCAAATATGTCTATGGGAATGGTCAAAAAGGCATTTGCCATTCCATTTCGGACAATTCCAGTAAATCAAATGCAACCTTATAGTACTACGGTAATAATACAGTGCCACCAGCTGCTTAGGTCAATGTCATCTGTAAATTATTGAGAAAACCTAAGAGGAGAGTTGTTGCCTAGTAACAACTTCTGAGGGTTGTTTTGCATTAAGTGTCTTCAATACACGATGGTTGTGTCACTAGTAATTGGGCGTCCTCATCCAAGGTTTTCTTCCATCTTGTCAGAAGAAGGTATGGTTGGTTTTGGTGTTGTTTAGGTTTCCCTTTGTGGTGTCTCTTTCCTTTTGGTTGTGACCGCGGACTTCTTATCCACTTCGGTACTCTCTTCTATACATGGTCTTTGTTTCTAAAACACAAAAAAATCTCTCTTGCCACTTGCAACTTCCGTATACCAGCAATGAGTCTTCCAAACTTCCACAAAGTATTAATGCAGGGACAATGTTGGTACCAGATGAAAAGTACATACTCCCTCTGTCCCATAATAAATATTGAATTTGACATGTCAACACTTTTAAGGAGTGTGCTTTACTTATTTCCACATTACTTGTACAGTGATAAAATTGCAGTGACTCTCCTTATTTAGATTTGAGACATTTATTTTGGGACGGACTAAAAGGGAAAGTGCGACATTTATTATGGGCCGGAGGGCGTATGTGTTTCACAAGTTTGGGCGACTACTTAATCATCACTAATCACTCGTCTCATGAAAAGCAAACAGCAGGATAAAGGTCAATACCAGTTGCCGTTCACCCGAGCTTGAACCAGTGTACAATGATGTAAACCAATACCAGTAATATCTACTTTGACAGGCTCTCCTTTCTTCTCAGCAGGTATACCACTCCATCCAAGAGGAACAATAGATGTAGCTGTGTGAATCACAGGAGACTCCACAATATGCCCAAGTTCAACGGCACCTGCAACTGAAATGCCTAGCCATTTTTGTAACTGTGGAAATTGCTGCAGTTGATCCATTCCCGAGAAAGGAGAAGCATTATCATTCATGCAAGTGTCAAAGATCCTGTGAGGAAAAGATAACCGTGAACGTCGATTATAAGTTACTGACAAATTGGTGCTCAATGATGACTTGACAAAAACAGGACTGATGAAATGATCAAAAACAGTCAACTATTCAATTCATTCATCAGAAAGAAATCCCAACTGCACCAAGGCTAAAAGTAATCAATAAGAATATCGGAAGGTACCTAATACGATGACTGGACTAGAATGCTCTAAATACTATTCCCTCAGTCCCAAAATGAGTGTCCGAGAAAAAAACTCAAATTTTCTTGATCAAGAGCAAATTTGGAAGAAAAAAAATCGGACATTCATGTTGTGGGACAGAGGCAGTCTAAACCTACTCCGCATCCACGTTTAGTAACAATTAACATTTAAAAACAGTATAACCCGAACTGATAATAGCCACAAGTAAGTTCCATTTTGTTGTAGTATATGTATCTGCAGATTTTACCTGTTCAATCATTAATGTCAGACCATTACATTGACATTAGTAGAAAAAAGAACCACATAACATGTGTGATTGTATATTATTTTCATCTCTAAATTAAAACAAAATGTGGATAAAGAGCATATCTACCACCACAAGTAGCGAGGCCATGATGCAAACCAAAAGACTAGAAAGGAAACCAAATACTCCCTCCATTCATTGAGGGTCCACTATTCCATTATGTGATGTTTTACATAAGAGTCTACTTTTCATAATTGAGCTACAAATATATGTTTGTTCGTTTTTTCTCAATTCTTTTCTTTACATGCTGAATACTACTCCCTCTGTCCCTAAATGAGTGTCCATTTTCAAGAAATCTTTGTCCCTAAATGAGTGTCTTTTTTTAACATAACTTTCTCCCTAAACGTTTTTTTTCGAAAAAAATTTCACCGGTTTCTTTATACGTGCAAAACTAAAGGTTTTGAAAGGAGATTACAAGATTATATATGAATCGTTGTTACCAAATTGTTCAAAAAGTTGAGATTTTCAGTGTCCCTTAAAATGAAATTTGGACACTCATTTAGGGACAGAGGTAGTACATGATAGCTTTCTTGCTTAGTGTAGAAAAAATAAGTTTAGTACAGATCATAAGATATACAAAGACCTAATAATACATGGAAAAATTAATGACTTTCGAACATAGAGTCATGGACTCTTCATGAAACGGAGGGAGTGAGTACTATTCAGCAGGAAAAGTCTACCTTTGGAACCTGGACCTGTATGCTTTCATTGAATGTGAGCGAAATCGTTCCTTTAACTCAGCAATCACGGACCTAACCTGATAATATCTTTGCCAAAATAAAGCAAAGAAAATGAGAAAATCTAAGAAGTGCCATGTACACTTGCCATTTGTAATGGCTAAGGCATCAGAATGCCATAAAGAATTTGCAACAATTGTAGTGGGACAGAAGCCAATGAAATTTGATGACAACTACTCCTTTTGTTCCACTAACTTTGACAAAAAAAAAATGTGAACAACTAATTATCTTCATAAAATTCTAGAAAATAGTTGTTGATAGTATTTTTGACGTTGCATCAATAACAATTTTTAGAATTTCATGAGGATAATTAACTTTTCAATTCTTTGTCTAAGTTCAATCAAGTTGACAAAAAAAATCAGAGTAGGTTGACAAAAAAAATCAGAGTAGGACTATTCATGCGGAACGGAGGGAGTATTAACTAACGAAGAATAAGCAAATGCCTTACCGATGTCAATTTGGAGTACTCTGCACCAGATAGTGACTCAACAGATGAGTCCCCCAAAAGATAAAGCTGTCAAAATCCAATAATCTTCATTAGCTTAATGAGGCTTTTTACTAATGACGTCCATGTTAAGAAGTGCATAAATGAAATAAAGTAAAAATTAATTTTTTTCGTACAAATGTTGGATCATTGATCTGATTCAACCATGCACATGTGTAACGATACTCTAATTGACTCCCTAGATGGTAGGATCACTCTAATTAGATCATACCTTATGAGTAATTTGTTCCAAGTCCTCTATCTGCTCATTTAACATCCCTACGAGTGTGCATATAGTATTTAGAGATTTACGAGGGGGTTCTTGAGGGAAGGGACGGGTGAGGAGAAGAGAGATTTGTTCACTTGGGAGAAAGTTCACCCCTGCCTATGGATGTGGATGGCTTGGCTCTTAGATTTTGTAGGAGGATTACCCTCGTGCGTAGCAACAAACGCATTATTTTCTCAAGAACGACCATCTATATGGCATAAAGTATGCCATGTTGCATAAGTGAAGGCATAACAGGAATATTTTGCTGCCAGTGTCTGATGTGTTAGAATTCCTAATAATTTCATTATTGATTTTTTAAAATTGTGGAAGCACTCAGTATCATGGCATATTCCTTTTGGGGTGGCTGGCAAGGCAAGGGTTAGACCTGCTTCTCTTTTCTCACGTCGTCAGTTGCGTGTTAGAGACTTTTCAGGAGGTGTGTGGGTTACTTATTGTGCCAGCGTGGGTAATCGTTGTCCTTTGGTGCACTTGGATTGAGCTACACAACATAATCTAGGGGTCTGCCAAGTCAATGATGCATCAATGGAAAAGACTTGGATCCTTTTATATTATTTTCCTATTTTTTTTGCCCGGGGAGAGTAGGGCCAGGAGGGGATCTCTATAGGCTAGGCATTAGCAAGGGAGTACTATATGAGTTTTAGTTATCAAATTCAGTGAGATTTGAATACTTTGTTTTTCTAATCTGCTTCGACCTTTATGTTTTTATTGTTTGGTTCTCGATTTGATGGACTTCTCATCCGCTTCTTTCAATTCAATGATTTAATCTAATTAGATTTTTATACCCGTAAAACAGAAGAAAAATAAATACTCCGTTCACACCCAAAAAACTTCAGAAGATACACAGTGCTCATTCCAAGTGCACATGAAACAGTCAATTGACCTAATTCCAGAAATTCAGTTAATCAAAATTATATGCATGTATAGCTTACAAATCAAAGATACTATTTTGATTTCTAATAGAGTAGAGTCATACAGAAAATTCACGGAATGACCACAGGAAACTAGCAGCACACATCTTCTCGTGTTTGGAATGACATCAAGCAGCATTATGGTAAATATATACATGCTTGGTAATTGATTTTTCAGGATAGGAAATACTAAATTGAGGGGTAAGCTCTTATCATAAGTTCCTCAACTAGTGATATGGGAGGGGGGAAAACTAGATATATACACACACACGCACACGCGCATGCATGCATATACATACATATATATATTATATATATATACATACATACATACATATATATATATATATATATAATATTTATACATATATATTTATATACACACATATATATACATATATATGTGTGTAAGCAGGAATATTAGAATTATCATGGCACTACATCATGCGAATACATCATAAAGACTAAAAAAATTCTGGAAGTACATATACAGTGAGACAGTAGCAACAAAACTAACAACATATGCAGATTTTAATTCAAAATTCCTAAAAATCTCAGCTAAGGTGCTTGAAAAAGAGCAAAGAAAGAAGCCATCTAAAATAGTTACCTGCCCAAATGGTACATATGAAGGTAAATATGGCATTGGGCGCCATACCCTCCCATCTCCACGAGTGGTATTACTTTTTCCAGATGATTGGTTGTTTATTGTATCATCCGATGCACCTTTATCCATGCCAGAGAATGGTTTGAGAGAAATGCCATCAGAATCTTCTTGGATCTCAAGAGATTGGGGGGCATCCGCAACATCTTCAATTGATGATGTTAAAGCAGAATCAGCAGTAGAAGGATACTCAGAAGAATCAACTGGAGATCCTCTAAATTTATTAAGTTGTCTTCTGACAGAATCGATAGGAACAAGCCTCGAAAGTCTCCAGAAGGACCTCTGTACAGGGCCCAAGCCAAGAACGAGCTGCTCTCCATCACTCTCTTTCACTTTTGCTTTCTGTTTATCCAATTCTACATCTCGTTTTGATGCTGATGAATTCAAAGTTCCGATGTCAATCGGAACTGGTGAAGCACTTGAGTTGTAGTGATGAAAGTATGCAGGGGAAAGGATACGAGGCACAAGATCCTCTGGAATACAATAGGTCTTAAAATACTGCTGCCATCCTTTTCTATTAACATAGCTGAAAGAAAAATGTAAGAATGTTAACCAAGTGCAATATTATGACTTGAATATAATAGACATGCATTAAACCTACTCTCTTAAAGCAGCATTTCCAACTGGAGGCTGGGAGAATGTGATACACTTCACGTGAACTTTTTCAAGTTCTTTTGTTAAAGATGCAGCAGCAATCACCCTTAAAATTGCAAGGGTAGCTAAGACTGCAACCTGTACAAACAAAAGTGAACCGAGATTCAGCAAATCGTTATCACAAGCGAGCAAAACAAATCAGTCTGAACTTACTGCTCCACCAAGCGAATGTCCACATAGCACAAGTTTTTGTTTCTTTTTCTGAGCAAGCTTGTATAATTCCAATGCAGGAATCCCTTTTGCTCTACCCATGAATCCCTGTAGAGTTTACGAAGAGAAGTTAGTAAGTAATGGATCAACATCATCGTAGGCTTCAGCATGTTTGTACCCTTGGATGTTCAATGAAGAAGAAAGAGAAGTTCAACCTGAAAGGAAAAATATGTTAAAGATAAATAATCTTACACGATGAGCAGCAGGTTTCGCTGAAGATACTACTTGCTTAGGCTTTGATTCTAGAGTCTTTGGGATGTCAACATATTTCTTTTGTGCGTCCCCTTCAGAGGGTTCAGTAATTAAAATCTCTTCACTATCATCTACAGATTCTTCATTGAATATGGCACCTTGAAGTATATTAGCATCAACCATGAAATCCCTATAGATTCCAAAAACAAAAAATAAAATAAAAAATAAAGAAATAAAAAATAAAAAACACATGTATAGGAAGCCTATGTCATGCATCAACTTACTTGTATTCTTTGGTTCCAACGAAAGAAGCAAATAAAGTATCATCAGATTCTGCTAGCAGATACCTAATGAAAGAAGTGCATACAGAAATACTTTTAGATAGAGACGAGCAACAATTATCAAAAACAACTTACGTTGAAATCACTCCGAGATTCTAAGGAAAATTAATTTGAGAAATAAGGACTGAAGAATGACATACTTCACTAGAGAACCTATTCACAAAGACGACTACCCAAATGGAAATTAAGTTATACAAAGGCCATAATCATTCGACATGTAACTGGTTCATTGAGGTACTCCAAGAGCATGGATTTGGAATGACTAATTTCAGAAAATTGTTACATACTGGTCACACGTGCAAATATTCTTTAAAATTGAACATGGTCAGAAGATAATATATAGTACTCCAAATGTTCCTAATTGAATGTCCATTTCCAAAGATCTTGTCCCTAAAAAGAGTGTCCCTTTTCTAGGGAAGTTCATAAAGTCACATTATAACTATAATGTTCTTGAAAAACAGAAAATGGACACTCATCTACGGACAGAGAGCAGTTAATATGAAACATGTAACTGATTTAAACAAAGAAAACAACTACTTAAATACCTAACATGCATTTTCAACAAGCACAATACATTCATGAACAGTACACAGTCAAACAATCTTCTGTAACCATTATATTAGCATCAAACACAGATTTGAACAAAGGAAGAACAAGGATATGCTTGTATAATGCATTAAACATGGGCTAAAAAAAACTACTCCCTCCGTCCCAAAATAAAATGTCACATTTTCCACTTTGGTCGGTCCCAAAATAAATGCCACGTTCTAAATTAGGAAAGAAATTTAATCCAGTTTTACCATTGTAGATGCAATGTACAAATAAGTAAAGCATGTTTCTTAAGAACGTTGACATGTCAACTACGACACTTATTTTGGGACAAAGGGAGTAACATATAACTATGAAGTAGGTATGAACATGAATCGGCCTTGGATAGTCTTGTTAGATAGTGACACAATAACATAATTAAATAAACCACCTGTGGGGAACATGGTCTAAAGAGGGCTGAACACGCTCTAATGAAACAACTTGACCTCCAAAGTCAGCTTTAAATTTGTTCACAGCTCGAACCAACTCATCTTCAGGTCTCTATCAAGTGAGAAGACATAAATTCAATAAGTAGCAACGCAATATCCTTCTACCAAGTATCACCACTTTTCATTCTCTAAATACCAAATCATCTCAAGTTCCCAGACTCAGCACCCTCAAAATAAAGACTAACATAAGAACAGAACATTAATAGAAAAACAAAGATGATAATAGTTATGATGTGGATAGTGTCATATTCATCTCACAAGGGTGAGCAGGGAGCAAAAATCGGGGTTTGACTTTATAAAGTCAAACCCCGATTTTCGCTCCCTGTTGGTAAATGACTTATGAGCACAAGAGCTATATCCGTCTTAAACTCTGCAGTCAAGCTCCTAGCTTTGTTCTTTTCTTTGGTCGAAGGAGAACTATATCTTCAAGCAAATGCAATGTGGAACTACAATATCCACAGCAACAAAAAACAGAGTATAAAAACTGAGATTTTGGGCAGTAAAAGGGGGTACTGAGATTTGTTTGATATTTGAATAGAACTCCAAGCAGCTCATGAAATATGTGATAGTTATCCTTTTTAATATTCAAATTAAATTTGCAGAAATCACCTACATAAATGTTTGATATTTGAAGATCATGCGTCTTAGCTTGCGAGTTGCTAATATGTGCATCTTATACGCCTAAATTTTAAATGCCTTTGTCAGAACTCGGTAAACTTATATAAAAAGATATTTATTCCACATTTACCATCAACCTCCATCCAAATAATGTTTCTACTCTATGTCCAACATTAAGCACGTTAATTCAACTATTCCAAGCCGAGGCATACTACCACAAGCAATATGCCAACAGAATCACCAATTGTTAATAACCATAGCTTTATCATTCTAATGAAAACGTTACACCAAACAACGTATTCGTTGCAATCAAGCATGCAAATCAAACTTCATTGAGCTAAAAACGCTTATAATTAATTCACTAAATTGAAAACATAAATATTGATAACTCCGCCTAAACAATGCCAATTGTCATACACAGTCACACAATTACAAAAATTCAGAGGAGAAAACGAACCTTATAAACACACTCGGAAAGCACCATACAACATAAAATGTCCTGCATATCAGGAACGGAATCAGCTTTAACAGCGAGACAGAGATCCTGAAGCTGCTTCTTCCGACGTTGAAACTCTTCCTGCATTCGCTTCTTCTGTTCTCTGCCGTTGGTCCAAGGCCACTTTACGGCGACCGGCCATTGTTGAGGCCAAGTGACCTTCATTAGCTTCGTTCTTTGGTCTTTGATCCATGATTCCACCCGCTGTTGTAGGGACTCCATCGTCCATGTATATGGCCGTCCGATCGGTGGCGGAACCCTAATTTAAATTTGGTGGAGCAAGGAATTCATGAGGAGGCGTACGCGATTTGGGTGGGGGGAATGTTATCGGGAGAGTATATACGGAAGGATCATGACACATCCCCACATTGACGTGTAAAATCGGTCCGTATTCGGAGAAATATTGACGTTTGGGACCGTCGTCTAGTGCTTTTGTGTTGGCTTTGATTTAGCTTGAAGCTTCTTTTGTACTATAGTGATTCCCCACACGCTACTTTTAAATTTATTTAAGTTTTTTAAGCTTTCATTACTTATTTATTTTATCATTTAAATGATATATTTATATTTATTATTATTATTATATTATAGCTATAAAATAGTTAAAACTAATTGTATTGATAAGGTAAATTCAATAAGCTGCAAAATCTTATTAATCACTTGTACCCAATAAATAAATTTTTTTCTCATTGGCCGAAACGTCAAATCCTCATTTTCATTACGTTATACTCCAAAGGGCTCTTTATGTATGTCAACATTAAAATTGACCTATATTATCAAATCTTTTTTTAGTATGCAATGTTATTAAATCTAAGAGCATCATCAATAGTCAGTGGCAGACCCAGGAATCGTGTTCATTGGGTGCCAAAAAAAAAAAAAACTTATTTAATCACAAATTTCATCCAGTATTTCGTAAATTGACAACACAAAAATAAAAAACAATAATATCTAAAAGATAAGTTGTATACGCAGTTTTACTTTCTAAACCACTGTTTTCTTCTTGTTGTAGTAGTTTACTTAAAAAAATTATGTCACTAAAATAATATTTTTTTGATATTTACAACATTGATGTTTTAATGATGATATTATGTTAGAAAGCATTCCATGAATTATTCTTAAAAGAGTAATGTTTTATATGTAATTTGATCTTTTTTATTACGAACATAAATAAATAAACAAATAAAAAATAAAAAATAAAAATCATTTACAATTAAAGTGATGGTAAACTTCTTTTTTTTTAAACCCATTTATCATAAGATGCAGAAAATAATTTAAATAATAAATATAAACGAATTAAAATTTATTAAAGTGCTGATCAAAAGAATACAGTAAAACTTTTTTGTAAAAAAATCATTAATGATAAGGTGGCAGCTGATACTTGAACCTTGGACCCTTAAGCTGGGTAGTTAATGCCTGAGCATCTCCAATGGAGAACACCAAATTTGGTGTAAGTTTTACACCAAATGTTACACTAAATAAAAATCTTCTCCAATGTATCACACTATTTTTCACACTAAAAAGGAATATTCTCTATCCACCTCATTTTTCCACTAACACTCATTGTTACACAAACAATACTTGAAGTCTATGATTTTACATATAAACCCCTCTCTTTTAATTGAGATGATATAATATTATGTTTTTATAATTATTTTTATGCATTGTACTTTTATAATTAAGTAAAATATATTATATAATTTATTAACATACTTATAAGTTAATTAACATAATTTACAATGTGTGAGTTTTTACAATTTAGAGGGACTAAATGTGACAAGTGAAACTATTACACCAAATTTGGTGTAATGAATAGTGTTACACCAAATTTGGTGCAACACTATTCATTTACACCAAATTTGGTGTAAAATTTAGTGTCCATTGGAGGGATGAATAGTGGCCAATTTAGTGTTATGGTGTGAGAAATGGTGTCCATTAGAGATGTCCTTACCACCTTATGCAACTTCTTGACTTCGTTTGCAATATGCACAGTTTATTATATTATCTTTCATGAAGGTAAAAAAATTATAAAAAAATCAGTGGGTGCCGTCGCCCCCGCTCGTACCAAGGTGGGTCTGCCCCTGTCAATCGTAAAACTCGTTTAATTTGTTTCTTTTATAATTTTCGCATGCCAAATCAATTTTACTGGACTTTTGAGACAGCTTAATACTTAAGCTGTATTACTAAAATCTTATACTCCCTTCGTCCCACCCGAATTAGGATTTTTGGGTTGGGCACGGGGATTAAGGATAAAGTGTTAGTGGAGTAGGTGTTGTGAGTATGAAAAATAAAATAGGAGAGAGAAAGCAGGGTTGAGAATAACGAGTGGAAAGTTGTTGTGAGTGTGAATATGGGTCCCATTAAATAAAACATTTCTAATTTTGGGTTGTCCTAATTCGAATGGGACATCCCAATTAGAAATTTGTCCTAATTTGAGTGGGACAGAGGGAGTATATATATATATAGTTAACTATTACTTATTATAGTAATAGTTACTATTATAGTTAACTTATACGTATAATAGTAATAATTACTATTATAGTTAACTATTATGTTTCACTATAAATAGTTAACTATTGTATTTAACTGTTAATAGTTAACTATTTATTTTAACAATCATATTTACTATTAATAATAATTATTATAGTTATTTATTATAGTTAAAAATTATACAATTATTATGATTTAAGATTAACTAATACTATTAAATAAAAATATAAAAAAATAAAAGATACTAAAATTAGTAAATTAGTTTCCCGTGCAGAGCACATGTTACCCACTAGTCTCTATATATAAAAGTCGAGGAAGACCCCTATAGAGTCGCCACATGGACAAAGTTTGATTTACATGAAGCCACATCATCACCTCTCAAATTAATAATTGACTTTTGGAATTCTTGCTATTAGTTAATAGTATTAGTTAACCATATTAGTTACTATATAGGTTAACTGCTGCTATTAATAGTATTAGTTAACCATAGTAGTTACTATATAGGTTAACTGTTGCTTTTAATAGTATTAGTTAACCATAATAGTTATTATATAGGTTAATTACTGCTATTAATAGTATTAGTTAACCATAATAGTTACTATATAGGCTAAATATTACTATTAATAGTATTAGTTAATCATAATAGTTACAATATATATTAACTTTTACTATTAATAGTAATTGTTAACAATAATAGTTACTATATATTAATTATTACTATTAATAGTATTTAATTAATTATAATAGTTACTATACAAATTAATTATTATTATTAATCATATTAGTTAATCATAATAATTACTCTCTTCGTCTCAAATTGAATGTTCTGTTTTCTCTCAAAATGAATGATCTTTTTGTTGGGTTTTGAGCAAACATGCGCAGCGGAATAAACCCAAAGTCTAGATCCATTCAAGATGATTAAATTAATACGGAGATGAATTTAGAATACTAACCGTGATGGAGCTTTAAAATTTTCAGATCTTCAATTTTTGTTCTTCGCGCTTCTTGAAATCACGAACACAGGAACACGACCTCAAGGCTTGGATCACGAACTTGGAGATGTTGATAGCAACGCCCTCTATGTTTATCCACGCGCGAACAGATCTCAAGAACTCTTCTTGATCCGGATTGCTAGACCCAATAGAACACATTTCTATTATGAAGGCTATATGAAAATATTGTTCTTGTTCTTGGGAAGAAGAAGAAGAACAAATTTTTCTCTCTTGGAGGCTCTCTAATTGATCAAGTATCAATAAAATTCTGATTAGGGTATTGAGAGAAGTATTTAAACTCATTAAACCTAAACCCTTTAGGATAAATAGGTTAAATCTCGTCACAATACGAAATCAGAAATCTGGCCCGAACAGGACCTGCTCGGCCGAGTCCACTTTATTTTGTCTTTCTGTTTCCCTTGCTCGGCCGAGTCCTTTGAGGTGCTCGGCCGAGCACCAGCAGAAAAGTCATTTTTAGCCTTTTAAACAATTCGTTATTTTGTGTGTGACCCCATAGGATTATATTAAGTTGGCAATGAATCTAAACACATTTGTACTCATAAATCATGAGCGGACTCTAGCAAGCCATCATGACTACTCAATTAATATAACTTGTCAAAGTTCGTGAATTCTTTATAGAACATATCACAATCTCTTTGTTTCACGTTGTCTATTGAACGTAAGCCATGGTCAACGGTCAACTTACATAGTTCAATGCTTTCTTGATCCCGAATGTATTGATAAGACAAATCTTATTTGAGCACGGCCATGCATTTCATCAATACCATTCATCGAGTGGCCAAAGCTTGACATCTCTCTTGACGAGGAACAAATCACATCTTAGCTTATTACTCTTCCCTACATGATTCCGATTACGCCAATCATATTTTTTATAACTACCCGGTTAGGGGTAACGTTTGAATATGTCAAACGTAATGTTCATCAAGTGGAAGACTGTAATAACCTCAGGTCTTAAAGATTCCAGTGATATAACTATATGAGACTTAATTATGACATTGTGACCATGACATAAATCTCATACGGGTCAGTCCAGTATTTGTTCTCTAAAAAATACCCATAAGTTTAATTGTATCCCATACACCATAATCATCATATGGTTATCTATCAAATTTATACTAACAATTAATCATAATTACCAGGGACGGGGATTATTATAATAAACATGCAAAGGATATAATAATCAAACATTCAATATCTTTATTAAAACATAATTAATAGATAACATTAATCGTTCACATAACGTGCCTAGAGCATACAACACCAACACTTTTGAAATTTACCTTCACATAACTTTTTTTTTTAAAAAAAAATCATTATATTTTTACAAAACTAAAATTTTAAATTTGAATAATAAGAATATTTATGATTTTTCTATTAATATTATTATTTTTCTTCAAAATGATCCTTAAATCCCAAATGTACATTCACTTGTGGAAGGATGTAGTACTCTATAAGGTAACTATTACCATTTAGCTCACTATTAGCTAATAATATGAGTCAGTGTTATGAAAAACATGTTTTACATCAAGAGATGTGTAAAACCTGTTTTACATTAAGAAATTATATTTACTGTTGGTCCCAAAGGGAAACAAGGGTATGAAAAATAGCTAGAGGAGGGGGTGAATAGATTTTTTGAAATTCTTTCCGAACCCTTGAAAACTCAATTGCAAATGTGCACTTAGTCAAATAAGCGTTATGAAATGCACCTAAGAGAGTGAGTGAAATGCACAGCGGAATTTAAGATTATAAAGTAGGCGCAAATAAGTTAAAGTGGGCGCAAACACACTCTAGAGATATTGGCTCAGAGTGAGTGAAAGATGGAACTAAGGCAAATGGGAAACAAACACAAAAATATTCAATCCAAACAATCTACAATAAATAAACAAGCAAATAGTGAGATAAGATATAAACTTGAAAGTAAATGACAAGAAATAAATACGTGCTATTTGGAGAGGTTCGATCGGGAAATGATCTACGTTCTCTACCAAGATGGTTAGTCTTGAATTTATAAAGGAGATCTTATAATATGAGTTTGATTACAGATTACAACTTGTGCCCTGATAGACAAAATTATAATACCTCGCAAGTGCACGAGCTATCGTCAAAGCAATATGCAAACACAAGGGTCGAACCACAGAGACTTGGATTAATTCTAAGTTATTTAACTATTTTTAAAAAAATAAAACAAAAGATAAATGATCAACATGAACTAGCATATTATGATAGGATGGCGGAATATAGATTCACAATCATCTTCCCTATGCTATGATAATAATAATCAAGTTATCAATCTCAATTCATGGATTCGTTCACTTATGTAAGAATTGGGACGGTCCGGTCGCCGGATTGCAATCCTATTATTTCCTTTATGTTAATACTTTCCGCTAGGTTTATACAACATACAAGAAATTCATGAAGCCCTTAAGAACACATGAACCTAAATCCTTTTGACTTCCGCTAGGTACTCAATTGAATTTAATCATCAAAACAATGGTCAACGTATAATCACCCACGCTAGTGCAGCAATATATACCCAATAATTCTAAAGTCAATTTATATCTTAAATTATAATTGAAACTAAAGAATTTAGCAAGAAGAATATTTTGATGAACAAGAATGAGAAAGAATACACGATTTATATTAAAGCATAAAATTGATAAAAAGTTACCTCCAATTCATAGTTGGTTAAATTATTCTTCATAGACAAAGAACAATCTCCCCAACCTTGCAAACCTTACAAAATATTAACTAGCTACATGATTGATAAAAAAATACAATAAAACTAACCTAGTATTTATAGGGTAAAACTAACCTAAATCTAAAAGGAAAAAGAATAACTAAAAGAATAATAAAAGAATTAGGAAACTAATAAGAAAATCCTAAACAAAATAGAAAACAAATCTAATTCCTAATAATGCTTTGTGCTGTTATGCGGCTGACTTTGTGGCCAAACAAATCTGAATTTTCAGTTAAGCCCCTGAACTTTCATTATTTTGCAGTGTAGTCCCCAGACTTTCAAATGTTGCAGATTGGTCCCTGAATACTTTAGAATCTTGCACAGCAGTCCTTAGTCTTCAACACCTTGATCCATTAAGCTCTTTTTCATCCCCATTTCTTCTAAATTGAGCACATAATCATCCTACACAACAAAAAACACAAAAAAAACCTAATCAAATAACAAAAGCTTGAGAACTAAGCAATAATTAAGCCTAAAAGTACCCAATAGAATGAGTAAAAACTCATTCATCATGCCCCTAGTATTATTCAATGTTTATATATCTAGAGAAGAATAATACTAGGGGCACAAACAACTCACAAAAACTTGCTCACAAAATCCTAGGTGTAATAATGTTATTGGTGTTTTTAATTAGAGTGTGGCGGGTCCATTATCGATTCAACCAATAAAATATTGTCACCTCATGTTGTGAGCAAGATTTTGTGAACTTATTTTGTGTCCCTAGCATTGCTCATCTAGAGAAAGGCTTATGGTTACCGTTTCAACTACCTCCCTGGCTTTTAGTATATGCATCTATACGCCCATTGCGGTCGGCATTATATTCAATAATGAGATTAAAATAAGAGTTTTTTTGCAAAAGTGACATGCGTACTTTGTGCAATATATCAATTTGACTCGCGTACTTTGGAAACATCAAATGTGGGTTGCGTACTTAATGTTTTTAAAATTTTGATACCACTTTTTAACACCCGTTAAAAACATAACGGGACTTCCATAACTTCCGGTCACTTCCATAACCTCCGGCGATCTCCATAAATTCCGGCCACCTCCATTTTTTCCGTCAATCTCACACACACTTACACAAACACAACACACAAACACCCATCTGATTCCCATAATCAAGATAAAAAACCCACCTCGTGAAATCGAAAATCAAGCCCAAAAACAAAAATGAAATCAGATGGGCGAAAACTTGAACAAGTCGGTTCAAGTCTTACCCACCGGCCGACCTGAAACCATAAATACCAGCCTCCCCCTTCACTCTACTTGTATGTCTATGGTGGCCACACGCTTCACGCCATTTATCCACACCACCTGAATCAATCAATCACATTTCTAGAGCGAGAAACTGTAGAGAGAGAGAGAGAGAGAAAAACAATGGGGTTAGGGATTCTAGCTTCAAGAGCTCTCCGGAACCACCACACCTGAACTCAATAAACCCGACGCCGCCACTGCTCAAGCTCCACCGCCGGAACCAGATCTCCCACCCCGTGCCCCTCTCGCCGGTGCTAGGGTTCATTTCCCTAATCCAGATGACGCCATCGAAGTCTTCGTTGATGGTTATCCTGTTAAGATTCCAAAGGGATTTACTGTTCTGCAGGCTTGTGAGGTGGCTGGCGTTGACATTCCTCGATTCTGTTACCATAGCCGGCTTTCACGAGGTGGGTTTTTGATCTTGATTATGGGAATCAGATGGGTGTTTGTGTTTGTGTAAGTGTGTGTGAGATTGCCGAAAAAATTGGAGGTGGCCGGAATTTATGGAGATCGCCGGAGGTTATGGAAGTGACTGGAAGTTATCGAAGTCCCGTTATGTTTTTAACGGGTGTTAAAAATGTGGTATCAAAATTTTAAAAAACATTAAGTACGCACCCCACATTTGATGTTTCCAAAGTACGCGAGTCAAATTGATATATTGCACAAAGTACGCATGCCACTTTTGCAAAAAACTCATTAAAATAATGTGAAATTGAGCAGAGGTAAAGGCTATGTGCATCAAGTATGTCAGACAGAAATTAACACACTGAACATTAAATCAAGATAATTTTTGTAGTGTTATGTACTTATGTTGTGTTTTGTGACCCTATACGGGTGGGGGTTTGTAGTGATTGATGATAGTGAAAGCCAGTGGCAAAGCTACACCTAGCCCAGCTGCCCAGGGGTCATGACCCCTTTGATTTTGGAGTTGTGTCATTTTGACCACTATCAAGTTTTAAGAATTTAACACTTTTACCCTATAGAAAGAAAATTTTATCATTTTGACCCCCTTTGTTTAGAAAAAAAAAATAGCACTATATTGTGATTTTGACCCCCTTCGACAAAATTACTGGCTTCGCCACTGGTGAGAGCGGTTGGAAAAATTTAGGAGGAAGTTAAAGAATGATAACGAGTTTTGTTGTTTTGGCTGGCCATCTTAGTACTTTATGTTGAGGAGGAGTTGTGCTAAGTTGTTAGCCTCGATCTATCATAAGTTGTTAGCCTCACTCATCTCCATACAAATCGTTATGATGTGTAAAAGTCCATTCATTTTTTTTACACAAGTATACCTATTTTCATTCCATACTTTAAATTAGCTAAAATTTAAAAATATTTATTTACTGTAGTATGTGTAAATGTTTTGTTAGATTGTGACAATCAAACACAAGTATATGACTGCTAACTATAAGGGGCCAAAGGGAATAATGAGTACACAAAAGTGATACAAGTACAAAGACATCACCTAGATGTCGCAAGAAATCTCCGAACATGTGTGTACAAAAATGGGTTAAAGATTAATGATTATGTATTGAGTTCAACTATGAATTAAATTTGAAAAAAAAAAAAAAAAGTCTCAAGCTCACACAAAAAAGACTCTGTGTCCTTCAAGTATGTCAAAAGTTCAAGACAAAGTCTTATATACACCCGCCGCAAATGGTGCGACGGGTCATACCCGCGGGTCAAACACGCCTGATCCAGCCAACCCATCCGGTTCAGCCTCTCCCCCATTCTCAGCGCGACACGTGGCGTATTAAAAAAAAAAACTCCAATAACTTTAAAATGCAATATCTTAAGATTTATAACTTAGAAAAAAAAAATAAAAAATACCGTTGTATTCGTCTCAACGAGACGAATCAAACTAGATAGGCCATGATATGATTTTTTTTAAACCTATTTTTTAACAAAAAGAATTTGAGCTGAGATGTAACACTATGTTATGATAAAAGTAACAGTTTCATATTAAAAAAGTAACACTTTTTACTGTCAAATGTAATAGCAGTTTTGCAAGAAAATTTAAATAGTTTGATAGTTTTTTGTGGTTAGAAAAAGTAATATTTGAAGTGTAACAGAGTGCATATATGATTATAATTTTCTATATAAATGAATGTAACATTTTTATTTAGTAAATGTCACTTTCTTCTTGAAAAAAAAAGAGAGAGTAAAAATTCATGTATATAATCGGGTTTGCATCTCAATTGTTACTTTCTCAATAAAAATTGTTACATTTCATATAAAATGTTACATTTAAGAATATAAAATGTTAAAATAGATAAAAAAAAATGTTACATTCATTTATTATAAAATGTAACATTAGTTTAGTTTTGTCAATGTTATGTTTTTTTTTTTTAAACTGTTACATTTGAAAAAAAAGAGTGTTGCATTCCTTTATAAAAAATGTTACATTCATTTATTATAAAATGTGACATTAGTTTAGTTGTCATTCTTATATTATCTTTAATCTATTGCAACAAAATTGTTGTATATTTTGAAGAAAAAAAAGTGTTACATATGGAAAAAAAAAGTGTTACTTTTGTTGGCGAGCAAAAAATGGCGAGGAAAGAAAAGATGGGGCAAAAAAGTTAATTTTTTTTTTGCTTGACTCGTCTCCGTGTGAGACGTGCACGCTGTGCCACGCCGCATAGAGACTGCCTCAAAGTTCAATTCGCCGTCTATATTGTAAAAATAAAAACAGTAAAGTAAATGTGATTGCAATAATATAGTAAGAGGTAAAGAACCACCGGTCAGACAGATTCATTAACTTATTTTCAACTAGGCCTGGCAATTGTGGTCGGTTACCAGCTAACCGGCCCGACCCAACCAGCTAATTGCCCGATCCGACCCAACTCGTTTAAGTTAGCGGGTTAAAGCGGGTCACTCATTTCAACCCGCGAAGCTTAACGGGTTGACCCGACTCAACATGCGAGAATAAATAGTTTTGGTCGACATCGTAATCGTAAGGGAAAAAAAGAGAGGCAATAAACGGGTCGCCCCGTTACCCGCCCCGTCCAAACACGGCCAGTTTGACCCGTAAATTTAAACGGGTTGTGGCGGGCAGACCCGTTTTAACACGCCAACCCGCTAGAACCCGCCCCGCCCATTTGCCCGGCTTAATTTCAACGATAATGTCAATATATATAACAAATATTATTTCATAAAGTTGTAAATTAATATTATTTCATAATGATTTCTATTCATTGGGTATAAACTGATGCCGTATTGTACAATAAATAAATAAGGCCTCTACTTCATGCTGTACAGAAATTTGGAGCCATTTAACCACTTCTCTTGATATATTTTTTTCACATGGTCAATTTTTTTAATGAACAAATTATGTTAAAAAGTCAAAAATTTCTCACCTTCCGTTCGATTATCGTCATTATTCTTGTTTCTGGAATCATCGTTGGCATCCAGATTGAACACGCCCTGGACAAATGATTCCACATCAATTTCATTATTTCCCTCTATATCCTCCTCCTTACGCCGTGACGGTATAAACGGCGGTCTAGAGATTTCCAAAATCATCTCCCAGTTAACTCCGCCGAAGAAATCGTGACCCTTGATTTCACTGATTGAGATCCTCCGGCTAGGATCCTTTTCCAGTAATCTCCCTATCAGGTCCCTCAATGACGTCGGCTCGCCGACTAGTTCCGGTGACTTGGAGAGAATGCGATAAAACGTCTCCTTCCTATTGGAGCCTTTAAACGGCGTCGCGCCGTATAACATCTCGTACAAAACGACACCTAAGCACCACCAGTCAACGGAGAAGTCGTGACCGGTGCCGAGTATCATTTCAGGTGCCACGTATTCTTCTGTTCCAACAAACGAATTTGACTTGGCAACTGAGTTAGACTCGTAACTCAGTGAGTTGTTGACAAACTCAACTGGATGAACCGAGTCCTCCGGCGAGATTCCGTAGCTAAAGCAGGAGGAAAACGAAGGAGATCTTCGTTTCTTCGCCGCCGGCTTAGACTTTGGAGCGGACTTGATCGCCGATCGATTTTCAGGAGACTTACCGGAGAGTTTAGCCGAGAGATCAAAATCGACGAGCATAAGATGGCCGTTTTCCTGGATCATTACATTTTCCGGCTTTAAATCTCTGTAAACAATACCTAATTCATGAAGATACTCCAATGCGAGTACCAATTCTGCCGCATAAAACCTGGTGAAAAAAATTGGAAACTGCAATTCTGAAAATCTAATTTTATTAAATTCCTACATATTGAATTCAGTATTTTGTAGTGTTTGAAAATCTGTATACAGTTCATGCTTTTAGCATTGAAATTCGTCAATTAATGGAATAATTACCTGATGATATCATCGGAGAACATTTTCTCCGTTTGTTTCTTTCGCAAATAATTCAGATCACGGCCTGGACAATAATCAATGGCATATCCAACGATGCTATCCGTCGATAAAGCTCCCCGGAGTTTCGGTAACAACGGATGCTGAAAACAGCTCAATACCTCCTGTTCAAAGAGAATCCGTCTGTACTCATTGCCGTCGCTCTTATCACCGGCCTTACTACTACTCTTCTTCTCAATCGAAGCCTTCAACACCGCTTTCAACGCAATCAACTCGCCATTCAACGACGCCTCCTCATTTTTGACCAAAAACACAACGCCTTTGGCTCCGCGACCGAGCGCGGCGAACACTTTCAACTGCCGGAGGTCTAACGAAGGAATCTCGACGCCGTTTGGACCGTCTTTCATGGCGAAAGAGAGACGGTCAAGGTGTCGTGCCTACTCTGTATAATCGATTCCTTTCTTCTGCTAGTAATATTTTTAAGGAATTCAGTATTTGCAGGACTATTCTGACGATTGGTTTGGCTGAGAGCGAATAAAGAATGGATGTTTGGGGGACTTTGAAAAATGAGCTTTTCGTAAAGGGCAAGGTGGTTGAATTTACTTGCTTGCTGAGGAAGGAGAGTTGAGAAGAGAGAGAAGTTGAAGATTTTTTTAGCACAAAATCTTGGGAAAAACGTATTCTACACTAACGCTAGTGTAGAACGTGTTTTTAAAAAAACAGAGACCGCTGTGAGAATAAAAGTAAAGTAAAAGAGAATGAGTGAGAAGGAATAATAAATTGATTGATGTTGTGAGTATAAAAGTAAGGAGGAGACCCAAGCCTTCATTGACCGAGTGGTATGGGCTTGAGATTTCCTTCGGGGGGTCCCAAGTTCGACTCCCCTTCCCCCGTTCCCTAATAATTAAGTGGCCTCTACTTTGTTGGAGGTCCCAGCCTCCCAGGTTCGCGGCAAGTATCACTATGATAGATTTCAATATAGGAATTTGTAATAGATAGGGCAATAGATCTGTAATAGACTTGAAAGGGGTTTAGATTCCAATATAGGAATTTGTAATAGATAGGGCAATAGATCTGTAATAGACTTGATAGGAGTTTGTAACACGATGGCAATTGCCTTAAATGATATGATACAAATTTTTTTTTAAAAAAAAAGTAAGTAGGAGATAAAATGAGTGAGATGAATAGTAAATATTCTTTATCATTTTAGGAAGTGGACATATACTCTGGGACAGACTAAAAAAGATAGGTAGACACATACTTTGAGATAGAGGAAGTAGTTTTTTCTTAAGACTGAATTCGGAAAAAGAAAAAATTACATTTATTTTGAATAAAGCAATGGTAGAGGCACAAAAGAATTCTACAAAATAAAATGATAGATACAAAATGAGGTGTTAATATTTTATTGTTTGCATCGACTGTGGAACTGCCACACTCTAATTAAAAGCACCAATAAAATCTTAACACATCATTTTGTGAGCTAAAATTTGTGAGATTTTTTTGTGACATTATATTTATCCATTTGAATAAAGAAATGATACTAAAAAAGATGTCTGTTGTAAATATTTATGTTTAATGTATCTTATGTTTGGCTAAAAAAAAAAAAATTGTTGGGTGGTACCTTCAATATCGATGAAATGACGAGTTATTCATTTTCAACTAAAAGAAAAAAAGAGTTTCATTTACGAATGGGGACTACATTTTATATTTTCTTTTTAGTTTAAAGGTGTCAATTTACAGCGGAGCGCTTCTAGAAGAAAGCATGACTAAAATAAGAGTCAAATGCGGATGACTTTTGTATAAATTACTCCCTTATTACAGTTGAAAGAATAAACAGTACCGCAATGAAAAATAAAGACAAAAACTTGTGTGACACGCTGTTATACGTGAAATGAGTTTTATTGAAAGAGTAAATCGTTTATCATTTATAACTAAGGCAGGGCAAGCTCATTTTGTTTTTCGTTGAGATCCGTCTCATGTACGAGACTGTCTCACACGAGGTTTCCGAAAGTTGAAAGTGAAAGAAGAATTTTAAAATGTGCTAAAGAGATTCGTCAGGTGTCAATAGAATATCCAAGTTCCAACCACTAACTATTGGACTATTAGCTTTACTAATATTTTGTGAAAAATAATACTCCCTCAGCCCGGAGTAAGAATCTTAGCTTCCATTTGCACGGAGATTAAAAAGGGTGGAAGTAAAATACTCCCTCCGTCCCACCCGAAGTATGATTTTTTGTTTGGGCACGGGGATTAAGTAAAAAGTGTTAGTGGAGTAGGTGTTGTGAGTATGAAAAGTAAAGTTAGAGAGAGAAAGTGTGGTAGAGAATAATGAGTGGAAAATTGTTGTGAGTGTGAATGTGGGTCCCATTAAATAAAACACTTTCATTTTTGAGTTGTCCTAATTCGAATGGGACAGCTAAAATGGAAATTTGTCCTAATTCGAGTGGGACGGAAGGAGTAAGTGTTATGAGTGTAAAAGTAAAGTAAAAGAGAGAATGAGTGAGGGAATATTAAGTTGATTGGTGTTGTGAGTATATAAGTAAAATATGCGAGAGAATTAGTGGATGAATAGTAAAGATTATTTGCCATTTTAGGAAATAGACTCTTATTCTGGGACGTACCAAAATAGAAAGCAGGACTCTTACTCTTGGTCGAAAGGCGCAGACAACAAGAAAAAAATATTTTTGAGATGAATTGAAATATTATGAAGGTGGTAGCCACAACTTTTATTTATTTTTTAAATAATTTAGTACTGAAGTTTTTTTTTTCTGCTAACAATATACTGAATCATTATTTTATATAAATAATTATTTCTTTGAAAAATAGCAATAATAAACTAAACATGACATGTGAAATCTTGAAAGACTTGTCAATTAGCCATAACTATAATAAGAGGCCAGTTTAGCGACGTGAAACCGTGCATTGAAGTCTTTAAGTAATGACGTCCCATGGGCCTCATAACTTTTTTCTTTTCGTTGTTCTCTTTGGTATCGTCGGATTTTTTTTTCTTTTTTTTTTTTTTTTTTTTTGCCCTTTTCCCATCCTTCCGTACGTTCTATTATATACTCCGTCCCAGCAGAAGTGAGACTAACAGTCAATTAGTGGTCAACTTGTTTAAATTTTGACTAATAATTTAAATATAATATAATAATTGACTTCTAGTCTCACTTCTGCTGGGAAGGAGGGAGTATGTACAATGTATAGTCCATAAAAAAAATCCAACATGCATATATATATTCCGTGCAGTTATATGTGTCCGAGATTTAATTCATGTCAGGAACAAGAGAATTTTCCAATCGCTAGCAAACTTGCACGCATATGCTATGAACAGTTTGGGTTGGATATGTGTTGGAATAGATCACAAGATTAGAGAAGAGGAAAAACACAAAATGACTCAAACAGGTCTTATAAGCACGGCTGTGCAAGCGGAGTTTCAATTTTGGAGTAGTTCTGTGCAACGGACGAGCTTGTCGAAAAACACGACCGTGCTGAGTGACACGGCAATGTCAGCTTAGGGACGCGACCGTGTTAGCTTAGTGACACGACCGTGTCCGGCTGGGCTGAAAAGTGCTGATTTCGGGATCCTTTTTCTGTCAAGGGTTTGGACTCATTCTAGGGTTAGTATATAAGTAAAGTTTCGCCCCAAACTTGTTGTAACATCATATTAGCATATTCTAATGCAAGATCTGTTGGAACAATTTTAATCCCTGAATGCCACACTCACTTTAGAATAGGATTGAGGAAGAGATGAAGCGGAAGCGTTAAGAACAAATACCTGTTGAATCCATTATGAAGTAGGGAGAAATGAAGATGAAGAACAAGTAGGAGAATGATCTTCTAAATGATGAATGTCTTTCCTCTTTTACTTCTTTAACACTTAATGAAGATTTATGGAGAGAGTACTAATGAAAAATGGAGTAGTCTTAAGGGTTGATGGAATGCCCTTTATATAGTAGACTTGGTGACATTTCATTTAGGGACCACACCCTTTCAAGATTTATGATAATAAATTACCCTTTTGCCCATCACAATTAGGTAATATATATCCAGGAATTCTACACATTTTATTATCAACTATACTTTATAATTTAATATTATAATCATAACTTTATGAATGGAAGTCTAAATGACTTGTGTTGCAAGCCATGTCCTTACAATCTCCCACTTGGGTTGCAAAACAAAGTCCTTCCTTTAATTTATGATCATAACATAAATGACAACCCTTATGTGCGCACTTTATTGTCATTTATAACAATCTCGTCCATTAGCCATACAAGTATAGGACTAAAGGGGCAGTCGTTGTAATTGATTCACAACTAAACCCACAATAATCACGTATACAAATCCAACTAAATGACATAGATCAAAAGTATAGATGTGTAGCATGGAATCATAATGAATATATACATATTCTTCCAACTAGTCCAACTTAACCAAATGAGATCAAAACTTTAAATAATAGAACAACTAATGAAAGAACAACACAAACTCCCACTATACTAAATGTTATCAAAAGTTGTTACACCCATATGAGCAACATGCTCGTGAAACACTGAAGATGATAACTTTTTCATAAATGGATCCTTTAAATAGAGTTTGTTTCTATAAGTTGTATCCCTTTCGTTCATTTTGTACTCTTTTCTTTATAACAAGATAATTAATGTCTAAATCCATAAACTCTTGTTAGAGTACAGAACTGCTACCTGATAGTCATTTCTTAATTGGTCTTTCGACACTTGTTTTGACAAATTACAGTCCATTAAAACATATGCAGCCATATATTTAACTAATGTCGGAATACCTAATGATCTCAAGATGATCCGACTTTAAAACATAGGCATGTAGTTCTTTAGTGGTTTTGTAAATACTTCTATCATTCTTTTGGCTGCTACTTAATGTTCTTTCCGGATTGCTTTGGTATTTGACAAAGCATCCCAACGTTAAATGTAAGATTTACGTATACATTAAGCTTCCTACTGCTGATGCAAAGAGGGAATTTTCCATATACTTGGATTTAAAATTTACCTTTAGGACACTGTTTGAGACTAAGAATGTCTCCTTTAAAATTAGGGGTGTCATGTGGTTTACATTTTTGCATGCTAAACCTTTTGTAATACATTTCCATATGGCCTTTTGTGATAATCCTAAAACATTTCGTGAGCGATCACGGTGAATTTGGATTCTTAATACAAAGATGCCTTACCAAGATTTTTCATTTCAAATAAGAAATTTCTTAGTTTCCTTAATAAGGTTCATATCATTACTAGCAAGCAAAATATCATCCACATATAAGATCAAAATTATAAATTTACTCCCACTGAACTTATGGTATACTTAATATTTACCAAGATTCATTTCAAAACTTAATGAAAGAATGACTTGGTTAAATTCTAAATACCATTAATGAGAATTTTTACTTAAGTTCATAAATGAATTTCTCCATATAAATAGTTTCCTTAATGTCTCCATTAAGAAAATTTTTCTCTAATATCCATTTAATGAAGCTTAAGATCAAAGGTGCTATTAGTGCCATAATGATCCTAAGGAGCTTTTAGAAGATACCGGAAAAGTGTTTCTTTCTTTGTAATCAATACCTTTCTTATGAGTTAAAATCTTTAGCAACTGGATGGGCTTCATATCTTTCAACATTACTTTGTGAATCCTTTTAGGTCTTAGAGACCCATTTATAGGTTTCACATCTTTATGTAATGAAATAAGATCCCAAACGTTGTTATCTTTTAAAAGATTGTAACTCTTTATTAATGGCATTAATCTTCTTATGAGAATTAGGACTATTGATGGTTTTATGGAAGATAAATAGATTATCTCCCACTATAACTAAGTGTCCTTTATTTTCGACAAGATACACTTAATGAATATCCGGAATTGCATTCCTTCTTACTTTATTTGATCTCTATAAGGGCACCGGTTCTTACTAATTTCGAGGTTGTTGAATTTCCTTCTTATGATCAACATTTCCATGTTGTTCAATATTTATAGGAAAATCATAATTATTTTGAATTGTATGTTCTTTTTGAATGTCAAGTTCAAAAACTTGATATCTCATTGGAACTATGGGAAGTGGTATATAAATGGATTTCATATAAATGAATTCCTCTTCCTTTTCAAATTCAAAATATTACTCCAAATTCTCCCACTAAATTCAACATCCTTAAAAGAACCTAGCATTTCTCGTTTTTCAAAACGTTCTAACTTTCGGGTTGTAAAATTTATATATCCCCTAGTTTTCTCGGCTTACCCCATGAATAACTACTAATAATCTTACGTCTAACTTTCCCTTAGTAGACTTATAAAGTCTATCCATATGCTAGACAACCCCATAAATGAATATGGTTTAAGGATGAATAAGGAACGCATCCTTTAATTATTAAGGGTTTATATTAGTAGCCTTAGAGGGAGCTTTAATGAGAATAAAGGTTGCGGTTTTAGCGTATCGCCCATAATGAGTGAGGTAAGAGAAGTATAAAACATACTTATTACCATATCCTTAAGGATTTCAATATGTCTCTATTACAATATTCATGCTAGGCGTACCCGGCTCAATGTAGAGAGAGACAATCCCACACTCTTTCAAAATAGCGAGTAAAAAGGACCTAGACGTTGTTTCTTTTAACAA
The DNA here is from genome assembly GCA_026119855.1 of Campanula takesimana. Taxonomy (NCBI): domain Eukaryota; kingdom Viridiplantae; phylum Streptophyta; class Magnoliopsida; order Asterales; family Campanulaceae; genus Campanula; species Campanula takesimana. The sequence continues at coordinate 525,979 of JAOWBW010000302.1, forward strand.
TTAATCCAACTATGATATACACTATCATGATTGGACCTAATGTTCTTAATAGTCTTTCAAAGTTGATTTCCAACTTTGTCTTTATAAGACTTTTACAACGTCCAAACTCAATATTTTATGAAGCAAATAAATGTATTCAAACTAAGAGTTTAGTCATTTTGAACATAATAACTATTGTTGACCTTTTCCATGAAGGAATAATTAATGGCCTACAAATATCCGAATGCATTAGTTCATTGAGACACTTGATGCTCTCGAGAATACTACAATGTTTGTAAATTTACTTTAAGGCATTTAATGCAAAAGTATTTTCCAATTTATCAAGTTTGTTTAAGATATCCTTTAACATAAGCTTATCAGTTTCCTTTCGAAAATATGACCCAAACGCTTATGCCTTTATAAAATATAAACTTTACTTGATAACTTTTGCTTTCTAGTTTTGATTTCATCATTAAGGGACACATTTATTGTTTGAATAATGTCAAGTAAATAAAGAACACTTGACAAAGTACTAGTACCAACAACCTTGGAATTTAAAATAAAGGTCACAAAAAATGAACAAAATAACCTTCTTTATTCAATATTGTGATATATATATTAAATTCCGTTCAAATGATGGTACAATGAATGTATTAATACAAATAATACTTAGTACTTTAACAATAACCTAAAGGATCCTTATGCCTATAACTTCAACCGGATTCCTAGTTTCCATATAGATGAATTTCTTCATCTTTACTTAGGTCTTCGGTAATTTAGGCAATCCTACTTAAACATCTTTATGTGAGTGGTCGCACCAAAATCCAATCACCATGTATATGTAGGAATTGAAACCAAATTAGCCTCAATACAATACAAACAAGACCAAATGATATACCTTTCACGCCAAGCGTGATACTTAGGGTAATCGAACTTCATATTAGTAAGGTCCTTGCAAAAGAAGCATTTCTTTATGATCATTAGATGATCCTTTAGACTTCTCATTACTTGCAACCACAGTTTCTTTCCCTCTTCTCTTGTCCCATGAGAAAAGATAGATGCTAAATGAACACATTTAGTTCTAAATCACTTTTAACCTATCTTCCTCTTGTATCATAAGTGAAAATAATTCATTAATATTTCACTTATCATTTGACAATTATAGGTCACCTCAAAGTGACCAAACTGAGAAGGAAGAAAGATCAAAACTAAAAGCATAAGAATATCTTTGGATATCCCGGACTTAAGTGCTTTTAGTTTTGTCGATAGGTGATCTCTTTCTAAATGTACTCCCTTAAATTTCCGGTACCCTTATTCCTTAAGAAAACAAGCTTCTTTAAGGGTATCAAGGAACGTTTCAGCATCAACATCCTCGGAGACTCTATCCAAAATGTCTCCGGGACAACATTATTTATTATCATTAGGCTCACGCGGTTAGATTATTTTCACTTCTCAGCACTTAAGCAATAAGAAGAGAAAACGAATCCCTTAATGCGAGTTCTAGGTCCATATAGCCTAAGATTATAATCATTTTATTTTTCCAAGTTTTAAAATTAGTTCCATTAAGCATCGATAAAGTACTCATAGCAGTAATCACGGATGAAGCAATAAGTAAATCTGTTGGGTTTTGAGAACAAAAAAGGAATGAAAACAAAAACATGAATAAGAAACTACAAATGAAAAATGATTAATTATATCAACGAAATCCATCAATAAGACAATCAACATGACATTAAAACTAATCTTTGGATTGCGAGTTAACTCATAAATGATTGCCTTAGGTAACAAGCAATTTGAACTTACATTTTAATAAATACTTAATCTTCCTTTGGGCCGACATAAGTACCTAAGAAAATATCCTAATGTTCATTTTATTTGTTACCACATGAATGCCTAAGTTTAGTCAAATGTCAAGATCTTCTTTGGAAAATTCAAGTCATTCACATATTAACTTAAACATTCAACACTTTAATAATTTTGCATTTAAATAACGTTAATCACTTGGGTGATAATATTATTTAAACAATGAATAAAATTATTTAAGCATATAATTAATTAGGGCTTTAAGGTTTGAAAAAATGTATGTTTTGTTCAAGAGGAAAACAAAATTGTGCAAAATTCAATTCTGATGAACAGTAGCTGCACGGTCGAGCATAGAAAGCTGCACGACCATGCAACAATTTACAGAAATGCATGTTCTCGCGGCACACTTTGCACGACCGTGCTAAAAAATGATGCATGACCGTGCCAAAATTATCAGACAAAGCATGTTCTCACGGTACAATGAGCACGGCCGTGCCAAACAAAGGACACGACCGTGCCAAACGAACCGATCCGACCGGTTCAAACAAGACACCCGTCCGGACCAGCACTATTCATACGCACCGGTTCAAGGTAATTGAGGCGCACGGCCGTGCCAAACAAAAGAGCACGACCGTGCCAAACAATCTGCACTTCTGAATTTTTGTCTAAATTTTCCTCAAAATCAAATGAATTGCAAGTAGATCCGCATGGTATGTACTTAAAACATAAAAACAATTAATTTAGGATAATCTTGCCTTTTAAAATTAATGGAATCAAGTGAGTAGATCCACATGGTATGCACTTAAAACATAAAACCATGTTATGAAGGGATAGTCTCACTTGAACCTTTTAATGAACAAAAACTTTCAAACCATTTTTCTTAATTTTAGATGAAGATCATCAGCACTCTATTAACGAATTAGAGCCCCTAATCGACATCAAAAACCTTATGATTCAACAGAGAAAATGAATCAAAGTAAAGCATGAAAGCTTTTTCTTAATACAAGAACTCAAACTCAAACTAAATAATGAGCGGGGCTCTGATACCAATTGTTGGAACAATTTTAATCCCTGAATGCCACACTCACTTTAGAATAGGATTGAGGAAGAGATGAAGCGGAAGCGTTAAGAACAAATACCTGTTGAATCCATTATGAAGTAGGGAGAAATGAAGATGAAGAACAAGTAGGAGAATGATCTTCTAAATGATGAATGTCTTTCCTCTTTTACTTCTTTAACACTTAATGAAGATTTATGGAGAGAGTACTAATGAAAAATGGAGTAGTCTTAAGGGTTGATGGAATGCCCTTTATATAGTAGACTTGGTGACATTTCATTTAGGGACCACACCCTTTCAAGATTTATGATAATAAATTACCCTTTTGCCCATCACAATTAGGTAATATATATCCAGGAATTCTACACATTTTATTATCAACTATACTTTATAATTTAATATTATAATCATAACTTTATGAATGGAAGTCTAAATGACTTGTGTTGCAAGCCATGTCCTTACAAGATCTTGGCTTGGAAGTGGCCCCAAACGTAGTCAATCGACTTGACGAACTGGGTGAACAATTCTTTGTGTTTTCTTGTGTGTGCTTTGGTTTCTCGTTCATATTTTCTTGTTAGATATTGCCATTATTTCTTGTGATTTGTTTGTTTGGAGAGTCAATACCACAAAAATACGGAGAACTATTTCATGCTTATCTGCCTGTCACCAACTATAGAAAGAAATCCTTTCCTCTCCTTTTTGTACTGTAACTTTTTGCCAGGCACTTGCTTCATTTGTGTTTTCTTTTCAGGCACTGTCTAGTAATCCCCAAATGTCCACTTTCCATCTTTGGCAGCAACTCCTCCATCTGTAAGTTGCGATGATCATTAATGCTCTACCTTATACTCCCTCCGTCCCGGAGTAAGAGTCTCACCCTCATTTGCACGCTTATTAATAAATATTGGATGTGATGTAATGTTGTGAGTGTAAAAGTAAAATATGAGAGAGAATGAGTGGGAGAGAATAGTGAATTGATTGGTGTTGTGAGTATAAAAGTAAAATAGGAGGGAGAATGAGTGGGGTGAATAGTAAAGATTCTTGGGCAAATTGCAATTTGGTTCCTGACATTTACAAACTTTTGCAATTTGGTTCCCAAAAGTTTTTTTTCGCTAATTGGTTCCCAACATTTACATTTTTTTGCAATGTGGCTATAAAAGTAACTGGGCGTTAGTTTTCTAACGATTTTATGTCATGTGACTAGCACATGACGTTTTAAATGACGTTTTAAAATATTCGTAAAGCTACACATATCCGATTAATATGATTCTTTTTTTATATTGAAGCTAATATTTAAATCTACAACATAATTTTTTTTTGGAAATTTGTTGGGTACCTAAAATATTTTTACATTTAATCTTAATTTTAAATATTAAAAAAATAAAAACACGTGAAATATAATCTAAAAAAGGTATTAGCCCAAGTATGTTTCATATGGAGTAATTTCTATATGTATGTTTCCTAAAGTTTATTTTTCTCCACCCCTCTGCCACTTTCCCGCAATACCCATTCCACATACACTCTTCCCTCGATTCATCGTCCTCTTCTTCTCCCTTTTTTTTTTTTCTATCAAAGATTTTTACGAACTGATAATCTACATATAGAATTTACTTCATATGGAACATATTTGGGCTAATATCTTTTTTAGATTATATTTTACGTGTTTTCTATTTTTTTAATATTTAAAATTAAGATTAAATGTAAAAATAATCCAACTACCCAATAAATTTCCAAAAGAATATATATTGTAGATTTAAATATTAACTTCAATTTAAAAGAAGAATCATATTAATCGGATATGTGTAGCTTTAAGAATATCTTAAAACGTCATGAGCTAGTCACATGACATAAAATCTGTTAGAAAACTAACTCCCAGTTACTTTAATAGCCACATTGCAAAAAAATATAAATGTTGGGAACCAGTTGGCGAAAAAAAACTTTTGGGGACCAAATTACAAAAGTTTGTAAATGTCAGGAACCAAATTGCAATTTACCCAAAGATTCTTTGCCATTTTAGGAATGTGACTCTTACTCTGGGACGGACCAAAAAGGAAAATGAGACTCTTACTCTGGGACGGAGGGAGTAGCTTTTTGTCCTGAAAAATTTATTTTTCGAAGTCTTCATATGCTTAAAGGCTGTTTGGTAGGCACGATAATAGACCGGATAGGATATATGATACCCAAGAGGGATTTTTGGTATGTTTTTACGCTTTGAGCTCGCCTAGGATAATTGTATTCTGGGGGTAGTTTGGGGGTAATTTGGGATGAATAATCATGCTTATACTTGTCTTGCTACCAAACAATCTCTTAGTATTTTGAAATTCATTGGGGTGGATACTTCAAATTTATTAAGCTTCATTTTGTCCATGTAACAAGGAGTAATGGTTCTGCAAAGGGCTTCCTATTAACTGTTTGATATATTTATGTAAAATGTGTGGGTTCTTTTCTGTGGTTGAAAATTCCTTCTCCTTGTAATCATATATCTCAATATATTTTCCTATATTATTAGCATAGTTGATATTCTTCCCATGCATTCTACCTTCCTCTCGAGTTTCAAACTTTTTTCAGTAACAAAATGCTGATTATTTTTCTAACAACTTTCATGTTAATACTCCCTCCGTCCCAAAATAATAGTCTTGTTTGACTTTTCAAACATTTTAAGGTTACACTATAAGATTTGGAAATTCAATAATTTTGAAGCCTAAATTTTGAAAATGAGACTAACTTTTTTTTTTGAAACCAAAAGAAACATAGTATTAATGACAACAACAAACGTTTAGGAGTCGACTATCCACAGAAATCGGAAGTTCGATCCAAACGGTGGGGCTCACGATTACAAACGCTGCCCTAGATAGTACATTTGCCAATATATTGGCATTTTTACTTGTCAATTGCAAAGAAAAATGAATATTCCTACTAAGCTCATCCTTGCAACAATTAACAAAATCTGACTTCAAAAGATTCCACCATTCGAAACGCTGGACTTCATGAACATCTTGATGAAGAACTGCGTTCATGTCCCTTTTTTGCTTCGCTAAGTCAGATTCAGACTTTATCACAATCATAAAAACAACAAAACCAATAAACAAGGCCCTCACAAATGGAAGGGAATCACAAGCCTTCACCAACGGAAGGAAATCACAAGCCTTCACCAACGGAAGGAAATCACAGGCTCTCACATATGAATATGGAGAGAAATACAACAATACAAAAACAACAACAATAAACATTATTAAAAATCTAGATTTAAAAAGAAAATTAAATACCCGATTTCACATTTATTAATTGCAAAACAACAATTAATAAATGTGAAATCGGGTTAGATAAATCAATATAGAATGAACAAATTGAAGATGAAGGAGATCGCAGTATAACAGAATGAATAGGAACCGGAGTGGAGATCAACAGGGAAGAAGAAGACGAGAGAGAGAGAGAGAGAGAGAGAGAGAGAGAAACGGTTTCTAAATTTGGAAATCACGTTGACTCAAAATGAGACTAACTTTTTAAGACAAACAAAAAGGGAAATGGAACTATCATTTGGGACCAAGGCTAAATGTGTAGGATGAGAGTTGAACTCAAGACCTGTTGGACAATAGTCTTAGACTCTACCACTGAGCTAGAATCAGGGCCGGTCCTGTAGAAATTGGGGACCTAGGCGAAATATTTTGTTGGAGCCTTTAAATTTCAGGCAACCATACGATTGCATTCTCGAATCGCTATTGGAGTGTTTATTTTTAGCTTTCTTTACGTTTTAACAATTATGAACAGTTGAAAACAAAATTGAATGGTAGACTAATAAGAGAACCAGACAAATTTATTAATAAAATTATTGAGTTTTGGACTTAAACGAATTAAACGAATGGGTTTCGTACTTAATTGGGTTATATTGGAAATAATTTGATAAATTTCAAAGAATGTAAATAAATATTCCACTAAAATTTAGTTTAGTTAATAAATGCAAATAATTGGAAAAAAATTGCAATAATGTTGAAGTAAAGATTGCAAACTATTTATTAATTTTGTTTTGAACAAATCAAACTTATTACTCCCTCCGTTTCGTAATACTTGACGTTTTAACCTTCTTCACTTAGATTAAGAAAAAAAGCAATTATTACATGTAAGAAAGACTCAAACACCCCTTTAACAATTCATTTACCTAGAAAATTAAATGCATTTACAAAGGGTGTGTCAATTATTAAATAAGGGTATAATTGGTAAGTAATGGTAAAAGTTCCTAGATAATTAAAAAGTGTCAAATATTTTGGAAAAAAATTGAACACTAAAAACGACATGTTTTGCGAAACGGAGGGAGTAACTAAAATATGAGAAAAGCCCAAGCTATGATATGAGTAATAGGAAAGCCCAGTTAACTATGTTTGGAAGAATGTGAAAAAGCCGAAGCTCCAAACCAGGAAAAATATGCAGGTAGAGAGAAAAAGTGTATAAATGACGTGGCTGAGAATCAAACCTAGGTAAATAACGAAAACGGGGCTTTCGCTGCATGCTGAATTATGTCAAAATATTTATATATACACAAAAATCATAAATTTGAGGCCCTAAAATCGAGTAAAATTTTGGGGGCCCTTGGCGACCGCCTCACCCGTCTTACCTCATGGCCGGCCATTCTAGAATGATTTACCTATCAATGGGTGCACTTTTAATGTAAATATCTCTAAATTGTGTATAAATACTCAAAAAAATAATACTCCCTCTGTCCCAGAATGATAGTCCCCCTATTTTTATGGGTTTTATGAAAGAACTTTTGAGTATTAATTAAAGCTACTTTTAATTATTCTAATGAAATTTTTGAAATTGTTCTTGATACACCATTTAATATCAATTTTTAGTTTCACTTAACATAATTATAAGTAGCATTTATAACTGCTTAAATTTCACTCGTAGTAACAACGAAAAAAGGTGGACTGGGACGGAGGGAGTATTATTTTCCACTAAATATGAGAATTCATTGGGTACACCACCACGCGTAGTAGCAATAGCAAAGGTGGATCCGCCTATGGTTGTTGTAATATCCCACTAATTCGTTATCAATCCTTTTCGCTCCATTATTATTTGTGGGATGAAATTCCACCCCATATTCCACGTTATAAGTCGTGTTATAAGTCTTCTGGTGGATGGTAGGGAATGCCAAATGAAAAGCCAACTTTAGTCTCTGAAGGTTGCCTTCATTGCATAATTTAAATCCTTGGTCCAATGTTTTCAGTATTGTTTCGTCCCAAAATGATCATCACGTTTGACTATTCAAACATTTTAAGGATATCAACACTTGCTTCGATCACTAGCTATATGTTGTGTTTATGCACATTTAAGCCTAAATTGTAGAAAAGAAAAGAACTTTTTGGGACAGTGAAAAATGGCAAACGAGAAGATCATTACGGGACGGAGGGAGTATTATATTATAATTCTACATGTGGGTAATTGAAGCACATATCGGTGAAGCAACGATTTTGATTCTCAATCACTAAGAACTTCACTCAACTTTCGACATCTAGAGCTAAATGTCAACAAAAAACCATACTTTCAAATTACTTTACAATGTATTAAGCATCAATAATCAAATAATGTTTAATACTATCAAACAATCCACCTTGAAAAGGATGTTATATTTTCTATTCAATCACGGTCGTCAGATCATTGTTTTTTTTATACAAAGAAAACAATGCATTCACGGATTGGGCTCATTGCATCCATGCTAATGCTCCTTTGTCCCATTTGTCCGATAACAAATGTCATGCTCCCTTCACCCAACGAAAAGATTTTAAATTTGCTTTTTGTTTAAATGTTCCATAGTATAATTTGTGTGCTTTTGTAGGGAAGTAAAAAAATTGCCTCAAATCTATATTTTACTATTAATACACCCTCTGCCCTAGAGTGATAGCCCCCCTATTTTTATAGGTTTTACTAAGGAACTTTGAGTAATAATTAAGGTCACTTTTAATTATTCTAATGAAATTTTGAAATTGTTCCTGATACACCATTATAAATACTATTAATATCAATTTTTAGATTCACATTAATATAATTATAAGTAGTATTTATAACTGCTCAAAATTCTCTCGTGGTAATAATGAAAAATGATGGACTATTTTTCTGAGACGGAGAGAGTATTAATTTATGGGAGATAGGAAAGTATAGCTAAAGGTAGATAAGTGCTTTAGTCCATTATCTCTTGCTCATAAAAAACAACAACTTTAAGTTGCATGCGAAAGTTTTTGTCGTCCAAGCATTAGGCTGCTATGTGTAATGCAAGATTACTTTAAAGTCATGCCAATTTCCCACTTGAAATTTGTCATTTAACGTTAATTGCGGTGTTGTCAAGATTAAGACATTGTTTATGAAAAAAAAGATTGCAAAATTTTAAGATATTACTCCATCCGATCCAAAATAACTGTCTTTTTTTGCATTTGCACAACTATTAAGAAATGTAATAATTATCATGACTTAGTGACAAAAGTTCCAACTTTACCCCTATTAAATGTGCAACTTTCTTACATTAATGTCTCACACTAAGATAATTAATAAAAGAGAACAAGTTTCAATGCAAGGATAAGGTGGCGTTTGTTTTTTTTAATTGTTAAGTCCTGAAATCTGAATTCTCATCTGAATCAATAAGAGGCAGCGTCTGAAGACTGAATTCTGAATTATTCAAGCTGTTTGTTTTTTCATCTGAATTCACATCTGAATTGTTTTTTTTTTAAGTGTTAACCTTTTGAAATATTATGTATAAGCATGAGAATTAATGGATAATAATGGATTTTTATTTGCTAAAAGAAAAGTGAAAAAGCATTTTAATTATTGTTACTTCTGACACCATTCAGACTTCAATCAGACTTCATTTTAGGTCTGATTCATTCAGACTCCATTCAGATCAAAAGTCTCTATTCAGATCTGAAAGCTGAAAAAAAAAAAAACAATATGAATTGGAGAAGGTCTGATTCGCTAGACATTCAGACTTCATTCAGATCTGAATGAAAAAAACAAACGAGGCCTAAGAGAGACATTTAGCTCAAAAGTGACAATTATTTTGGACCAAAATTTTGGTCCAAAAGTGACAATTATTTTGGACCGGATGGAGTACAAACATAAGAGAGTTTTAGTGGGATATATTAATATTTCAAGAGTTTTATAGATGCATAAATAAAATTGCGAAATTAATGATTATATGGAGTTTTTTTTTTAAATGAAATTTGGTCAAAATCAAATCAATTATAAAATATGAGTAGTGTTGTTTTCTGATGTGGTCGGGTCTAAATCATGGGTGGGCCGGAAGTAGTCCAATTAAGTGACATGATTTGGCCCAATTGATATCTTGTTGTCCATATCGCCAAAGGGAGACCGGTCGAATCGCCAAAGGGGGACCGGCGAGTTGCCAAAGGGAGACCGGTCGAGTTGCCAAAGGGGACCGGTCGAGTTGCCAAAGGGAGACCGGTCAAGTCTCTAAAGGGAGACCGGTCAAGTCGCTGCCTGGGTGAGATCGGTACCAAGGCGAGATCGTTGGGTGATGTGGTCTTGAGAACGGCCCTGCTGGAGAATGTCCCATCCGCCGAACACATTAAATGGAAAGTAGAAGACGTCCACTTCACTGACATTTCTCTGTGAACCCACTAGGAAATCTACGGGAAAACTCAAGTGGTAACGAGGGTCTCTTTTGGCTCCTCGTGAAGGACCAATGGAAAGCTGACAAGTCGCGTTACCCAAGGAAGCCTTCAAGGGATTCCGATCATGGGGTTCTAAACCCACCAATTCCGGTACATCGGATATCTCAACTCCTAGATTGTCAAAACCCTCTTGAGAAGTGGGCATTTTGAACCCGGTTTCCATCCAACTCGCTCGACGAGCCCGCTTGTTATTATTACCATCCCGACTTGGCGAGAACTCGGCAGACTGTTGGGGCAAGCCAGAAGGATCATTAAGGTGGGTTCTCCTAGCTTCCCCACTAGAAGTGGTCACTTCCTCAAAAAAAATCTCAAGGTTACTTGTTTTCCCAGACCTTGGGTCGGGTTCACCAGCACCGACGTTTTCCGCTGCCATCTCAAAATCAATAGCAAGATCAGACCCAATAACTCTCTCAGGTCTGTCGACTTGATCGACGACTGGGGAGGCATCTCGCCGAGGGGTACTCATTCTCCTACGATGTTGACTGCCAGCACGAAGTGCTTCCAACCGTTGATCAACTAAGGCCCCCGTTTCGGTACCATCCTTAGAGATTGGAAGAGCAAGATTCTCTGGGGCCTGGGCAAGGGCAACTTGACGGTCATCGATTTTATGTTTCCTCCCCTTTTTTGTGTTCGCGTAAGCGAGTCGCCTTGCCTCGAGATCCATAGCAAAAAAATCTGCAAACAATACACGGAGTAGCCATTTAAGAAAGGAAACCGAGTGTAAAAGTGGAATAAAAGCCAATCATAAATGAAAACATGTCGTACCATTAATCTTGGTCATTTCCTCGCAACCATTTTTACTCTGGCAGGCTTTACAATCTTTACCAAACACACCACCCGAATGCAAATCCCAACCAGGATAAGACTCAACATGTTCAATAGGAACTATGGGGGCTACGAGGGAAAGATTGTGAATAGGAAGCCCAACTCGTTTCAATAAAGTCGGATTTTGTAAAATTCCACTCCAAGAAAATAAAGCCTTTTTCCCATCTATTTGACCCAATAAGCTAAAAATATCGTCCTCATCGGTTAAAGAATCCTTATTCTCATACTTACTCTCAAACTTGTTTAGAGTAGGGATGGGGTGAGTCCAACCTATACGAGACAGGACAAGAAGTGGACAATCTTTCCATTTTGGGACCTTTCCCGGATAGGGGGTGATTAATTTATTTTTCTTTCCCCTAAAAGTAAGCCTGGAATCGTCTATCCCTTTAAGTCTGGAAGGACTTGTGACCCCATCAAAGAAATCTCTCAACAAGGTTAAAGTGGGATCACAACGAACAGCTCGACAAATGACAATGAAACAGGTAAGCACTCGTATAATGTTTTGGTGTAAATCTACTATGTTGGCCTTCGTGTGGTACAAGAAAGACGATATGAAGGGGTCCAAGGGCAATCACAATCCTACCTCAAATTGCGAGGGATAAATGATCACACCATCGTGCCGAGTACGCATGGCACTTAAGTTCAACTCACCCTTAAAGGCTCGAATATGATACTTGTCGGGATCTATGCCAAAATTAGTATGGTAAACAGTCTTATTGGGATGAGGGTATGAACTGATGGCTTCACCTTTGGGCGAGCTCATCCTGTCTGGGTTAACCACCTCGGTTTGACGAGATGCCGACTGGTTTTCCCCTTGATCCTCCATAGCTTCCCTGGGGGACGGATAAGCGAATCGTCTGAAAAAGAGACGATGAGGGTCAGGGACTTGATAGTCTGTATCTGAGGTATCTAAGGATTCGAAATCAAGAGGATGACCATAAAAAGAACAAATGTGAGAAGCAAAGTCTCCCCGGGTGAAAAAACCCTCTATTTCAGAGTCTGGGGAAATAGAGGCTGATCCTCGAATTTCTAAAGAATCAAGCACCATTGTCTCAGCATCGAAACAAATCAACAGTGAATTAAGCTCTTCATGGGACATCCGAATCCATATATTGTTGAAAAACTTGTAAAACCCCCCACTCAGTTTACATTGGCTATACTTCATTTGGCGAGCACACATTTTAGTACGAGCCATGATGAATCGACAAAGACAATAGAAAGAATAGAAAATCGAAAAGGGGATACCTGGGAAGCCGCGCCTTGACGGAAAAATCGGAAGTGCAAGCCGAGTTAGATAGAGCCGGAAAGAATGGGGGATCGAGACCCTACCGGGATTCTAGAGAGAGAAAGAAGAAGTGAAGTCTGGTTTTTGGACTTGGAATATGGGGAATAAGAGGGGTTTGTCGATTATGATAAATGGAAAAGGTTTCCTTTAGCCCCTCCCCTTTTTTCTTTTTTCTTTCTAAATACTCCTATTCCTTTATTTTATTAATATTGTTATTATTGTCTCAAAAGTACTGACCTGCGATATCTTTGTCGCTATGAGGCGAGATCGAGATGGGGACTTGGAAAATGTGGTGCCGTGGTTTCGTCAATTCGGGGTTTAATCCGGAACCCGCCATTGAGGCCTGATGAAATTCTCACCCGGACCATGAATGATCGCCGGTGTGAATTTGGGGGCTAATGATGTGGTCGGGTCTAAATCATGGGTGGGCCGGAAGTACTCCAATTAAGTGACATGATTTGGCCCAATTGATATCCTGTTGGCCATATCGCCAAAGGGAGACCGGTCGAGTTGCCAAAGGGGGACCGGTGGAGTTGCCCAAGGGAGACCGGTCGAGTTGCCCAAGGGGACCGGTCGAGTTGACAAAGGGAGACCGGTCGAGTTGCCAAAGGGAGACCGGTCAAGTCTCTAAAGGGAGACCGGTCAAGTCGCTGCCTGGGTGAGATCGGTACCAAGGCGAGATCGTTGGGTGATGTGGTCTTGGGAACGGCCCTGCTTGAGAATGTCCCATCCGCCGAACACATTAAATGGAAAGTAGAAGACGTCCACTTCACTGACATTTCTCTGTGAACCCACTAGGAAATCAACGGGAAAACTCAAGTGGTAACGAGGGTCTCTTTTGGCTCCTCATGAAGGACCAATGGAAAGCTGACAAGTGGCATGTGAGGGTGAGGCAACTGCTATGTGAGTATATAAGGAGAATCCCATTATGAATTAAGGTTAAGCTCTCTTCTCTCTCCAAAAATACTCTCTAACAATTCCTTTGTTTCTTCAACCACTGTGCATCTGATTCTCACGCCCGAGGTTCATCGCCGGGAAACCCTCCCGGCATTGAGCTAACGGTTTATTCTGTTCTCAGGTATCTTTAGGGAAAGAAAGGCGGAGTCTCCCATCGTAAAGGATAGACTACAACCGGAGCGTGGTGGGCTTATTTTTACGGCAGCATCATTTTCTTGAAAAATAACTTGTAGCATAGGCTGTGAGTCGGTGCTCTTCGACTGTGAGGCAATTGTCAATTGCTGAATGTTAAATGAATAATATTAGGGGAAAAAAAAGCAACAAAATCTTGCTCACAAAATCTTGGGTGTAATGATTTTATTGGTGTTTTTAAGTAGAGTGTGGCAGGTCTATTATCGATGCAACCAATAAAATATCGTTACCTCATTTTGTGATCAAGATTTTGTTAGCTTATTTTGTGCCCCTAGCATTAGTCAGGTTAAATTGGTTGTAAACAACTTAATTGCCTTCTTCCTCCATAATCGAATATGTAGCCTGATTAATTGAGATTGATATGCAATTTTTTTTTATGTTCGGTATTCAGTAATGACAGTCTTACATATTGATCAATGACAAATTCTTGGATGGTGCGGCAAGCTTAGTTTGTTCTGCTGCTTCTCGCAGTCACCTGCTCCGCTACAGCCGACCGCAAGATCCAGCCCTCTCTCTTTTCAGATCGCAACACATGTATCCCTTAAAAAAAGAAAAACAGTAACTTTAAAGAGGCGGTCTCGCGTGCGGCGGCGCCGAGCCGAGCCATGCCCTATTTTTTTTTTTTTTTTTTTTTTTTTTTTGCCGATTTTTTTTTTTTTTTGCCCCCACAACTTTTTTTCCTCCCACCAAAAGTAACACTTCTTATAACGAAATGTAACACTTTTGTTTTTCAAATGTAACACTTTTTTTTTCAAAAATGTACCACAATTTTGATACAATAGATTAAAGATAACATAAAAATTAACGAGTAAATTAATATAACACTTTTTATAAAGGAATGTAACATTATTTTTTCAAATGTAATACTTTTTTTTTTCAAATGTAACACTTCCCCCCCCCCCCCCAACATTAACATAGGATTGACAACTAAACTAATGTTACATTTTATAAAAAATGAAAGTAACATTTTTTTTTCTCAATTGTAACATTTTACATTCTTAAATGTAACATTATATATGAAATGTAACAATTTTTTATTGAGAAAGTAACAATTGAAATGCAAACCCATTTTTTTTTTATAAAAACTGTTGTTACATTTAACAGTAAAAAAGTGTTACTTTGTGAAGATGAAAGTGTTACTTTTATCAGAACAGAGTGTTACATTTGAACTGACAAGCAGATCAATTTTTTTTGTGTCTTAAAAAGTATTTTTTTTTTTAAAAAAATCAAACCACATCATGACCTATGTAGTTTTATTCGTCTCGTCGAGACGAACACAACGGTATTTTTAATCTTTTTTTCTGAGTTGTAAATCTCAAGATATAGCATTTTAAAGTATTTGGTTTTTTTTTAAAAGGGACACGTGTCAAAATCTGGGAGAGGGAGGGTTGGATCTGGACAGTCGGATGCAGCGCCCCAACCAGCCGCGCGAAGCAGCGGAACCAAGCACCCTTGCCGCACATGGTGCGGCGGATGTATGCTAGAATTTGTCAACTTTAAAATGCTATATCTTGAGATTTATAAATCGTTTTTTTTTTTAAAATACTGTTGTGTTCGTATCGACGAGACGAATAAAACTACATAGGTCATGATATGATTTGATTTTTTTTTAAAACATATTTTTTTACACACAAAAAGTTTGAGCTTCTCGTCACCTGAGATGTAACACTCTGTTTTGATAAAAGTAGCAGTTTCATCTTCAAAAAATTACACTTTTTACAGTCAAATGTAACAACAATTTTACAAGAAAATTTACATTGTTTGATAGTTTTTGTGGTTAAAAAAAGTAATATTTGAAGTGTAACAAAGTGAATATATGATTATAATTTTTTATATAGATGAATGTAACATTTTTCTTTAGTAAATTTTAATTTTCTTCTTTAAAAAGAGAGTAAAAATTCATATATATAATCGGGTTTGCATTTCAATTGTTACTTTCTCAATAAAAAATTATTACATTTAAGAATATAAACTGTTACATTTGAGAAAAAAAATATTACACATTTTTTATAAAATGTAAAATTAGTTTAGTTTGTTAATCTTATGTTAATTTTGAAAAAAAAAGTGTTACATTTGAAAAAAAAGAGTGTTACATTCCTTTATAAAAAGTGTGACATTTGTTTAGTTGTCAATCTTTATGTTATCTTTAATCTATTGTAGCAAAATTGTGGTACATTTTTTTTTTGAAAAGTGTACATTTGAAAGAAAAAAAATGTTATATTTCGTTATAATAAGTGTTACTTTTGTTGGTAGGAAAAAAAGTTTTGGGTGGAAAAAAAAAAAAAAAATCTCGGCAGAAAAAAGAAAAGAAAAAAAGAGAGGCTAGGCTCCGTGCGCCGTCGCACGCCATGCGGCGGACGCACATGAGACCTCCTCTTGATTAATAGCTTAATTTATCTCGAAATATGGTACAACTACAACTTAACCTGTTCTTACAAAACAAGTAAAATAACTCAAAATTTTCATTATAAAAAAGCAAATAATATGGATATTTTTCACATTGACCCACAAGAGAAAATTATAATCAAACATTCACATCAGTCAATGCTGATTCAACTTGAGATAATATAAACTACACCACATTTCATTTCATTTTCCATTTTAAAAATAAAGTCTAAACCAACTCCGAAACCGGACAAACCCCAAGCAACTTCCTCGAATCCACAATGGTAGAATAGAGTAATTTAAGATGAGTGGGTGGGTCTTATGAATGAAGAACACTTTTTTCTGAGATCAAAGAAAAACTATTTTTCATGTCGACACTTAAATAAACATACACTGAGTTTACTAAGACTCTTTACGCAAACATTTTTTTACACTAACACTTATACTTTGCATTGACATTTAATAATAATGACATTGACACTTTTTTACACTAATATTGACACTTTTTTACAATAACACTAACACTATTTTACTCTAAAACTTGTATTCTTTGACACTAAGATTTTTTTATCCTGACATTAACACACTATACATTGACATTTTTACACTAACACTTTTTATACCGACTTTTAATAATTTAGGCAGTGACACTTTCTTACACTAACGCTTACACGTCGAAATACGTTTTTTTTTTTTTTTTTTTTGGTTGTTGAGATTTTGGCATTTAAGATTTCAAAAAAAAAAAAGAAAAGAAAAAAGAAAAAAAGAAAAAAATTAGAGTTATTTAATTTAAACGAAAAAAACGAGAACCTTCCAAGCAAAAACCGAGTTTCAAGAACCCCCAAGGCCCACAGGCCACAGCCGATTGCCGGGTTGCCTTCTTCTTCTTCTTTTCTCCATTTCGCAATTCCCCGGCCTCTCGAAAGTTGAAACCCCACGATCCAAAGCCCTCCATTTCACTTTCTCTCTCTACGCTGATTCAGAATTCTAGAGGGATAAAGTTCCGATTTTCATTCCTTAATTAGGGTTGTTCTTAGGAAAACCTAATCTTTTTTAATCCCCATTCGCTCACGTATATTTTGTATAAAGAATTTTAGAATGTCGAAGGCGGTAAAATCGGCGGCCAAACAAGCTGAACAACTCAAGCTCGATGGTAATATTTATTTTAGCAAGAATCGATTAGGTGCAGCCATTGATGCTTATACTGAGGTATGTAGATATTCCTTTATTTAATTGATTCAGAATTCAAAAAGAAATGTGGATTTTGTTTCTTGATTTTAACTTAATCTTACGTCACCAGGTGTTTGATAAAATGCCTGTTCAGAGTTCTTGCGCTATAGTATGTTAGTAATTGTTTATCGGCAATGTTTGATTTTCAGGCGATTACGTTGTGCCCTAATGTCCCAGTTTATTGGAGCAATCGTGCTTTGTGCCATATGAAGCGAGAGTATGTTTTATCTTTGATTTAGCATATTGTTTTTGGGATGGTTTTCTTTCTTAGGTTTTGGGTTTACTTTGTATAGTTTGATTTTGTTTTAGTTTTTTCTGTTCGTTTTATGTAGTGATTGGACAAGAGTTGAGGAGGATTGCCGTCGAGCTATTCAGCTTGATCATAATTCTGTCAAGGTTGGAATTTAGTAAAATTTTAACTTCTAGATACATGTATTTGTACTCTCCGTGTACGAAAAAAGTAGTTTTACTTGACACAAACTGAACTTTTACTCCAATATTCTACTTGTTTCTATATATTTTCTATAGTTTTCACCAATACAACAATTTCTTTTGTGTGATATGCACTAGAATTGTCATGTGTTTGAGACGAAAAGTGCTCTTTCCTCCAAAAATGATGGATGCTTATGGGTTATAATAAGAGATGGACTACCCATTTCTGGAAAATAGTAAGTGAGACTATTTTTGGGGTGGAGAGAGTATTTGGTTGTTTTCTGCTGGATGTCTGTTGCCTCTTCAGTGAAAGTTTCGAACTGTGTGGGCAGTTACACCGGAATTATTGATTGTGATGAATGATATTGAGAGTTGCTAGATTGATGTTGTTGTTGTTGTTGTTTTTTTTTTTTTTTTTAAGTAGATGGATATACTGGCATAAATAATTTTAGCCCATCTCTCTTGTTGTAATTGGTGTGGGCATGTATCTATCTGCTGTGTAGAGACACATACACCGATACACGTTAAGTTTTTTTTATTCCATATGGACTTATTTGGATATCAATTTTGAAGATATGTGGCTGATTTTGGCAAGGGGTATAGGTACAGTGTGAGGCCATGTCATTGGTGATTATCACTTATCAGATATCAACTGCTGATTGGTTAATTTTGTAAGAGGCACTCATTGACCCTTATGGTCAGTGGTGATTATCACTTATCAGATCTCAACTACCCTTTATGCAGTGCCTAGGGTAGTCATGGAGGGTTCTCACCTGGATTAGTTTTAGTTTAGGGCTTGTGTAACTTAACACACTGGGGAACACCTAGAATCTGGAAGAAGTGGTTATAATTAAAGCAAGGTTAATTTTGTTTGGTGTATTTTGTGGACTCCAAAGTATCTTTCAAGTTTGCAGACCTGAGACATTCTTGTTATCTCTTTTTCTTGGTTTACCGTGAATTCCTTGATCATTTGTGGAGTTCATGTTGTTGGCTGCCAAGACATTGTCTGTTTCACCCGAATGGATGTTTGATCATTCTATTTTATTGAAGAAAGCACTAGACTACTTCAAGGGTTGCATGCTTAATTTTACAAGTGAGTGGGTGTTTCTTATTTGATGAACTTGGCTAAGCGGTTCTAGGTAGATTTGTGACTTGATTTTTTGAGTAATGCGGATAGAGCAATGCTAGGGGCACAAAATAAGGTCACAAAATCTTGCTCACAAAATGAGGTGGCGATATTTTATTGGTTGCATCGATAATGGACTCGCCACACTCTAATTAAAAGCACCAATAACATCACTACACTTAGAATTTTGTGAGCAAATTTTTGTGACTTTTTTGTTCCCCTAGTGTTATTCATGCGGATAGCTAACAGGATTTTCAGTCCTGTGGCTGTGGAGATGGGCTCATATGTTTGGTTCACCATATTCTGGTACCGGATTTTTAGAGCGAAGCTTAGAATGGTGGAACTTCGCGATATTTAGAGAAAAATACAATTGGAGTCATAGAGCCATGTCTTTCTTCTTTCAGCTGTCAGTAGAAAACCTAACCAATCACGGTTCCGAAGTGAGAAGGGATCCAAGTTTGGAATATAAAGGAATTGCTGCAAGCTGGAGTTTCGAAAACTATTGGAGCTAGCTTTATGTATAGAGATTTGGGACATTTATGCACCACCTATGACTTGTTTTGTGACAAACAGTTTGAAAAATTTGGTGTTGATGTAGCATAGCAAATTGGATACTGCAGACTCCACTAATATGTTAAGAAGCTACGAGTAGTATTCACTCCTATACTTTTGTTCAGCTACTTGAATGAGAAGTTGGAAAATGTTAAAAAGTCTTTCAAGACTTTTCTAATATGGCATTTTGTTGTTTGGCTTAATGTGTGTCTCATTGATGACAACTGTTTTCGTCTTCGAAATTGAAACATACTGCCCTCTTTATTTGTTGCTATGGATGCGTGTGGAATTTTTGGCCTTTCCAGGGCAATTGCTACGCTTAAGTTTTGACCTCTTGTTTGTTCACTGATAATCATCTTTTCCAGGGCAATTGCTGCTTTTAACTTTTTAGCACTTTTAATCATTCTTCTTTCGATACACACTGACTATTCCCTCAAGTAGGGATATTGCATGCTATTCTTTGCACTTTGAACCATTCTGTTGGCTGTACTTTGGCAAACTAAATTAACTAACGATAGATTAATTTTCATAGGGGGTTACTGAGAGATCGTTACATAGAGAATCTTTATCGTATAAATTTCTTCCTTATTTCTTTGTTCAAATTATGTTAGGAGGGGAACTTTAAGTGTTTGTTAAGACAATACATAGTGATGTTTATCTTATTGTAAGGTTTACCGACATTGGATCTTCCTCGACTAATATGACGCACAGGTAGATACCACCAATCATGCATAACAGTAGATATATTCAATGGAGCCTAGAAAAGTTTGGCATCATGGTGCATTGTCTTCTCGAGTCTTGTTATATTGAACCAAATTATTACATTAAAAAGCACACAGTAGGTGTATCCAGAGAGGTTTTGTTCGTGGTGGTATTCTATGTTTAAGTTCTCACTTGTTTACCTATGGAATTTTGTATATGTGTTCAGTCATTGTTCTTTTGATACGGTGGTCTGACAAGATAGTTGCACTTGCTAAATGCAGGCTCATTATATGCTTGGTCTTGCCTTATTAAAGCGGGAGGAATATGCTCAAGGGATAAAGGATTTGGAAAGGGTATGAAGTTGTTTCACTCGATGGTTTTGAATAATCTTTAATTTTTGATGCAGTTGCATTGTTTTATTCGTAGGCCTCGTAATGTTTACATGCTTATACATTTTACAGTATCATTGCAAATAGTCCTTGCCACTTGGTATGGAGTCTGGTGTGAGGGTGAAATGCCTTCTTGTTTACTCCCTCTGTCCCCTAATGATCTTCTCATTTACCATTTTTCATTGTCCCAAAAAGTTCTTCCCATTTCTAGCATTTAGGCTTAAATGTGCGTAAACACAACATTGCTAGTGGAGCAAGTGTTCATATCTTTAAAAAGTTTGATTAGTCAAATGTGAAAATCAGTTTAAGACGGAGGGAGTATTCCTCAATTTCTCAGATGATTCTTGTAATTTAACTCCATTCAAGCAGGAAGAAGGTTGTGACATAATTTCAGTAATTTAGGGTAATGGGAATTGGGGAGAGAGCATCTGATGCTAATAAGTGATGAACATTGAAGAAAAATACTAATATCACATTAAAGAGATCTGAAGACTTGCAATTGATTGTTCTTGAGCTTTCTTGATCAAAAGAATCTTATTTATGTGTGGTAAATGGTTTCCATGTGTTACATGTGAAACATTCTAGAGTTTTTTTCTATCCTTATAGTTCTAGGATACTTTTGTTTCAAATACGATTTTCTTAGGCACTGAGGGAGCATATTTTTTGATCTTCACTGCTTTTAAGTAATAACTTATTTTCAGGCTCTAGATCTCGGAAGAGGTGCACATCCAAATAGTTATATGGTAGAGAAGATATGGCAGGAGCTTGCAAAAGCTAAATATCTCGAGTGGGAACGTGAATCTTCTAATCGGTCATGGGAATTGCAAAAACTGAAGTATGTACTCTCTTTTTACATTTGGCAATAGATCATGAGAATTTTCCTGTTCTTCTGGCTTGTTTATTGTGCCTTTTGGTTTCTTAATTACCTTTGGTGACTGCTTATGCAACAGAGAAGCTTGTGAGACGGCTCTCAAACAAAAGAATCAGTTTGATAGTTTTGAAACCGAAGGTTTTGTAGATGAAATTACGGATTCAACTTCCAAACAATTGCATGCCCTAAGTCAAGTATTCGAACGAGCAGCAGAAGATGATACACCCACAGAGGTGAGCTTCCGACATTCTGCTAAATTTTGCATGCTCCCTCATTCCAAAATGATATTCCCACCTTTTTTTTTATTAATACGAATGAACTTTGAGCAAAGATTATTGATTGATTTAGTTATTCTAATGAAAATCTAAAACTTGTTATTGATAGTATTGTTAACGGTGTATCAATAACAAGTTTTAGATTTTCATTAGCATAATCAAATAAATATAAAGTTATTGCTCAAAGTTCATTTGTAGTAACGGCAACAAAAGTGAGAAGATCATTTTGGGAGTGAGGGAGTATTCTTTTTTTCCGTTTATAATTGAATGAATCTTATTCACTCGGACCATGACTGAGAATTTCAGATACCGGACTACCTGTGTTGCAATATCACGCTCGAGATATTCCGTGATCCTGTGATTACTCCAAGTGGGGTAACATATGAGAGGGCTACTATTCTTGAACATCTCGAAAAGGTACATATACCATTCATTTTTATGATTCTTTAAGCCTACCGAAATAGATTAACTTATGGGCCCACAAACTGAAACTCAGGTTGGCAACTTCGATCCAATTACGCGTGAACCATTATATCAGAACCAGCTGGTGCCCAATTTGGCAATAAAAGAAGCCGTGCGAGCATATTTAGCAAAGAATGGTTGGGCATACAGATTGGACTGATTCTCACAGTTCTGTAGAGAAAAGAGGTTAGAGCAATCTATTCGTTTTTCTTGATTTGCAACTGAACCTGATGTTGCAGATCATGTCCGGTTGTTGTATGCTTATTGCCCAATTGTATAGTTCTATACTAATCTTTGTGCTGAACTCGATTCCACCCCCTTAATTTCTAGGAAGTGACGAGTATTATGTACAGTGTTTAAGTAAACCTTGATATTAATTGAGCTTGGCTTGATTTAAACATTATATTTGTTGCAGTACAGTAAGTGTGAGGTGAGTCTTCAAAGTTGAAGTTAGGTTCACACAAGTTTGACCAAAACTCGAGGTTGACTTTATTAAAGCTTATGCTCTTGGCTCGCTTACATCTTTGTTGAACTATACTGGTTTCTGCTTGAGTTAGTTGTACTCTGTTTAAGAATTTTGTTGTGTTCTACATCTCTGCTTCCTTAGTCTGCCGTTCAGTTATACTCCCATCCGGTTCAAAATGAATGTCTGTTTTTGCTTGTGATAAGTATAAAACTATTTATTTTTGGGACGGAGGGAGTATAATAGATGGGCTTTAGTAGGCAATGGCCTGTGGCCAAGCAACTGATGTGTCAGAAAATAATTGAAATTTTTTGACAGGACAAAATATGCCTTGTATTATAGTGTATAGGAGAGGAACAAGTTTAGGCAAAAGGTCTGAAGAAGTTTGCATACTCCCTCCGTCCGGGACGGTAGAAGCTTCACATTTTACACAAAAGGGTGTCCATTAATAAATAGCCTTCACCTTTCCTAAAATGGTTATAAATGTAGTCCCCACTTGTCAACCGCACTCCCTTTTTCCTCTCGCATACATTTCAATTGTGTTTCCCACTTATCATACCCACTAAATTTTCCCCCTCACATTTAAATTATGGGTCCCACTATTCATACCAACTCACTTCTTCCCTCTCACAACCCATTTCCCAGTCATCACTTTTCATTCTTGTGCCTCACTTTCAAAACGGTGAAGCTTTTACTGGGACAGAGGGAGTATATACTATAGCGGGAGTTTATTCAAATTATTGCAATGCTGTCTAATCAAATCATTTCATTTTACAATGTATAAGCATGTCCATTTAACTTGATTTGGCTGCATTTATTCCGAGATAATTGAAACATAGGTTTTCTTTTTGCTGGAGAAGGGAACAGAAATGAAGGGTGAAGGGGTCAATTTTTGGATGGTTTTTGTGTTGAATCAATTTATGCAAGTTACACATGGTAGACCCTAATAAAAAACAAAAGAAAAATTAAATAAATAATTCCCATGCTTGTCGCTTTTATATTACAAGTTGGCATCAATTTCTACACTTCGGTTTTTTACTTGGCAACACTTTCTTGTCACATCCATTTCAAATAGACGGTCTCATTTGATTATTAGTCAATATATGAACCGTTTCCCTTTCCATCCTCTGTTTCTCAACAGCAAGCAAATGGCTTGGTTCTCAATAAATACATGTCGTTTTAAGAGTTATTATTATTATTATTTTCTAAAATGCATGACTTTTTACTATTACCGAAGAATATTTACTCTTGATTACCTTTTATGCTATTATTCATTAATTACGAACTAACTATTGTCTCCAAAGGAGTGGCCCAGTTGTAAGGCCAAGCCTCACACTCGGTGAGTATAAGCATAACTGCCTAAGAAATTGGATTCTGACGTGTATTTTGAAATCTTTTCTGTATGCTTTCCCCGGTTGGTTTTGATAGGGTAGAGGGGGGTATATGCCTTATAATGGTATTACTAGTAGAACGACTTTAGGTAAAAGGTTAGAAACAAGAAGCATAATTCATAAAGTTTGCATATAGGAGTATACTATACTATGCCATAAGTTAATCAACTTATTGTATTGCTGTCTAATCAAATCATGTTACATTTGAACAAACATTGTCATTTAACTTTATTTGATTTGGCTGCATTTATTCTTTTAAACAGAGATTTTCCTCTTTTTTTTTTTTCCCCCTTGGGATGAAGGAGTGACAAGGAGGGAACAGAATTGAAGGGTAAAGGTGTCAATATTTGGATGGTTTTCTGTTCAATCAGTTGCTCATGGTAGTAGACCCATGGCCCTTGCAAATAATAACAACAACAACAACAACAATAATAATAATAATAATAATATTAATACTCCTTTTGTCCCTAAATGGGTGTCCATTTTCAGGAAATCTTTGTCTCAAAATGATTGTCTTTTATGAACATAACTTTGTCCCTAAATATTTTTTTTCGATTTTTTTTCACCGGTCTTTTTATACTTGCAAAACTAAATGTTTGGAAATGAGATTACAAGATTAAGATTATATATGAATCTTTGCAACCAAATTGTACAAAAAATTAAGATTTTCTGATGTCTCTTAAAATGAATTTTAGACACTCATTTAGAGACAGAGGTAGTAATAAATCATTTAGAATTTAGAGACAGAGGTAGTAATAAATAAGAGTGACATGAAAAGAGCAGGTTCAGGGTGGCCATGCCTGTCTCTTTTATGTTACAAGTTGACATCAATTGTCTACGTTTCGGTTTCAATTGGTGCCTGACTCCCACATGTTTGGGGGTCTTACAAACTTGTCACTTTGTGACCTAAACACCTGATAATACTCCATAAAATAAATTAAAATAAAAAAAAAAATAAAAAAAAATCAGTAGACTTGTTGGTCAATTTTCACCTTTGTAATCCCAGTGTTTTGAAATACGGTTCCCTTTTTTTTATTTGACTGAATTGTGAGCAATAAATTTAATTATTTTAATAATTTAAAAATTATATTGATACTCATTTCGTATTTAAATAAATGTTCAAAATTTATTTTAAGAGACAATTGGAAAAAGATACTCCCTCCGTCCCAAAATGATCTTCTCATTTGCCATTTCTCATTGTCCCAAAAAGTTCTTCCTATTTCTACAATTTGGGCTTAAAAGTGGATAGACACAACATGACTAGTGAAGCAAGGATTCATGTCCTTAAAAAGTTTGAATAGTCAAACGTGAAGTTCATGACCGAGAAAGTACTACATAAGCATGTTTAGTAGCATAAATTCACAAAAACTCTTAATGATCTCATTATAATTCGCGATGAGTCCAAGTGTAAACTAAAACTTGCTACAGTATATGATAAGAGTGGATTTAGTAACTTTAAAAAAAATGGATACTCATTTTGAAACTAAGTTTCTTGATATTCGAACATTTATTTAAAGACAAAGAGCAGTATTTATAATAATGTATAAATAATACTCTTTCAGTCCCGCTCGATTTAGGACGATTTTCCATTTTGGGCGTCCCACTCGACTTAGGACGGCCCAAAATGGAAGGGTTATACACTACTTTTTAATTTAATAAGACCCACTTATCATACTCACAACAACAATCTTTTTACTATTCTTCCCACTCACTCTCTCATACTTCAACACTTCCTCCACTCATTCTCTTTCCTCTTAAAATATAGTTTTCCTTAATCCCCGTGTCGGAACCAAAAATCTTAAGTCGGACGGGACGGAGGGAGTAAATTTTAAGTTTTCATTAATATAACTAAATTAATTTATTAAACATCGTTTCGAAACAGAGTGAATATTATCTAACGCTTTGAAATGTCTTCATTTTGGTGCATGGACATCATTTCCAAATTCCAATAGACTAGTCAATTTCTAGTTGTGCCATGCACCCAAAATGGCATGTTGTACTATTTCATGCAGGCATAATACATTGAAATGTGACTAGGTTTCCAATCGTTACTAAACTGAGCAGACAACGATAACAACTTGACTCATTAAATAATTCCTTTCACGCCAATAATAATAAATAAAAAAATAATAATCAAACAACCATTTTTTTTTAGTAAATCCAAATACTCCCTCCGACCCAAAATGATCTTCGCATTTGACTATTCAAACTTTTTAAGAATGTGAACACTTGCTTCACTAGCCATATGTTGCTTATGCACTTTTAAGCCTCAATTGTAGAAATAGGAAGAATTTTTTGGGACAATGAGAAATGGCAAATGAAAAAATCATTTTGGGACGGAGAGAGTATAATATCCTTTTAAGGATGGATTATTAAACAAAAATTCCTCATTTCAGATCACATTATTAGCATGGTTAAGGGACATTATATTATGTTCAACGGCTTTCTTTTCCCTTTTGAATCGTTTAAAAGAAAGACTTAATCATTAAGTAAACCATTTTAATTAAGGATCCTAAGCTAATTCATTTGCTTTCTACCTATAAAAAGTGTGAGGGATCTCTATTGTTCACATGTCTCTTTTATTATCACCAATATGTTTTACACGGAATCTAAACAAAGAAGAAAAGAGATGACCATAAATGTTTTTTTTTTTTTTATCTAATGAGGTGAAATATAATACTCTTCCGTCTCTAAATCAAAATGAATACTCTCTCTCCGTCTCATAAGAATCTCATAAGAAGAAGTATCACACTTTTTTTTTTTAGTTTGTCTCAAATTAAAACTCACATACTTAAATAAAAAATTGTTAGTAAATCAGACCCAAGAGATGACAGAAAATAACGAACACAAATCGACAAACAAAAACCCAAAATTTACGTGGTTCACTAACAACCTATTGGCTACGTCCACGGGCAAAGGGAAACAAATATTATTAATATGTCCGGAGAAACAATTACAGAAGAAACACTGATGATCACACTAATCTATTTTTGATCACAAAATTCTTGACTGTGCAAACCCTAGATATGGAATTGTTGATATCTCTTTTCTCTCTCTGTTTCTATCTCTGTAGAGGATACTAGTTACGACTAATATTTATACTTTTATAGTCCTAACCCTGAAGACAGAAGGAGTCTCAAAATACAACTCCCAAAAGGAATTAATTAAGTCCCACGCATTTTCCTCGTTCCGCGCTAAGTCTGGACTAGCTTCCTCATGAGAAAGCAGATACGTTGCGGTATGGAATTAAATTGAACATGCTTTGTACATTAACCAACCTAGTAGTTGATAGCGTAAAACAAGTATGGAGCTTGCATAGCCATTCCATAAACTTTGCCTACCTATTTCCTCACAATAAAACCCTTTTTGGCCTTCAAATAGGCACACTTAAAAAGAATACTTAACCAATACCACAATCTAACTTGCCTTCCTTTTAATAAAATAACATCCTACCCTTTACATTTCTTTCTTTTCCTTTCCGGAATACAAAGGCACTAAAATTCATCTTTTTAGTGGCATCTACTCAACTCTATTTCATGATTTTATTCCTCCAAAAACCACATCCCAATATATGTAAATATCGTTTACTCGAAGCTGGACTGTTGTATACAGTCGACTGCTATACAGTTTGCTATACAAGTCACGCTGTTTGCGCCCTATATCCATATTTTCTTGAACAACTGAACTATATCATCCATTTCAAGGCAATTGCAAGTTCTTAGGTAGTTCTCTTGTCATAGACGTCAGCCAACCCCTATGGGGTTAAAACTATATACACAGCCCGGTAAATACACAGCCCATTTAATTCCATCGCTGCCCTTGCACGTCTCGTGTATACTTACACGAGATGAGAGCTTACATCTCGTGTACATATACACGACATACATCTCGTGTAAGTACACACGAGATGAGTCTCGTGTAGGTACACGTGACATCTCGTGTATGTATACACGAGATGTAAGCTCTCATCTCGTATAAGTATAGACGACATAGGCATCTGAGCCTGCTTTTCCACAACCGCAACAGCAAAAAGCAACAATAAACATAACTTGGAATGAAATTTGATTCTCAAATAGGACATCTCCACAAAACATCAATAGACCATTACACATATACTATCGCCTAATTGTATACGAAATGAAAGTGTTAACAAGGATAAGCATATAATTCAAACATTCATACAAACTGGATAAATCAAAAACCATTACACATATACTATCCTATATGTAATCTTCTTTGTCTTCTTGCATCGGTATCCTCCTCATAGAGTTGACTGAACTCTGCTATCCTATCTTGGTATGGGAGGAGTAGTTGGCTTGCGGTTGGATCACAGCGGTTCCGATAAAGGTTTGGCGGTGGTGGTATTGGGTAATCATTGCCTAACATGCGCAGCTGCAAAAGTAATAACAGTTATATACAAGACAATGAAATAAAATGAATATAAGTAAGACAACTAAATATAACTAATATAGATGAGACAATTAAGTTTCATACCGCTATAAAATGGTTTCCATTGACTTGTCCCACCACAACTGTGTTCACCGGTGGTTGTACTGGTGCAGTCACTGGAAGGCATAACATACCACCGCTAGTCGAGTAAGAAATGAACGCCACATTATACCTCGTGGCAATGATGTGCCCAAGATCTGGGAGCTCCATCCAATAATCACTGGGCGCCGTCCGGCTATAGCAAGCAATCTTACGTAAGAGTTCTCTTACCGATATCCAAGGTAGAACTCTTTCGTAAAGGTCTTGGCGAGCAAGCACCTCATTGTAACATTCTGTGCGCACTCAGCCCACTTCTCCTCATCTCCGTATATCTGTGCTGCTACGGCTCTATAGCCACAATGTCCATCTGATGCCACATCTATGATGCCTCCAATACGCGGGGTAATGAAAGGCGGAAAAGACTCTACATACGGGGAGCTGTATAAACTAGTATAATTGGGCTGTCCATTTCCCTCTCCACGACCCTGACCCTGACCCTGATCCCGTCCTCGTCCTCGACCTCGACCTCGACCCCGTCCTCTCCCACGACCGGAAGGAGCTACTGGTGGATGAGACGTAGGAGTACTAGCAGGGGTAGATGGTGTGGGTCTGAAGGTGATTTCCGTTTGCGGGTGGACTCCGAACTCGCTTGGGTTGATGCAATGAATGCACATCTAGACCTGAAATAGGGCAAAGAAAAAAGAGTGAGAAGCATTCATAGTGTTGTTTGAAAGTGTTAAACAGTAGCAGCAACACAACAGCAACAACACAACAGCAGTTAAACAGTAGCAGCAACACAACAGCAACAACACAACAGCAACAATACAACAGCAAAAAATTTGAGACATAATTGAATGAAGATATATACCCTTTGCCAGTCGAGGATGGTGTAGCGGGGACTCCAAAAAATTTGTTAGTATGCTCCCAATCTGACAGTTCTCTGGAACTTCCGGCCCGGGGTTCATTCGGCTTTGAAATATGATCCGGCTCCATCGTTTTGAATAACTGTCTCCTTACCGGTTCAGGCTCCTTAGATGAAGGGTTGTCTACTTCAATGTCCAACTTCTTCCAAAACTCATGAATCGTGGACAGCTCAATCCGTCCCTGACACTCCTCTATCTGTGCAATCTCATGACTACATGGAAGTCCATGTGTCCGCCTGTAGTAACACCCGCAGGCAGCCTCTGTGATTACATAACCCCCATTATGACGCTGCTTGATTTTCTGAATTCGATCATGCTCTTGTCTGATAATGCGAAAGGCTACCGTTGACACTCTAGTGAATATGTTGCGATATAGATTGCGGGTCCTCAAATCAATTGGATATCTGGTCCTTGATCTATTCATACCCTGTTTGATAGGGGCTGAGATTGCATAATTGAACGTCCTCATGAATGATTCTGCGAAGTCCTCGCTACCTGTATGCTCCAACCCTTTCCTTCTAACATTCATTTCGATATGCCTCCGACACAAGAAGCGTGCGGTGTGGGGAAAAACTGTACGGAGAGCGCTGATGAAACCCAACTCACGATCAGTGACAAAAACTGTAGGCAACCGGGGAGGTGTAAACAGACTGTGCAAATTGTTCAATGCCCATTCGTAATCACCCGTACTCTGATGCCTGAGGAACGCAGACGCTATTGTGAAATTATGCCAGGTGGAAGTAAAACCTACAAACTGCAAGTAGTACAGTCCGTAGCAGTTGGTGTTGTGAGTGCAGTCACCCTGTACAACATATGGAAAACAGTTCAGAATCTTCATTGCTAATGGGTGAGAGAAGAATATGTCTTCGATCATGCCAGTCTCAGCGTCTTCCCTCGTGTAGCTAGTATATTCATTATCTCTGAGTAACTTAAGGAATTGTTGTAGCGGGTTCCTCCCTTGTCGTTCCTCTTCTCTATATTTTGACACGGCATTCCGGACGTGCATCGGAGTGCTCACGTTCTTCTCATCCTGCATCTTTAGCACTGCCACAATGTCATTTGGACGCACTGAACATTCACTTGCGGTACACACAGCGTCATATTCCCCAGGTGTCAATTTCCCGAGAGGAAAACCTTCCGGGTACAAAGGAAAGGAATGATTATGTATGCCATTCCTCACAACATAACCCCATGACCCATCAACACCCCTCTCTGTGGCGTATAGTTTAAAACTGCAATCTCTTTTCTTTGTACTAGTCTTCCTAATGTTATTTGATCTTCCGGCCCTGTGTTGTCCACCAAAATGACATGTGATGTAAGCATATGCTAGTTTATTTCCACGTCTATTCCCCGAGATGTGTATAACTAGGTGTATATTTCGACCCCTCGCTATTTCCCGTACATGTGCAAGAAGCGCATCCCGAGTTTGAAATATTTCTGATGTCGTGAATTCATCACTGGTATCCGGGAATGGACCCTGCAAAATACGAGATGAAAAGTCAGTTTCAAAGCCCAGCATACATCTATCTCGTGTAAGTGTACACTAGAGGCATCTCGTGTATGTCTACACGAGATTAATCTCGAGTAGAGGCACACGAGATGAAACTCGTGTAGACTTACACGAGATACTCCCTGTACAGATTGATTTTTTTTTTTTGAAAACTGGAATTTGATCTGATATTTCATTGTTATTGTCATGTGTATTTGAAGATTGTATAAATAAATATCATGTGATTTAATTCAAGATGTGATTTTTAAAACAAGATGGGATTTTTAAAACAAGATGGGATTTTTATTTTGATTTTGATCACAATACACAAAAAAACATTAAAAACTTACTTCATCGAAGCTAGGATCATTGAAACTTGGAGAATGTTGATGTGGAGGAATATTTTGTAAGATTTATTCTTCTTCATCAACGAGAAAATCTATCATATCAAGGTCAATACAATCATAAGAATTTTGTGGAGAATTATGTGAGGAATCCATGTTATTATGTGAGTAATCCATGTTATGAACTTAAAGATTGAATTTTTGAATGATAAAGGGATATTGTGTGGTTTCTGTTCAGAATGGGTGTGTTTTAGTAGGGTTTAATCGTCAAATTCATGCAATGGTTGCGGAAAAAGGGTTTATGGAATTTAAACATCTCGTGCAGGTTTACACGAGATTCACTTGACCATCTCGTGTATACCTACACGAGATGTCATAAACTCCAAATGACAAGTTGTTTATTTTTTTTAATTTTTTTCTAGGCTCTAGATGACATTTTAATACATTTCCATTAGTATGACATTGGTCAAATTCTAAACGGAAATTGAGTTACAAATATGTCCCATTTCTCTAGGTTTTAAGGAATATGTCCCGATCTTATGAAAGTAGTACATGTCTAAGTTGTTTATTTTTTTTTTAATTTTTTTCTAGGCTCTAGATGACATTTAAAGTGTTTTTCATTAGTATCACTTTCCTCAAAATCCAAATGGAAATTGAGTTAGAAATTTGTGACATTATTAGGGTTTTTAGGGTTGTAAGGAAAATGTCCCGATGTTGTGAAAATGGTATACGACTACCTAGTTTATTTTTTTTTCTAGATTCTAAATGACATTTAAAGTGTTTTTCATTAATATCACTTTCCTCAAAATCCAAATGGAAATTGAGTTAGAAATTTGTGACATTATTAGGGTTTTTAGGGTTTTAAGGAAAATGTCCCGGTGTTGTGAAAATGGTATACGACTACCTAGTTATTATTTTTTTTTTTTTTTTCTAGATTCTAAATGACATTTAAAGTGTTTTTCATTAATATCACTTTCCTCAAAATCCAAATGGAAATTGAGTTAGAAATTTGTGACATTATTAGGGTTTTTAGGGTTTTAAGGAAAATGTCCCGATGTTGTGAAAATGGTATACGACTACCTAGTTATTTTTTTTTTTAATTTTCTTTCTAGATTCTAAATGACATTTAAAGTGTTTTTCATTAGTATCACTTTCCTCAAAATCCAAATGGAAATTGAGTTAGAAATTTGTGACATTTTTAGGGTTTTAAGGAAAATGTCCCGATGTTGTGAAAATGGTATACGACTACCTAGTTATTATTATTTTTTTTTTCTAGATTCTAAATGACATTTAAAGTGTTTTTCATTAGTATAACTTTCCTCAAAATCCAAATGGAAATTGAGTTAGAAATTTGTGACATTATTAGGGTTTTTAGGGTTTTAAGGAAAATGTCCCGATGTTGTGAAAATGGTATACGACTACCTAGTTATTTTTTTTTCTTCCCTATATTCTAAATGACATTTAAAGTGTTTTTCATTAGTATAACTTTCCTCAAAATCCAAATGGAAATTGAGTTAGAAATTTGTGACATTATTAGGGTTTTAAGGGTTTTAAGGAAAATGTCCCGATGTTGTGAAAATGGTATACGACTACCTAGTTTATTTTTTTTTATTTTTTTCTAGATTCTAAATGACATTTAAAGTGTTTTTCATTAGTATCACTTTCCTCAAAATCCAAATGGAAATTGAGTTAGAAATTTGTGACATTATTAGGGTTTTTAGGGTTTACACGAGATGACATCTCGTGTAACACCACTCGAGATGCATCTCGAGTGGGTTTATACGAGACTTGTTTCGTGTAAACACACACGATATGCATCTCGTGTAAACCCACACGAGACACATCTCGTGTGGGTTTACACGAGATACATCAGTAGTCTCAACACCAGCAACAACACAACAGCAAAACATCATGTCCTCGGGGGGGGGGGGAAGGGGGGTTTTACGAAACACTAGAATAAACTATTGAATCGGGAGGGGGATTTAAAACGATAACTAAAATAAAAATACCATCATATTAACAAACTAGTAGAGGTGTCAATAAAAACTAGAATAAAATGTGTCCATTACAATACAATGAAAAGCAAAAATAAAATAAAATCCTAAGGCTGCGGTGGAAGTCCTAAAATCTCACCGGCCCGTCTAAGACCAACTAGCCAGTGCTCGGGGGCACTGGGATCCGACAAAAATGGAAGTATGATAGCTCGCAACTCCGCAATCCCTGCGATAGAAGGCTGCGGTGGAACATCAGGTGGGGGAGGTAGAATGTCACCGGGTGGATCGTGTATCGGATTAGCTATCCGAACATGACTCCTAGCCCTAAACCAAGACATATAATCTGGAGTCACGAAGGGAACAGCCACGGGATGATCTCCAGTAAATAGTGGCCCCCAACGGACATCGGCCCTAAACTCCGCCATGCCAAAAGCCACCCACTCCTGCCAAACCTGATCTCCGTCACCGTAACGCTTCTGGTACCCCTTCTGACCCTTTGCCAAAACGCATAACTCGGTCGCCATGGGGGGCAGTCTGGGGATCCTCTGCTGGTACCCGAACTGCCTAGTCACACGATCAGGCATATACGCCTCTGTGATGTCACAAAAGCGTATAACACCCCTGTAGTATGAAACAGGAAGTATCGCGTCCGACCCGGTCCCATAAGGAGTCCAAATAACCTGTGAGTAGACATTGTTAGGCAAAGTCAACAGAATATCGGAAGGAACGACACAAAAACGTATAATAGTTTTAATATGAATAACTCACACTGTCAGCCCCCATCCTGTCAAGAATGCGGCGATACTGCACAAGATGATCGAACGTCCTCCCAGCCGAATCATCACGAGACCATCTACGGGCTCTCGGCTGCCCCTGCTGCCACTGGGGGTCAGTAACTCGCCGAAAACCCGGAAAGTACTCGTATATCCAGGCCTGAGATGTATGTAAAAAGTATTAAATACTACTCAAATGCAACATTTAATAACAGAGGGGGGGGGGAGTAGACAGTAAAAAGATAGTGAATAGATGCCTGACATCCCTCAATAAATAACCAGTGCCGCTCAACTGGAGGTGTCTAGAGATGCCAGATACGTCAAGCGCTGGATCCGTATAGCGAACAACTCCACCATCAATCCTGATACCTGTAAATTGAAGATGCAATAACACATTTTAGTATAAGAGATGAATGTAGACAGTTCATATAATATATGGTTACTCGGGCCATGCACATTATATATGGTTACATGCACAGTTATATAATTGTGAATGGAGTATCGAAGCGATGTTATAAAAACATACCCAGGATATGAAAACTGTCATGTAAAGTAATCGTCATCTCCCCCCACGGCATGTGGAACGAGTTAGTCTCAGGAGACCCCCGTTCCAAAAATGCCGTTAGGAGGGCATGGTTAGGCCTATGAATGACGGAATCATGCAGATGCTGGAGGCCAGATGCATCTACGAGGGCTAGCCAGGCTCTATCAGCAACCGGCTGTTCATCACGCTTGAACCTGTTCATTCGAAACAAAAAATATTATCAGTACTCAAGAAAAGCAGCATAGGATGATAATTAATGGAATATTTAGAGTGTGTGGTATAAATAACTTAAATATTTAAAACATTTCACATTAATGCTAAGCTTACTGTGCAAGATGCGTGAGTCTCGTATGGAAAGTCACCAATCCCTCAGTAGTAGAGTCACCCCAAATCTGTCTGGCTCGGTGGTCACCGAACCCGTACATCAGTGAAACATCCTCTGGCCCACCACCGGGGTCCCTCTGAAGCTGCCATGATGGTGGCGCATCCTGACCCCGCCTCCTCCCGTGTCTCAGAGGTCTAGGCGGCTCTACTACATCATCATCCTCATCATCCTCCTCCTCCTGCACCCCCACCTCCTCCTCCTCCTCCTCATCATCCTGCCCCTCCCCATCCTCCTCCCCATCATCACTATCACTCTCCTCCTCCCCATCATCACTATCCTCCTCCTCCTCCTCACTATCCCCATCGACCGCCGCCTCCTCCTGAACATCATCAGCTGCTGCCGCCTCCTCCTCCCTCTCCTCCTGCTCATCATCAGTTGTGGCATCCTCGTCATTCCGAGCCTTGCTCCGGTTTTCTCCTCTCTCCAAACGCTCTTCAGCCTTCCTCTTTCTAGCTGAAACGGTCATAGGATCACGTGCCTACAAAAAACATAAATAAGAGACAATACATTAGCGACAGTTACAGTAGATTAAATAAATGAACACAATGCTGACTGATAATTCACAATGCTGATATTCAGAAGGATCACATCTCGTGTAACACCACTCGAGATGCATCTCGAGTGGGTTTACACGAGATGACATCTCGTGTAACACCACTCGAGATGCATCTCGAGTGGGTTTATACGAGACTTGTCTCGTGTAAACACACCCGAGATGCATCTCGAGTGGTGTTTACACGAGACACACCAAAGCCATAAAACCCAATCATCCCACATTAATAACAGGAAAAAAAAAATCCCAAAGAGTGTGTTGTGTACATTTTGTTCGCAATTTGAATAATTTTGTAGTTGAATCCAATTTCAATTTTACATTTTTCAAATTATGTTTAATTGGGAATATAGAAATGTAAAATTAGGTTAAAAATTGCTTACCTTTTTCACAGGCGCTGTAGACGAGCTAGTCCCGACGGCGATGTGGGCGGCGGTTGTGGCGGCGGCGGTCCCGGCGGCGGTCTTGGGTATTTTAACTCTCACCATTTCAGTTTCGAAAGTTTTTTTTTTTTTTTTTTTTAATGTGAGAGAGAGAGGTGAGAGAGAAGAACAGAGCGAGGGAAAGAACGACGGTGAGCGACGACGGTGACAGAGACGGTGAGAGAGAGACGTTAGAGAGAGAGACTGTTCGTTTCTTTCTTCCTCGTTGTTTCAAACTGAGAGAGAGAGAGGGGGGGTTAGGGAGAGAACGCGAGGGAGAATGAAATTGAAAAAAAAAAAAAAGAAGATATATATATGGGTACTTTGGTAATTTAATGGGGCTGTGGAAATAAGGGGCTGTGTATATAAATATATCCCCCCATGGGGTTAAGGAACTATGGGTTCTCCAGAAGGCCATCGGTGCCCTATATCCATATACAAGTGACATAAATTTGATCTATTCATCCACTACCTCTCTTTTATTCTTTTAGAACTGAATTAAGACATGCGCATTAAACTAATAATGCATGATGTCATTCAAGGGATCCTATGCAATTATCTAAATAATAAGAATAATAATCCTCAACTTTGGAAGTGCAAAAAAGGAGAATCAGTCAAATACAAGATGCCAAAATCCTAGAAT
Source organism: Campanula takesimana (assembly GCA_026119855.1). Taxonomy (NCBI): domain Eukaryota; kingdom Viridiplantae; phylum Streptophyta; class Magnoliopsida; order Asterales; family Campanulaceae; genus Campanula; species Campanula takesimana. Next base: position 562,583 of record JAOWBW010000302.1, read on the forward strand.
AAATGTAATACATGGAGATTTTCATGCTTTAGTTTTTGATCCTCCCATATCCATGCATGAATGAACTGACAAAACACAAAAAAAGGGTAATGTAATAGTACAAGACAACTGATGACAAAGAGAAATCAGAGATATGTTAAAAAGTAATTTAACTACTCATTCCCCACTAACCAACCCACACAAAATGACCAAAACTACCCCTCTTTTTAATAAGAAAATAGAATAAGAAAATAGAATTTGTCAGAGATACTATTAATTTTACTCTCTTAGGCTAAGGACCTTTAAAGTTGCCTTTGGACAACAACTAGCCACAGTCAATATCAACAACCTTGCTCCATTAAAGGACCTTCCATTTTTATGAGGAGCAAGGACCACATTCAACAATTGCAATTAATTAGCAGAAAAAGGTATATTCTGACAAAATACCATTCAATTGAATTCCCAACCATATACTCCCTCCGTCCCACCACAAGTGAGACCAATTTGTTGAGCACAATAATTAAGAAAAAAGTAGTGTATGTGTGGTAGAAAATGAAGAGAGAGAATGAGTGAGGTAAATAGTAGTGTTGGTTGAATAAAATGAGTGGTGGAAAATGAAGAGAGAATGAGTGGGGTTAAATGGTGGGGTTGGTTGAATATAACTATATTAAAAAATTTCAATTTTGGGCAGTCTCACTTGTGGTGGGACGGACTGAAAAGGAAATTAATATCACTTGTGGTGGGACGGGACAGAGGTGGGACGGAGGGAGTATATATCAAACCCCAATTAACAAACACAAAGAGGTTTTAATTCCACTCCTCTAAACATCCTAAATTTGGCCACATCTCTCATTTTGTGCGGTGGATGGATGATCGGAGATGAATAGGATGTTCAGTGGGACCCACGGGCTGCTTAATTTATCCCAGCCATCCATCTCGTAAAGTAGGAGCCATGGCCAAATCTAGGCCACTAGAAACAAGAAACTCGTGGGGTGCAACCAGTGGCGGAGCCAGGAATTAAAGGAAGGGGGGCAATTTGTTTTGGAGCAAACCCGATTTTTTTATTTTTTTTTTGGAGTGTTCTTTTGTATTAGTGATTCCCAAAGATGAAAGTTACCCTTCAACTGCGACAATTCAATAACGAATATCAACCTCTTCAAGTGGGACGAAAGTAGTAAAGTACTTAGACAATTTACTCCAAGTAAAATTTGGGGATTATTGGACTAGGTTGATGTTGCATTCCAAAAGTGGCTAGTAGAAGAAAAATTATTCACACAATAACGGTATAACAACCAAAAGTGTAGAGTATAATGGTGGCCCATGTAAAGTAAAGTACCATCTTAGTTAGACCCGAGTGAATGACTTTTTCAACCTGCAAAATACTCTCTCCGTCTCAAAATATTGTTCACTTTTTTTATGTTAGAGCGAAGGAACTTTAATTTGATATTTGTTATTGATAGACTATTATTATGATAACTAAATTAAATTAAAATTATTGCTCAAGGTTCGAATTAACCAAAAAAAATTAGGGAACAACATTTTGAGACAGAAGGAGTATGCAAATTTAAAAGTAAAAGAAAAAGGGAAGTATACTTGCAAAGTGGTCATCATGGTCGTTAGAAAAAAAAAATAAAAATCAAGGGGGGGCAATTGCCCCTGCTTGCCCCCACGTGGCTCCGCCATTGGGTGCAACAATACCAAGTCCATAAAATGCAGTGTCATCGGGTCGATTAATGTCAACAATGGCTTGAAAGCCCTACCAACCATCTTGTTGATTAATGGCAACAATGGCCTGAAAGCCCTACCAACCACATCCATCCATCATCTCTACAAATTTGGTGTAGGTAGGGAATTGAAACCGCTACTCTACTACTACTCTCACAACAGTTGAGATTTGATCAAATTCATCACTTTACTAGATGAATGACCTAAAGGTCGATATGAACTGGGATATGTGTGGATCCCATCTCGCAAAGTGAGAAATGTGACCAAATCTCAGCTGTTGGGAGTAGGGGATCCGTGCAGATAGAATGGATATTAGCAAAAGAACTTCTACAGCACATTAAGGTAATCCACTTGGCTAACTATAACGATTGTAATAAATAAGACTACATAATAAGATTGAAGACAATAAAGAGACCATTGTAAGACCACCGTGCCGACAAGTACCATGGGTGTTGACAGGATAAAGTGAGTTTTCTTGGTATTAATTGTTTCAATGGGAGGAAAAAGGGATGGGGTGGCATCTTAGATGGACCACAAAAATACCCAGAAATAACACTACTCGTGTACAACACCATTCAATATGGGCACATTCTTTACATTGTGATTCCAACCTAATCCTCTCTCAATCCATTCATTCAATCCTCACAAATAATCCATCCATCAATTATTCAAAAGTGGTAACAAACAAGTTCTTTTTTTGGCTTTATTCCCAAGGCTCAAAAGCAGAGGACATAATCGAAGGTTTCATAAATAGGTTGGCATAAACAAACAAAGGCATGAGCCACCTCAACTAGTTCAAATATCTACCCATGTACAAGCCATGTGAAATGTGGTGATCTTGGTCTTTAAAAAACAGCATAAAATAATACCCCGAGAACAAAAATGAAGAAAAAGAAGATGGTTTTTTTTTTTTTTTTTTTTTTTTTAAATTGTTTTGATCACAAAACCTTTGTCTTAACTTAGCTTTACGTCCGTGCGTTTCGACTGCAAGCTCAAGTTTTCGATCAATGAACAATAGCCAACAAAGATTTCATACCCAAAATCTTCAAAATAAATGTCCAAAATTGTTTTTTAAGTGCAAATTTGGACATTCATATTGAGACAGAGGTAGTACATGTTTTATGGCCTTAACAGTATAAAATAATGTACAGGCTTAAGGGATAAATCTGACAACCCCTAACTCAGGGAATCATGGGATAAATTGGAAATGTAAACTTATTGCTTCTAGATGCAGGCATATATATATATATATATAAAATACAGCAATTGCTCTTTCAAGTGAAGTTCAAGCTATCCAACAAGACCCCATGTGCATAATTAATGGACAGAATAATACTCAAGCAAATCTTCAACATTAGTGACCTAAAGGTGGGAATTATTTTTTTAAACAAGTACCATTACAGTACCACAAAGTATATTTGACTTGTTATACTAAGTAATCACAACAGAGAGACAGTAGAGAAGCTCTAATATAAGATAGATTCCGGCATAATTATTCACAGTAACTATAAACTCAAACCTGAGACGGGAAGTTTGGTGACGACACAAGAATATACAAATGGGAAGCTGAAAAATTGTAATAATAAAGAGGACAGAATGGCTCTAGATGAGAAGAATTTACAGATTTTTGTGGGCAGGAGATTTGCACCATGCTCATGCAGTGTGGGTAAGATTGACAGCCCTGTTGAGTCTTTCAAGAATGCCACTGGCCTTTCGCTTTGCCCTGGAAGTGCCGTTTTGAGCAAGCTGTGACAGTGTCCCATTCGTATTCTCTTCCTCCCTCATCTCCTTCCACTTAGTCCGATCGTTGTAACAGATCGTGTGGAGGACAGCAATACAGTTTTCCTTATTCCGAGCACAAGAACTCTCTCTTATTAAACCGAGCAAGCATGAAACCGCCCCAAGATCCCCCATTTCCTCAACAGCTTGTTGATTGCTCGAAAGCATAGCAAGTATAGCCAATAACTCATCAACATGAACTCTGTTTTCAATTTTCTTTAAAAGTACTCTAACTGCCCCTTCTCTCACGGCTCTAGCCTTGTTTTCGTGGATGATACACAAATTAAAAATTGCAGAAGCTACATCCTTCATAGCTAGAGGGTGACCCTCATCTAAAAGGTCAATGAGGGGTTTTAAAGCGCCAGCTTTTCCAATTAGTGCTTTATTCGAGTCGAGAGCTGATAATGTAAAAAGGGTTGCAGCTGCATTGCTCCTAGTTTCAATTGTCCCTGACCTTATTGACTCCAAAAGAAGTGGCATAACCATTGGTGTTTCAGCAACTAGCTTCTTGTTATTGTCGTGAATAGAAAGATTCAGCACCGTTGTGATCAAGTCTTCTTGAAGATCAGGCTGAATATCAGTTTGGGACATGTTCTTGGACAAAGGGTTTAGCAATTGCTCTATGGCATTTTCAGATTCACCAAATAGTGCACGGAAAGATGGCATTCTCTTGGTCAATGACCGGAGCGTCCTTGCAGCTTCCTTTTGCTCCGGAAGTGTTGATGACATTTTGTCAATGAGGGAAAAAAACAGGTCTCGATCGGCTTCTGTTGATCCTTCCTCATCTGAGTACTGCAGAGGGTTCGGACATTGAACTCCATGATTCTTGCACCATTGTAATATCAAATCTCGAATTAAGTGATTTGGAGTAAGGATAGTGTGCGAAAGAACTTGTTGTGTGCGAGGACATGTCCTGTTCCCGGATTTTAACCATTTCTGAATAAAAAGCCTATCATACGTCTGCAACCCCATATCAAAAGACCAATATCAATATGCCAGTAACTGAAATACAAGAACAACTCAGAACACAATTTTATTAACACCCAAGATTTGGAAAAACCTTCCACCCAATATTAGAGATTCAAGAAATCCCGGTTCATGTCTATTCAAATGCATTTCTACCCAAAATCAAGAAACAAACTACCATACATGCTACATATAGCACTTTAGGAAAATTGAACCAAAGAAATAAACAAAATTGCATATAGAACATAATTTTCTTCCATAAATAGGTAGTTTAATTAATTTTCTGTAAACTGGAGTAAAAATAATAATTATCAACCTCTAACTTCTAAAGAAACATAAACCAAAAACAAAATAAACAAATGAAAAATATTTATAAGCAAAACATGCCAATCCACCCAAATTCAAATTTGGGTAGATTGGCATGTTTTGACATAAAACAAGAACTTCCTTTCCACCAACCCATCAAATTCAAACTCATTTCCAGTCTACCCAAACCAACCCTACATCAATATCCCAACTCAGTTTAATTAAATTAAAAAAAAAAAACTCGTACAAATTACACAAATTAGGGATCAAATTAAACTAACCCTAACTAGTGAGAGAAAATTGATTAACAACACGCACCTGACCAGTAGCCACAATAACAGGATCTCTCATAAGCTCTTTAGAAAGAGGGCATCGAAATTCTTGAGGAAACGACAACGCTTTGGAGTCATTTCGTTTCAAAGACGACGACAGTGATCGCTGCTTCAAATCCTTCAATGCGCACAGCTTTTGAGTCGCTTGATCGATTGCTTCATCCGTACTACTACTACCATCTTCTTCAACAATCGATTTAACCAATCTCTGTAATTCCTTCTTCAGTTCCGTCTCCTTCGTCCGATCGACCTCAAAAACCCCCGTTTTCGCCATTGATTTGTCGGGAAATCAGTAAAACAAAAATTGAAAATTTCAGGAAAGTGAACAATCGGTTTTATTTTATTTTTTATTGTTTTTTTTTTTACATTAAAGAGAAATGAATTTTATTCCGTTTCTTCATTTATGAATTTCTCTCTCTAGAATGGAGTGAAGATTGAAGAAGAAGATGAAATAGGAGGTAAAATAGGGTGGAGTTTGTAAGTGTGTGACTGTGTGTGAGGGAGTGTGTGTTTATATATGGGGTGGGGTCCACCAGATGGTCCACTGTGGACGCAATCACGGAATCCATGGCCACACAGCTGGCATGGCTACGCGTACCAGACTTGCTAGCAACTCGTCTATCATGCAAACCTTTTTTTTTTTTTTTTTTTTTTTAAAGAGTGTTTTGGAGGAAACTAATTCCTTCATAAATAAAAAAAAAAAATTATGTTTTTAACTTTTAAACCCCAAACCTAAAACCCAATTACCTAATCCTTAAATCTTAAACCCTATAAAAACATGACTTTTTATAACTTATGAAAAAATTAGTTTCTCCCAAAATTTTCTCCTTTTTTAATTTTGAGATTTCATTTATTTTTTTAATTTCATTTAAACAAAACTTTGTGTGAGACGATCCCACATATACGGGTCTCATTGAGAGAGAGAGTAATGTTTTGACTCTCTATGGACGGGGAGCGGACAAACGCATTTTTTCTCTCATCAAAATTTGTTTTATGTGTGAAACTGTCTCATACAATTTTTTTTTTTAATGTCTGATTTCAAACAACAATGATTTTTTTTACCAATTCATGAACAGTGTTAGAGAAATGAGAAAATATTGAATAGAAAAAAAATACTCCAGCAGGAAAAAGAAAAAACGAGTAATTTGGTGGAGGTGGTGCTTGTTTTGCGACGTTATAGTCGATGACGTGGCAGCGTTGCATGTGGAAGGTTTCAACTTTCAACAGGACATGTATGTCGGTGATGTAAATAAGAAAAGAGTGCAGCAATGTCCTAATTTTTGTGATTAACTAAAATCGTTTTTCTTGCCAATAAAAAACCTAAAATCTATCCCGTTCCACACAAAGTTAGTTTCATATTTAAAATTAAATATTAAAAATTACTTAACTTTTTCAAAACTACCCACAACAAATAATACTCCCCATTTCACTGATATTATTCTTTTTATTAAATGAATCATAATGCTAATATGACTGTTTAACACTATCAAAAATTTATAACAAGAAAAACAAATATTGGTTGAATAGTAAAAAAACTATCATTCTAAAATAAAGAGAGTATAATATAAAGAAATTAATAAAGTATTAACATTGTCATAATAAGCTTCCACAAGAATATCTAAAATTTCATAAATTTAGTGATTTATTACAAAAACTTGGTCAAGAATTAATAAATCTGAAACTAAAGTAATACTACCTCCGTTACAGAGTATATGTCCATCTTTCCTTTTCAGTCTGTCCCAGAGTATATGTCCACTTCCTAAAATGGCAAAGAATCTATACTATTCCTCACACTCATTCTCTCTCATACTTACTTTTATAGTCACAACACCAATCAACTTACTATTCCCTCCCACTAAATCTCTCTCCTACTTTACTTTTACATTCACAATACTTACATCACTTCTTCAATTTCTTAATCTCCGTGCAAATGGGAGAGTAGACATATACTCTGAGACAGAGGGAGTATTTATCTTATAAATTAATTCTTAATAACAAAAAAAAATTGATTACATCATTCTAAAATTGTCATTTGGTGCAATAACAAAGTCTTATACATGATTTTTACCACATATAACTTGGATTGAGGTAATTTGATCTTGGATATAATACTCCATCTGTCCCTAAATAAATGTCATAGTTGAAATGTCAATGTTTTTAAGCTTTTAATTATGTTTTCTTGACCGACTCAATCTATTTATATGGAGAGAGTGACACCTTCTATGGCATTGCAATGGTTGTGTCTAGTCTATTAGAATAGGTAGTATAGGAAGATTACCACACTTCATACTCTATTTTTAATAAGACTACGTTTATTTTGGGACAAACAAAACTAGAAAGTAGGACATTTATTCCGGGACAAAGGGAGGAATAAATTTTATATTTATTAAACACTCCACTCCTTTCGTTGCACGAAAATATAATACTCCCTCCGTCCCACTCGAATTAGGACAAATTTCCATTTTGGGTGTCCCATTCGAATTAGGACAATCCAAAAATGAAAGTGTTTTATTTAATGGGACCCAAATTCACACTCACAACAACTTTCCGCTCATTATTCTCTACCCCACTTTCTCTTTCCTACTTCACTTTTCATACTCACAACACCTACTCCACTAACACTTTTTCCTTAATCCCTGTGTCCAACCCAAAAATCTTAATTCAGGTGGGACGGACGGAGTATAACTTGATAATTTATTAATGAGTAGGTTTTGAGGAAACAATTTTTTTTAAATTTTTTATTCCCTCTGTCCTAGAAAGTTTGTTCTATTTTTAATTTTTATGATCAACATAAATGAACTTTAACTAAGCATTGGTATCAATCGAATGATCACAATGAAATTTTAAAAAACTGTTATCTATAATCACGTAATGATTTGTTAATTAGATTTTTTAGAATTTCACTAGAATGATTAGATCGACATCAATATTTGGTCAAAGTTTATTTATCTTGACCATGAAAAGTCAAAATAGGACATACTTTCCGGAATAGAGGGAGTATCATTGTGTTTGAACATTTTTTTCCATCGATACCATTCTTTCTGTTATATATATAAAAAGTCAAATTATCTATACTTGAAAAGTTAATCTAAGCTAATATTGGATTTTAGTTTATCATACTCTTAGTCAACAAAATGCCATTTTAGTTTTAAAAAAGAATGCTATTAATTGTAACACAAAAATTCGTAGATATCAGTAATTTTTGTTAGTAAATAGTCAAGCCTTAATTATGTAGATTAAAATAAAGGCTAGTTTTGACTATCTTTTATTAGAAACATATAAGTATTAAATACATAGAATAAAATAAAGGCTAGTTTAGACTATACAAAGTTGTAACCGGTATTAGAACAATAGTATATTTGAGTATGATTGTTGGAATTTTGGTTTTGGAAAAGTGAGATTTGACGGATTTTTGACCAAGAATTCAGTTGAGTTTCATTTTAAGAAAATGAAAATTAATTGCATATTTGTAATTTACGTTTGGAGTAGATTAATGTGGTATATTTATTTTCTCAAAACCAATTCCGGGTGAATGAGAAATTAATGTCCAAAGTATGCAAGTTAAAGTGTGTATATGAAGAGTTTATGAGATATGAAATGGTTATCCCACATTGCATTATGAATGAAAGTAATGAGTGTATTTAAGTGGATCCAGTTAAGCAGTCATCAAATGGTTCCCTCATTGGGCTAACCAAGTGGGCTATTGAGCCAACCATCATCTAGTGGCTCAAGTGTGCTAATTTTGGACTAGCTCCAACTTGGCACAGATCCAATGGCTGAGATTCCACCATGTGCAATTTGTGGTTATTGTCAAACACAGTTATGTTAGCCGAAGTCCTTGTTTTGAAGTGCTTCGATTTGATTTAATTTCTGTATTTCTAATTTATTCTATTTTCTTACCCCGTTAAATTTATTTTGGTTAATTTATTATATTTGTCATTCCGTTAAATTCAAGAAAACCTTCACTATTGTTATAATTTCCTAACAATGATACACTAGTTTCAGTTTCAGTAGTTCATTAGTCAGATAACAACTAAAAATTTGTCACTGTAGTGCTTATTTCAAGCTGGTCAGATTGTTTGGAGTTTACCGTTTGAGATCATACTATTGTATCATTGTGGACATCTAAAAGAGCATGAACTAAAATAATTTCTAAATAAACTTGAAACAAAATTCAAAACACATACCTATTCAAAATCTAATTGACTATTAAGAAAGAAACAAAGTTATATTTTCATCCCGAGTATTTTAATAAAAGAAAGAAGTTATTTTTGGTCAAAACTCAATTGACCATTAACAATAAAATAAAATAAAATAAAATAAAATAAAATAAAATAAAATAAAATAAAATAAAATAAAATAAAATAAAATAAAATAAAATAAAATAAAATACTCCCTCCGACCCCAAAATGATCTTCGCGTTTGACTATTCAAACTTTTTAAGGATATGAAAACTTTCTTCACTAGCCATGGTTTGTTTATGCACTTTTAAGCCCAAATTATAGAAATGAGAAAAGCTTTTTGGGATAATGAGAAATGGTAAATAGGAAGATCATTTTGGGACGGAAGGAGTAAAATTATGTTTACGTTCAAGTATTTTAAAAAGCAAACTATTAGAGTATGATAGTATTGGATGAGAAGTTTAGATTTGATTGAGTAGGAATCTAAAATGGAAGACATAATTGGATGGCCTAAAACAAAAGCACGTTTTCTCAAAGTTTAAGACTAGTACAATCAAGGTTGATCCAAACTTAGTTTGTCCTATGTTTACATCAAATCAAGAAATAAATTATTATGGGAATGAGCAATCCCACATGTATAACTATGTGTCTAGTTGTTAGGGATTGAATCATGTGGTTTCTTTTTTTATTTTTTAATTATGATCAAGTTACTTGTATCAGACTAATTTTGGGATAGTAGCTTTGGTCCTCATTGCTACTACCAGTTAAATCGCGGGATGTACCTGAATAACTAGGGTTTGAGTATATGTCAGCTAATATCAGATACAAAATTCAACCCCAGAATGATAACACATTTATGGTCTTGAGTCATTTCAATTTTATCTCCCTCCCTCCCACTCTCCCTCTTTCTTTTTCTAAAAAACAAAGGTCATTTCAATTTGAGATTTAAATGAAATCACAATTTTGGACAAAACACCACTTAGATGGTGTTGGTGGACATAATATATAAGGAATATTAATATATATTCCAAGTATATTTTGTAAATATCTTTTAGATGTTAAATCTAGATATTGTATATATCAATTAGGAGATTGTATCTTGTACAACAAGCTAGACTAGGACTCTAGAACTTTCTATGTAACCCTATAAATATGTAACCTATTGTTCATAATAAAATTGAGTCTTTCATATTATTCTTCTCATGTATGAATTGACTTCGTCTAACCATCTTAAATCCTAATATGTTATCAGAGCAAAAAGATCCATATAGGACTTCTCCACCAAAACCCTATCGGCAAAACCCTAGCCGCCCCATCCCACCATCTTCCGCCACCCACCTATAAAACCCTAGCGTCAAACCCTAGCCGCCCCACCCTATATCCACCATCACCATATACTTCCGTCACCACCTTCAAAAGCTCACCCTCATCTCCTTCATAAACATCTTTGGCAAAACCCTACCAAGCCGAAACCCTAATACCGAACCCAACCTCTTGCGGCAAATCCTAGCCGCCTCACCCTATCACCACTTCACGACACACACTACCCCTACGCCAACCTCTCCATAAAACCTTCAAAACCACCTCTCCTCCATCAAACAAATACTCAAAAACTGCAGCAGATTAACCCAGAAAAACCACTTGCCGAGAGACCTGGAAATCCATATCGACACCACTAGGATCGAAGCCCTATCTCTTAGAAAAACCCAGGCGAAAAAATCACCCCGATCGGACCACAAACGAAGCGGGAATCGCCCTTTCAAAACTGCTGCGCTGAAACAACATGACATACGGGAATCTTCCCCTTTTTCACTGGTTATGTTTACGACAAACACCCTCCTTGTCAAAACCCTAGAGGCAAACCCTCCTAGCCTCACCCAAACATAACCTCACCTCTAACCTCCGCTCCACCATGACAACCCACCACCATTCACCACCCTCGGTTAATCCCCCTTACTAGCCGAAACCCTTCTCTATTTTTTTTCATTCTCTCAAACTCTCGACAAAAACCCTCATGTCGACATACTCAAACTCGCCTTCATATACTTACACCCAAAATTGCCTCCCCCACTACCCCACCACCCCTTCCTCCATCATCCCCCCGGCAAAAACCCCTATGCCGAACCCGCCACCTTCGTGGCTAACCCTAGCCGACACACTCTCTCCCTCTAACAATAACCCCAGTCATCCCAAAATCACCCTCAACATGTCCTTCCTAGTCATAACCAACCTCGGAAACAATCCTACTTGCCCCTCAAACCTGTGGCGATACCCTATGCCGAACCCCCACCCTCACCCCTTCCTACTCATTACACCTTCCCCCTCCTCTCCACTTCTGCAACACCTTCTCCTCACCAACAACCAAGTCCGGTCGGACCACCCTTCTCACCCGGTCGGATCTCCCACACCATTCCTCATCTTTTCTCCACTACCCTTCGGCCTCACTATGGCCTTGAGAACCCAACAACCCAAGCCGCCCACCCTTCTTTCCCCTCTCTTTGCATCCCAACTCAAGCAGACACCCAAAGTCGCAAAACCCTTCGCCGCACAACCCCCACGTCGTATATACTTACCCTACCGCACCCACATCCTCTCTGCGTACCGCACAAACCTACCGCATCCCCTACCACACAACCTACCGCACCACCGTGGCAAAACCCTACTGCCGAATAACCTCAAGCCGACTTCTCAAGCCCAACAACCCTTTGTGGCATATTCCCAAGCCGCATCATCTTACCTCGACACCACTGCGCCTCCCACACTCGGCCAAACCAACCCCTACACCCGGCCGAACCACCTAACCCAAAACCCCCGTCTTTCTGACAAAAAACCACCAAAGGTACCACAACAACCCCGTCTTTGTGACGCAAAAACCCCACCCCGTCATGACGACGTTAAATCATTTCACACGTGAGGGGTATAACCCCTAAAATGGTGACGACCAAGGTGATATCACGTGATCCAACATTTGCCAAACTCATCTCGGCAACATCACACGCATCCGGAAACTCATCTACCTCAACTGCTTCATCACACCCGGTTCACCTCATGACTTTCCAAGATTGGACTTATCCAAGGATCGTCCATCTTGCGGGAGCGTATAAGGAATATTAATATATATTCCAAGTATATTTTGTAAATATCTTTTAGATATTAAACCTAGATATTGTATATATCAATTAGGAGATTGTATCTTGTACAACAAGCTAGACTAGGACTCTAGAACTTTCTATGTAACCCTATAAATATGTAAGTAACCTATTGTTCATAATAAAATTGAGTCTTTCATATTATTCTTCTCATGTATGAATTGACTTCGTCTAACCCTCTTAAATCCTAATATAATAATGTTTTGTGTGTAAAAAAAAAGGAAAGTATTTGAGAAAATATATGGTTTAGCTAGTGTTTTGGGATATATTCATATTCAGAATTGATTGAATCATTTTTTATATGAACTAAAAGCTCAATTTGACATGAAACTATAAATAAAAACGTGTAGTTTCTGTTAGAATACACTATATTAGCTATAGAGATTAATTATGAGATATTTCTAGAGACATTTGTTGAGATGTTATAAGATTAAGTGATTAGTTCATCACATAAAGATCAATTGTATATTGTATATATTTTTTTATTAGTTTGTATTTGAATTTGATTAATATTATCTTTAAATTGAAGAAAGAGGATAAAAAATCATGTGATTTTACTTGCATCACAACTCAAAAGAATAAACTCTATTAAAGACTTGAACAAATCATGTGATTCTAGTTCCATCACAACTCAAAAGAATCAACTACTCCCTCCGTACCAAAATGATCTTCACATTTGACTATTCAAATTTTTTAAGGATAGGAATACTTGCTTCACTAGACATATTGTGTTTATGAACATTTAAGCCTAAATTGTAGAAATAAGAAAAACTTTTTGGGACAATGAAAAATGGCAAATGAGAAGATCATTTTGGGACGGAGGGAGTATATTAAAGACTTTAACAAATCATGTGATTCTACTTCCATCACTATTCAAAAGAGTGAACTCTATAGAAGACTTAACCAAAAAAAAATAGGACAATGTAAAAGTGAGAGGGAATGGAAGAGTTCACAAGAACAATTCATTGTAGCCGTTAGTTAGGAATCTAGCTACAATTACACACTGTTATTTGCAAAATTTCCACTACATTATTCAAAGAAGATATATTATCGAGTCTTTTACTATTTACTATTGTTTGTACTTTTTCAAATGCACATTATAATTTTTGTTTTTCTTAGATATTTGACAACTTTATCATAATTATGCAAGTACCTTGTTCAACCTACATTATAATTATCTTTATTTTAAATATTCAATTAATTTCAAAAGTAATTTCATTTATCGAATCAAAATTTATAATGGATTATGCTTTGCTTGCTTTAACAACGTTGAAACTAAATAAATAATGATCATTTCTTTAATATTCCCTCTCTTCCTTTTTTTTATACTGCCCCCATTTTTTTTTATGAAGGTCGACCTAGCAAGTTTTAGTGTTGAGAGGAATACTATTTTGTTTTTGATAATTGGAAGAAGAGAATTGAACTCTTGACTACCGTGTAAATGACAAGTGCTTATGTCGTGTGAGCTATAACTCATTTACAGAAGCTGAGTACTTTAAAAAATTATTTCATATACTCATATGATCTTAATCGTTTTATTATATAAATGGCAGTAAATGTGAATAAAAATACAATCTTATTTCGTAAGGGACATAGTAATTAATTGCTTCTGGTTTAAGCTAGTGGCTTACAGTACTGTGTAAAAAGATACTAATATCCATGGAATTTTCTTTTGGAAAGTAATTAGATGATGAGGATGAATGCAATCCACTTTTTAATTATCCACAATTACCTCAATCACCCCTTCTTCTTGCCAATTGATTATGCACTAACACTGATTTCAACTTTATATGGTGGATAATTACGTTTTTGCCCTTTTTGGAGAGGTGGAGACCTCAATTGATTAAGTCAAAAATCATGATTAAAGACGAATAATTGCAATTTATAGCATGGTTGTTTGGTCCAATTTAACTTCTTTTGTTTGAGACCTTAATGACAATTCCAATTGATTTGTTAGTTTGTTACACAGAATTGATGTTTTTGAGCATTAAATTAAAACACATGTCTTTATCAACATATTTAAATTTTATAGGAATAAGAAATTATTCTTTAAACTTTGAGCTGATTTTCTTCTCATTTGTGTTTGATAATATTTCATTCAATTAGTAATAAATATCGCACTTGTCAATATTCTTAAGAAAATTTATATATTTATTTTAAAAATGCTTGTATCAAAGTAAAACTGAATTAATAATATTTTTATTTAAAACAAAAAATTTGATTAAGTATAAATAAAAATAAAAATGTGACATTTACTGTTGAATAATCATATAATTAAAGTAGGAGAGTTCTCTAGAGTAAAGTAATTAGATTTAAAATTGGACATTTTAATTGAATAAAAGTAGAACACAGAGAAAAGAATGATTAACCGATTTTGTTATTAGATTCATTTAATAATGGATAATTTTGATTAGTGGACCTCTTTAGAGATCCTTTTGTGCAACTTGATGGATATGTAATGGTGCCTGCCTCATTTGGCCTTATATAATATACTAATTTCAGTGGCATGCAACCCCTTCCCCACCTTTTTTTTTTTTTTTTTTTTACTGAATTGTAATTTAAAAAGATGTATTAATAAAACAATTTTTGTCTTTCACATAAATGTCCAAATCTCTCTTTCTCTCTCTCTCTATATATATATAAATAATAAAAGAGAGCCTAATATCAATCACACAGTGCCAGGTAGAAGTTCACATGTAATCATCTAATAAAGTGTATAGGAGTGAAAACCTATGTTTAAATTGTACAATTTTGTAAATAAGTTAAATAAAATTTAAATAATAAATTAAATCCAATCTGAAGGACAAATTTGAGTTTGGTGATATTTCTTGGTATATCTTGTTTAGTAAAACATTGTGGTTCATATGGAATGGAAGGACATAAACAAGGAGGTGATACAAAAAAATATGTAGCAATGGCTAATGTACTCAATGCAACAGCATGCATTTTGCAAGGGAAGTTCAAAGCTCTTTCTTTTTAGGTAGCCATTCCACAACCAAAGAACTTAGGCTAATTTCATGGCTTCCCCGGCAGGTGTTACTAAACTCAGATACGGATGCTAGCATCAAATATTGTGGCAGAAAATGTGGATTTGGAGGAGTATTTCGCACCAGATATGGAGATTGGCTGGGAAGTTACTATGAAAGATTGAACACATGCCCTATCTTTGAAGCCAAACTCCAACAATATTAGTTGGACTAGAAATCCTCAAGAGTATAGGCAAAGGAAATGTCATGATTGAAACAGACTCCCTCGCAGCAGTCAAGCTAGTTCAAGACCCCACAAGAGAGAATCACCCTCATGCTGCGCTTATGAATGACATTCGTGCATTACTCCGAGCTGCCTGCTTCATTCAACACACACTTCGTGAGGAAACTTTTGTGCCGATTATCTTGCCAACATGGGGGCTGATCAAGGCCATCGTACAAATGGTGTCTCCAAATGAAGAACTCAAGGAGCTGTTTGTGGCTCACCACATGAGGGTCACCACACCTAGAATCTAGTTTGTTGTTGTTGTTTTTTCCTTCTAACCAAGAGAAAAAAAAGTAGTCAAATTAGGTGATTAAGATCTCAAAGCTCTTCCTGTAAAAATAAAAAATAAAAAAAAGATCTTGAAGCTCTTTGGTTTAAAAAATAAATAAGATCTAGGTAATATTTGTAATTAGATTTAATATTTGAAATGTTGTAATTAATTTTAGAAGTAGTTATATCATACTCTCTTAATCTCCCATAATATATTTCGCACTTCTAATAATAATGATTATAGTTAACTACTACAGTATATAGTAACTAATACTTATAATAGTAATAGTTACTATAATAGGTAACTACAACAGTTAACTATTAATAGTTAACTACAATAGTTAACTATTACTCCTTACGTCCCAGATTAAGAGTCCTACTTTCTATTTTGGTATACATCCCAGAGTTGCATTTGGTGTTGCCACATCATTACCATTCTTATAAATAAGAGAATTTTCAAATTCTTTTTCTTAGCTAATAGTATTAGCTAATAGTATTAGTTACTATATAGGGTAACTATTATAGTTAACTAATATAGTAACTAATAGTTATAATAGTAATAGTTACTATAATAGGTAACTATTATAGTTAACTACTATAGTAACTAATACTTATAATAGTAATAGTTACTATAATAGGTAACTATTATAGTAATTAGTACTTATAATAGGTAACTATTATAGTTAACTACTAAAGTAACTAATACTTATAATATAATAGTAAAAAAGTAACTAATACTTATAATAGTAATAGTTACTATAATAGGTAACTATTATAGATAACTACTATAGTAACTAATACTTATAATAGTAATAGTTACTATAATAAGTAACTATTATAGTTAACTACTATATAGTAACTAATACTTATAATAGTAATAGTTACTATTATAATAGGTAACTACAACAGTTAACTATTAGTAGTTAACTATAATAGTTAACTAACTATTAATAGTTAACTATAATAGTTAACTATAATAGTTAACTATTAATAGTTAACTACAATAGTTAACTATTACTCCCTACGTCCCAGATTAAAAGTCCTACTTTCTATTTTGGTATACATCCCAGAGTAAATGTCTTTTTCCAAAAAATAGCAAAAAATATTTACTATTCATCTCACTCATTCTCTCTCTTACTTTACTTTTATACTCACAAAACCAATCAACTTATTATTCTATCCCACTCATTCTCTTTCCTAATTTACTTTTACACTCACAACACTTACTTTCATCATTTCTTAATCCCCGTGCAAATGAGAGGTAGGACTCTTACTCGGGACAGAGGGAGTAATATTTAACTATTTTAACTAACTAATACTATTAATAGTATTAGTTAATTATAATAGTTAAATATAATTGTTAACTATAATAGTTATTATATAAGTTAATTATTATTATTAATAGTATTAGTTAATCATAATTGTTATAATATATGTTAACTATTACTATTAATACCATTAAGTTTTTTGAAATATTCATACAACAAACTCAAATGTACTTCTAAATTAATTAAAAAACTAATTTATTACAACTATGTACAACTAAAGCTATGAAAATGTTTTGATTAATTTAAAATATACATATATTTTTAAATAAAATTATTATGTTAATTTATCAATTAAAAACATCAAAAAAGAAAAATACAAAAAACATTACCGGAATAGATTCCCGTGCAGAGCACGTGTTACCTACTAGTTTTTATAATGACAGAATCTTACCCTTGTGAATCAGCTAATTAGTCAGATTATTAATCTTGATCTTAATGAATGAATTAGTCGGTGGGATTAATAGCAGCCAAGTGAAGCCAAAACGTGAGTTAGAATGTCTTAATCATACCAAGACAAGGATTTAAAACATTCTCACTTTGCAACAAAAATTTGACTAATACAAGTGGAGGTAAAATTAATCAATATATTAATTATGTCACAAGTGATGATAAAATTATCTAACCCAAACATTTCAACTAGACCGACAGCAAACGTAACATCATAATTGGGTAAATAAAAAACGACTTTCTATTTGCGTAATTATTTTAACCAAAATATATTTATTTATTTATTTATTTGAAACCTAACCAAATATATTCATAACTTATAATGAAAATGAATGGGTAACAAACCATGCCCGCTTTTAAAAATTGACACTAAATTTAAATTCGAGATAAAAATTCAGCAAAATAACTATTATAATTGTGACGGAATGAGTAGTAGTTTTTACTTAAAAATAACATTCGTTCATAATTTTAGACAAAACGGGCACTATTTTTTTTTTTTATAAAATTATTACCGATGAGTTTAGAAGAATGTTTAGAGCTTCCCCAATGATACGCTAAAACTCAATACATAGCGCAAAAAGGAGTCCAACCGTGCGCTAATCACGACTTCAAAATAGCGCAAGACGAATAATTGCGTCAAACATAACGCGAGCTGGAGAGCTGCGCTATCCATTATCCTCTATTTTTTTTTTTTTTTTTTTGTGTTTGTATATATCTATAAGGTTTTCCAAGTAAGTATGCAGCTTGTACAAATAAAATATTAAAAAGATAATTACTATCGTCGTTTAAAGATAAAGCTTTATGTATTTTTTTATAATATTTTTTTTAAAAAACATTTATTTTGAGACAGAAGTTAATGAATTATTTAATTTATGATAAAATAAACTAATTAATTATAACTTTTATTTAAAATGCAAATAATGCACTTATCACTTTTCTTAATGTCTGAATTATAAATAATAATATATCAATTAATAGAAAACATATTAAATAAAATGAAATAATAAAGTATATTCTAAGAATATGCTTTTTTGATGCAAGATTTGAAGTATGATGGTTGGACATGATGATAGATATTTAGTGCAAAACTTGCACCATTTTAGAAGGATAGTGCAATTTTCACACCAAACCATTGGAGATGGTCTTAGTGTTGAAGATTTTGGCAGGGACTTCTCTCTCTCCTTTTTTTTTTTAATTACTTTTTTGTTTCCAAGGATAGTTTCAAATCAGATAAACTGTGGCGATAAATTTGAAAGGGGTTAATTGCAATTTGGCTACCTGAGGTTTACAAAATTCTGCAATCGGTTACTAAATTTGTCAAAGTTGCGATTGTGTTCCTGAGTTTGCTGAACCGAAGCAATCAGGTGTAAAAATCGTTAGTCAGTTAAGAAACTAACAAAATGGACATCATGTGCCACACATGTGAGTTTTAATGAGGGTAAATATGTCATTTCCAGTCAAAAAGAATTCTCACTTGCTATTATTTTAGTTTCAAGTGTTAAAAAACATAGATTAAGGGTCCAAATGTAAATATTTTTTCATCTTCAACCTCTAGCCTTATCCCCCCACCATTTTCTCCACCACCCAAAACCACCACCATCATCCCACCGCCACCACCACCATCGGGACCATCATGCCACCACCGTCATCATCTAACCATCTCCCTCGGTCTCCACCCCCACCCCTCATCGCCAAACTCACACACTGTGAAATCCGCCATTAAAATCCCCAAAATCAAACACCCTTTTCAAAACTTGTCCCCCTTAAACCCTCTCCAGATTTTTTGAAAATTAGATAATTAATAAATATGTTTATTTTTTGAAATCACATAGTACTCTGTGTCTCATCTTTTCCGGCTCAGATTTTCTGCAAACCCACTTCGTCTTCTTTTCCAAATCCAGTTCATCATCAAGTTATATAAAAAAAACTGCAAAATCTCCCACGAATTTGACACAAATATAAAAGGGGCATCCACATTATTCAAACCCAGTAGAATAGAGAAATATATACCGGATTTATATGATTGGAGGAGGGAAAAGGGGAGCAACAACATCTGGGCATATAGAGATGTTGGATCTGTGAGCAAGAGAAAGAGAGAGACAGCCGAACTGGGTTTGCAGAGCTCCGGCAAAATTCAAGATCGGCGGCGAATTTAGATCGGCGAATTGAGAGCTTGAACAATCGATCTTCTCCTTCTCATCAAAAGGAGAACCAACTCAAAGTGAAACAAGACATAGTGAGTCAGATTGGCGGCGAATTCAGAGCTCCGGCAAAAATTTAAGCCGAGATGGTGATGAAAATGAAGAAAACAATAGAAATTGTTTTTTTTTCTTTTCTCCAGATGAAAAGATTCCAAAAGTACTGCTTGCTAGCACAAGCCATAATTTATCTCAAAATAATGAGGTAAGATAGTTTGTATGTATATGTTATGTATATATATAAATATGTATAAATGTTTTAATGGATAATGAACCCTAATGCAAATGACTGGTAGAAGACAAAGAAGGGTTGGGGATTTTTGGTTGAGAAAAGACATTTTTGACCTCAGTAAAATGTCACGTGTTTGGCACATGTGACGACTTTGTTACAATTTTAACAAGTTAACGGATTTTACATCTGATTGCTCCGGTTCAACAAATTCAGGAACCCAAATCGCAACTTTGACAAATTTAGTAACCGATTGCAGAATTTGGTAAAACTCAGGTAACCAAATTGCAATTAACCCGATTTGAAAGTGATGGCCTATAAAAGTGCACTTCTCACTGGGGAGGTACTTTGACTTTCCCCATCTCAAATTAGCCCCAAATGATTTTTCTATTTTCTCCCTCCTAATGTTGTTATCACTTTTCTTATTGTTATTATGAATATATTTTAAATAGTATTTTTAAATTAATTTGATTATCATAATGAAAATTTAAAACTCAATATTGATATTATTGGCGATGGTTTATCAGTAACAAGTTTTAAATTTTCATTAAGATAATTAGGTTAACCTAATATTATTGCTCAAACTTCGTTCGTGATAACGGCGAAAAAAAGTGGGGACAACATTTTGGGACATAAGGAGTAATATTTTTCGTTATTTCAAAATGTTATTTCATTTTTTTTAATTTATGCTTAAAAGTATATAAATAAAACATAAGTAGTGAAGAAAATATTTATATTTTTAAAATATTTGAATAATTAAATGGAAAAATCATTTTGAGACGGATGAGTATTTCACATGCCTTGTAGGAGTTGTTTGTTTGTAATTGTAATAGACCTGTACATTAGGGGTGGAAATGGTTCAGCTCAAACCGCGGTTCGGAGCCGAGCCGAGCAAACCGCGCGGTTTAGCTTGGTTTTAAACTTTTGTGGTTCAGCTCGGTTTCGAAATTTGGTAAACCGTGTGGTTCGGTTCGGCTCACGGTTTGACCCTTCAAGCCGAACCGAGCCAAACCGAGCCAAACCGTTTTGAGCTAAACCACGAGCTGAACCGTTGAGCTGAACCGTAGAGCCGAGTCACCAAACGAGCTAGCTGAACCAGTGAGCCATATTATACACCATTGATTAAGTTTAATGATTTGATCTCAACCGTTAGATTTATAAAACCCTAATACCCTTCTTATCCGCCGCTATAGTCGTGAATCGATCAGTTGGAAAAATTTGGAAATTCTCCTCGTCTCCTTCACGGCTTCACCCACGACTCCATCCTCCCGGCCGACTCCATCCCTCCGCCGATTCCATCCCTCCGGCCGACATCCTTCCTGGCTTCCTCCATCTCACGAAGATGACCTCTTGCTCAAAAATTCAATTGAGGTACACACATATTTCACTCCTAATTCTCACTTCTCTTCGTATCTAATGCTTTATTGCTCTTCATTTCCGTTCATGGTTTCGTCATTCTGTGTTCTATGTCCTCCAATTCGTTTGATTTTTTTTACTTTGCTGTAATCGCTCAATTGCTACATACAGTCCGATCGTTTAACCTGGATTTTTTGTGGTTCAAACCGCGGTTTAAGCCACGGTTTAAACCGCGAAATCAGACCGTGGTTCAAACCGAGCCGAGCCGAACCGTGATGGTTTAGCTCAGCTCGGCTTGGACTATTTTGTGGTTCAGCTCGGTTTGGGATTTCTCCAAACCGATGTATAGCGGTTTGGCTCCTAAATTGCCCCAAACCGAGCTAAGCCGAACCATTTCCACCCCTACTGTACATATTTATAATTGACTAAACAATTGATCAGAATTTTTTTTCCAAGTACTAAACTCCTGAAAAAATAGTACTGACAGGTGGAATACCATATGCTATCTTTTAAGACAGCTTTGATAGTCTCCTCCAAATTGGAAAAAATAGGTGTTTCTTTTTATTTAAATAATAAAATAAAAATAAAGTGCTTTAAATTCATTTATAGTATTTATTTAACACTTATATTGTCGGCGGTGATTATTCCATACATATTTTAGAGTATATATTATGCATTTATTGAATAGTGTATAATGGATCATTAACAGTCTCTGCGTGGAATATGAAAAAGAAACATATTTTAAAGTTGAATATCTTACGTCTATGAGGTGGACTGCTGTGCGACGGTCGCACGCCGTGCGACCGTTTCCCACCAAATTCTTTTTTTTTTAAAAAAAAATTTCCTCTGCCATTTTTTGCTTGCCAACAAAAGTAACATTTTTTATAAGAAAATGTAACACTTTTTTTTCAAAAATTTACCACAATTTTGCTGAAATAAATTAAAGATAACATAAGATTGACAACTAAACTAATGTAACATTTTATAATAAATGAATGTAACCTTTTTTTTTCTCAATTGTAACACTTTTCTAGGGTTTTACTTTCAATTGAAATGCAAAACCGATTATATACATGATTTTTTACTCTCTCTTTTTTTTGTTTAAAAAAAAAAAATGTAACATTTAACCTATAAACTGTTACATTCATCTATATAACATATTACAATCATATATGCACTGTGTTACATTCAATTATTACTTTTTTTAATCACAAAAATTATTTATATTATTTGCGAAACTGCTGTTACATCTTACAATAAAAAGTGTTACTTTTTTAAGACCAAACTGTTACTTTCTTCATAAGAAAGTGTTACATTTTATTATGACGAGCAACTCACTTGTTTTGTATGTTAAAAATTATTTAAAAAAAAAAAAAAAACACATATCATGACCTATGTAGTTTTATTCGTCTCGTCGAGACGAGCACAACGGTATTTTTTTTAAAAAAAATACAACTTATAAATCTCAAGATATAGCATTTTGAAGTTATTGGAGGTTCTACGTCTATTGTCGGCAAGCCATCCTATGTTGTTTAATATTGGAGTATAAATTATTTTGAAGCTCTGTCATAAATGGGAAAATGAAAAGGAAAATCGTAAATATATGTGGTATAGTACTTCTGTCCCAGAAAAGATAGTCTCATTTTGACTGTTTATGGTTAACACAAATGTACTTTGACCAACCATTGGTGATAATCTAATCATTCTAGTGAAATTCTAAAATTTGTAATTGATTTATCAATAATAATTTTTAGAATTTTATTGTGATCTAATAATTGACACTAATATTTAGTCAAAATTTATTTTTATTAACCATAAAAAATCAAAATGAAACTATCTTTCAGAGACAGAGGGAGTATAAAAGGCTAATAGAAGTAGGTTCAGGTGCCATGGATTTATTTTAGATTCATACACTAACTATTCCATAACCATAACAAGTGTCAATCTTAATTTGTCACTTTTTAATAAATTTATTTCACTTATTTATATAAAGTTATATTGCATTAATATTATTTTGTTATTTATAAACATGATACTCCCTCGGTCCCTAAATGAGTGTCCATTTTCAAAAAATATTTGTCAAAAAATGAGTGTTTTTTTAAACATAACTTTGTCCCTAAATGTTTTTTTTTCAATTTTTTTTTCACCGGTCTCTTTATATGTGCAAAACTAAAGGAGATTACAATATTATATATGAATCTTTGCCACCAAATTGTACAAAAAGTTGAGATTTTCAGATGTCCCATAAAATAAAATTTGGACACTCATTTAAGAACAGAGGTAATATTACTTTTAAATAAATGAAACTATTAGACCGAAACCCTAACTTGAGAAACAAGTTAGGGTTGCCGCACCTCTTTCCTATTTGCTTCTCATATATTCAGTTTCCTACTTTAAGTCAATATAAAATAATAGTCTTAGAATTGTTTTCAAACACATGCTTACTACTCTTGTATATATAGGGGCCTATTATTATCAATACAAGTGAGGTTAATTTTATTCATCAAAACTTTGTTTCATATGATCTTATTCTCTAATATTCAACATGGTATCTAGAGCATAACGATTCAATTTTTTTTCTCTCATGGCCGAAACTTCCACTCTGCCAAATCCGGCAGAGCCTACTAAACCCTTGATCATCGTTTCTCTTACTCATATCCTAAAACTAACCCCTACCAACTACATCAGTTGGAAAACTCAAGTCGTTGCTAGTCTTCATGGTTACGATCTTCATCAGTTCATTGATGGCAATCACCCTGCACCGCCCACAACCCTACCAAATCCTGATGCAAATCCCAACATCCCGGATGACTCCACCGACGCACAGAAGGCCGCCGCTCGTGCTGCCGCCGCCGTTACCCCAGCTACAATCCCAAATCCAGCCTACACACATGGTTTCGTCAAGATCAACTATAACTCAGTGCCTTAGCCGGATCTCTCTCTGCACCACTTCTTCCCCTCATCTCTTCCTGGGCCACAACCCAAGAAGTCTGGAACACCTTAACCAAAACATATGCTAATCCTTCCAAAGGACATCTTAAGCAAATCAAGGATCGACTACGTAATATCACCAAAGGTTCTCGTTCCATCACAGACTACATGCATGATATAAAAAACAACGCAGACCAACTGGCATCACTAGGCCGACCTATTGATCCCGACGACCTAGTCGATAAAATCCTTGATCAACTTCATGATTCAGACTATGACAGTGTCATCAACGCAGTACAGAGTCGTGATACACCCATCGTGTTTGATGAATTTCACGAGAAACTGATCAACAAAGAGGTGTCTCTAAAACATCATTCCACACAAGCTCCCTCCTTCCCGGCTACTGTGGCGTATGGAGCCAAACAACCTGTTCGAAATAACTCCTATCAATCACCCAACACCAACACATCCAATCTACCCACTCGGCCAAACCCTAACCCTACCCCTCCCTCTAACCGAAACTCTCAAAACCCTAACCCTAACTACAAGGGCCGTTGACAATGGTGTCGTGTGGAAGGAAACTTTCTCAATCAATGCACCTTGTTTCGTTAAGCCTTTCCTAATGCCGATTTTCCTCAACCTTACCCTCCAAACTCCTCTAATCCTTCCCAAACTGCCAACTCTTCCCAACAGCCTTACCGGGTCCTTAATTAGAATCCACTGGCTGCTTACACTGCTCATACTCACTCTTCTCAAGATCCGGGTTGGTTGGTTGACAGTGGGGCAACTCATCATTCAACCAGTGACCTTCAGAATCTCTCCCTCTACACTCCGTACGACGGTACTGAAGAACTCATAATTGGCGATGGTTCAGGTTTATCTATATCTCACACTGGTTCCACATCTCTCTCTCTTTCTCTCTCTCTCTCTTCTTCAGTATTACAATTAAATCATGTTCTTCATGTTCCTTTTCTCTCTCGTAATATTTTATCTGTCTCCAAGTTTTGTGTCGGTAACAATGTCTCTGTCACGTTCTTACCTGATTCCTTTGTTGTGAAGGATCTTCGTACGGACACAACCCTTTTCCAAGGCAAGTCTAACTCCGGCGTTTATGAACGGCTTCCGTCCCCCCTGCTGTTCATGTCTCCATCTCATCTCGTACCGTCAATTGGCACCATCGTCTTGGTCATCCGTCTTCTCAAATTTTACAGCATCTTAGCTCAAGTTTTAGTTTAGACATTCCTAGAATTAGTCTTTTTCATTGTAATTCTTGTGACTGCAATAAAAGTCACAAACTTCTGTTTACTGAAAATTCTCTTACATCTTCCGGTCCTCTTGATTTAATTTACAGTGATGTATGGACCTCACCTGTTCTTTCTTTTGATGGTTATAAGTATTACATCATTTTTGTTGATCACTTCACCAAATATATCTGGCTCTATCCACTCAAACACAAAAATGATGCCACTAAAATCTTCACCAATTTTCGAAATCTGGTGGAGAAATACTTTAACCGATATATTCTCACCATCTTCAGTGATAATGGTGGTGAATACATTGGGCTCCGTCCTCTTTTACTCTCTCTGGGTATTTCTCATCTCACATCTCCTCCCCATACACCGGAACACAATGGGTACTCTGAACGGCGTCATCGCCATATTATCAAAACTAGTCTCACTCTCCTCTCTCATGCTCACATATCTAACAAATACTGGCCCCTAGCCTTTGTCACTGCTAGTTACTTAATTAATTGTTTGCCATCTCGTACCCTTAACCTACACTCTCCATTCCTCAAACTGTTTGGTCACTCTCCCAACTATCATAAACTACGGAGCTTTGGATTTCTCTGTTATCCATGGCTACGACCCTACTCTTCTCACTTCATGTTCGTTTCGTGGAACACATATTCCCTTTTGCCTCTCTCACTCTCTCTGACAACACCCTTGCCTCCCCAGATGAATGGTGTACCATGAAACTTCCCCTTATCACCCCACCCCCTCAAATGGCCATACCTACTGCCCCAAATTTAGGACATGCCGGACCCCTCCCTGAACCGGCAGGTTCCCCTACACATTCGGCCGAACCACAGTCCACACCCTTACATCCCACTTCCGCTGCATCAACTACCCCACCTGCTACTTCCTCAGCATCCACCATTCCTCCACCACCCCCATTACCTACCGGACCTATCACTAGACTCCGCAATAACATTCGCAAACCCATCACTAAACTCAACCTCCATGCTACTCTTCCCATCTCTACCAATGAACCATCCACTTACTCTCAAGCCCTTAAAATCCCGACCTGGAGGTCTGCTATGCAGGCTGAGTACGATGCGTTGGTTCATAATCACACTTGGGATCTTGTTCCCGCTGCACCGAATCAACATCCTATTGGTTGTAAATGGATCTTCAGAACCAAATATCATCCAGATGGCACTGTTGAACACCACAAAGCTCTCCTTGTTGCTAAAGGGTTTCACCAACGACCGGGCATTGATTATTATCAGAGATTTTCAGTCCCGTGGTAAAACCAGCTACCATCCGTACTGTTCTGTCTCTTGCTGTTACACGCGGTTGGTCCCTCAGACAGGTTGACATTAACAATGCGTTTCTTCAAGGTTCATTGTCCGAAGATGTGTATATGGTTCAACCCCCAGGTTTTGTTGATGCTCGTTCTCCAAATCATGTTTGCAAACTCCGACAAGCAATCTATGGACTTAAACAAGCACCCCGTGCCTGATACACTGAGCTAAAACAATATCTTTTATCCGCAGGCTTTCAGAACTCAAGGTCCGACCCCTCCTTGTTTACCTGCAACCATTCGGAGGGTTTCATTGTCCTTTTGGTCTATGTCGATGACATTATTATCACCGGTTCATCCGCTGCGTTACTCGACTCCTTCGTTCACAACTTTGCCACACGATTCTCACTCAAAGTTCTTGGACCGCTCTCTTACTTTCTTGGTGTGGAAGTCATTCCTCACAATGATGGGTTATTCTTGAGCCAACAGAAGTACATTCAGGACCTTCTTACTCGGTATAATATGGATGATTCTAAATCGGTACCCACTCCCTTGGTTCCGGACCCTTACCTCACTGCCAATTCCGGCACCCCATTAACCAATCCGTCTGAGTATCGTCAGTTAGTAGGATCACTACAGTATCTTTCATTGACAAGATGTGATTTATCATTTGCTGTTAATCGGTTGGCTCAATTCATGCAACATCCTACTGATATTCACTGGGGCAATCTCAAACGCATTTTGCGTTACCTGTCTGGCACCCGTACTCATGGTCTGTTACTCCGGAAGTCTTCTCCTGATACTCTTCATGCTTTCACCGATGCTGATTGGGCTGGAGACAAGCTTGATTATGTCTCTACCACTGGCTATTTGGTTTATCTTGGCACGAATCTTCTCGCCTGGAGTTCCAAGAAACAACGGACCCTTGCTCACTCGTCTACGGAGGCTGAATATAGGGAAGTTGGTGCTACCTGTGCCGAACTTCTATGGCTTCAAAATCTTCTCTCAGAGCTTCGGATCACTCCTTCGTCTCAGCCAGTTATTTACTGTGATAATTTAGGTGCCACATATGTCCCTGCTAATCCTAGGTTTCACTCTCGGATGAAGCATATTGCCCTGGACTATCATTTTGTTCACGAGCAGGTACAGAGTAACAAATTGCGGGTCACTCACATTTCTGGTGATGACAATCTAGCTGATGCACTTACCAAAGCCTTACCTCGTACTCGGTTCGAATTTCTGGTTTCCAAGATTGGTCTTACCCTCCGGACTTCCATCTTGCGGGGGCATATTAGACCGAAACCCTAACTTGAGAAACAAGTTAGGGTTGCCGCACCTCTTTCCTATTTGCTTTTCATATATTCAGTTTCCTACTTTAAGTCAATATAGAATAATAGTCTTAGAAATGTTTTCAAACACATACTTACTACTCTTGTATATATAGGGGCCTATTATTATCAATACAAGTGAGGTTAATTTTATTCATCAAAACTTTGTTTCATATGTTCTTATTCTCTAATATTCAACAGAAACAACATTTTTTATAAAATTTCAAAGATATCATTTTGTGTACACCATTATTGCATGTCTTTTTTTAATGGTATAATCATAGTCATAACTCCTTTTATCTTAATTGAAACTACATATAACAGTATATTATTTTGATGAGACTCACTTGCCCACTCACAACAATTTTTAAATTAGTAAATTTATAATACTTTTTCTTTTTTTGATGAGACTCACTTGCCCACTCACAACAATTTTTCACGCACTATTCTGCACTCTAATTTCTCTTTGTAGGGACCACGACCACCACCACCACTTTCCCACATTAATATGATATTGTCCGCTTTGGGCTCAGCCCGCACGGATTTGTTTTTGGGTGGGTGAGTGCTCTTATATACCTTACAATTGTTTGCTCAATTGCCGATGTAGAACTTTGGGTTGCACCCCAACACTCTTTTATATTTCACTTTTTTACACTCACAGAACCAGCTCCAGTAACCTTTTTTAAATCTTCATACTCACCAAATATACGGGTTCAATTGAATTGAGACGAATGGTTTAACGTAGTAGTGAGAAGAAACTACTACAGTTTACCTACACATAACATAACAAGAGACACACGGCCTCGTGAATTTGGCAATGTTCCTGTGAAACTTTTCTCTTGGGATCAACTGAACGCGGTGTTAAATTTATCACATCGCTACGTTTTAAAGCTCAATGTATGTAAAGATTTTCGCGTTCGGTGGTATTCACAATTTAGCGAATTAGTTTTGGACACAAGAAGCGAGCAGAGTGATGTGAAAGGCTCAAGCTCTTACGCTCATGAGTCGCTTCCTGTTTATGCATGACCTCATCTCTAAAAGAGATCAGAAGACAAAATAACAAAGAATGATCAAGATTAATCTGCATAAAATGAACAACGACAACTAAGAAAATAATTCATAATATTCATTTTAGGTCCCTGAGACTAAAACTTAGTAATCTTTATAAGTAAAGTCAATTTAAATATTTATAAATACAATTACTCGTGATATTATTTATTGTAAAATTAATTTTTTTTGCAAAAAAAGTAAAATGTAAAGTCTCAGAAATCTACTCATTGAAGGGCTGCAGCTCCTGCTATATGCTATACATGCCCTCATTCAATTCAAAGACTAATAGGTACTTAAAAATGCACTATATAATGCTAAAACACTTGATTCATGTTCAAATGTTTATCGCTTATTGAGTGGTAAATTAAACTTTTATATTGCAAATTTGATACTCTTTTCATCTCAAAATACTTGCATTCAATGAGAATTTTTTCCCCCCAAAGTACTTGCAATTTTTACAGCTTTTCATAAGACTTTTGACACACTTTCACTTTGCCTAATCTACCCTTATTTATGATTAGGTAGTGTCATTGAAAAAATATTTAATTGTCTAGGTACTTGAAATATTGAAAGTGTAATTTAGTCTTATTTGATATGTATTGATTGTTTTTCTTAATATGTGTGAAAAGTCCTAAAACTACAATTTTTTTGAACGGTGGGAGTATAAAATTCACAATATAAACTTTTCACTTTAACTCCATCAAATTTTGCCATGTTTCATTAAACAATCCTTCATTTTCCCAAACTTTTAAATAAAATTTAAAATTTTGACAAAGTTTAGGGGGGTCAAAAATGCATACACATGTATTCTTACTAAAGTTGAAGGGGGTAGAATGACATTTCTTAAAAGTTCAGGTGGTTAATTGACCCCCCTTGGCCCCTTGCCCCTTAATATAGCTCCGCCCCTGATATAAGTGTTGTTGCGGGAAACATGAAAAAGGTTTGTCCCGATTCAACTTATCAAAACTAATAATTGGAGCTACGGGTGGGTCGGGTTTTGGATTAATGGTCCATCGTTCTCCAAGCCTTGAAGATATGAGGTGGAACATGGGTTCTCTTCTTCTGTCACCTTACATGTTATGTACCTCTCTGTCACATTTGAAATAGGATGTTTTGTTATCATATTTGAAATAAAATGTTCTAAAATGATTTTTTTTTTAATTAATGAACCCACTCGTCATACTCACAATTATGGGTTCGTTACCTGAAAAATGCATTTTACCAAGTGATTAAGAAAAACGTGTTTTGCAACGGCACGATTTGCTGGAAAAAACTTCAAATGACAATTTGAGGGTCTAAACGACGTCTTTTGGCGAAGCCTGATGATTTATGTTTCTCTTCATATTTCCTTTCAAAAAAACTCATCTGCGTATCACTTTCAAAGGTTCTGACTATCCGATTCAAAGGTTCTGGCTATCAATCTCAAATGTTTTTTTCAGCTTTAAAGGTTATTTTTTTCTCTCACTTGCAAAATGAAAAACACTATCTAGAAGCATTTATTATTTCTATACAGAACCTCTTAAGCTTGATACCCAGAAGGTTTGTTGGCCATGACTTTGTTCAAATATCATTAAAATCATATCCAAAAGGCTTTATTATCGATGTCCAAAACCTTTTACAGTTGATATCCAGAATTTTTCTTGGCCAAGACTTTCTTAAAATGTGCTTGAAACTCATATCCAGATGACTTTATATATATATATATATATATATATATATCCAGAACAATTTGATTTTGATATCCAGAAGGTTTGTTGGTCATGACCTTCTTCAAATGTGCTTCAAAAAACATATCCAGAATGCTTTATATTGATATCCATAACCGTTTGAGAAGTTCCGATTATTTACAAAATGCCACCGCGCGTTTTTTAATGAAGTTCCGCATATTTACAAAAATGCCACCGCGTATTTTTAAAAACACGTTTTTCCTGGGCGTTTTTAAAACGCGTTTTACCCAATATTTTGGCCACAGTTATTTTTCATTTATTATTCCTTACCCACTATCTCTCTTATTCATACTCACAACACCTATTTTTCAAATCACTTTTTGTAATAAAATATTAATATTCTTTAATCATCCTTATGTAGGGAGAAAGAATCCTATTTTAAATGGACGGGGGAGTAATTGAATTTCAGTGCCCGTACATTTCGACAAATAATTTCTTCATTTTGGTTTTCTTTTTTTTTTTCAAATATTTTTTCTTCTTTTGGTTTGTGCACATAAATAGTGCTAGCCCCAGAGCCAGAAGGAGCTCCTCCCCCACACCCATACTAACAATATTCAATCAATGCCTAATTAGTTTCCAACCAAAAATTTGACCGTACGTATCTGATAAAAAAAATACTTCATCCGTCTCAAAATAAATGTCGTTTTGAAGTGTTTCACACATTTTAAAAAATGCCATTAATGCATATGAAGAAGTCTCAAATACCCCTAAAGTAATTAAACTACCTAGGTAATTAAATGGTTAGGTAAGCGATGGTTCACTATCATTATTAAGGGTATAATTGGTATAGAGCAATAAAAAAACTTTGAAAATAGTGAAACAACAAGTATTTTGAGACAAAATTTAACTCCCAAAACGACATCTATTTTGAGACGGAGTGAGTACATTTTAATTAAATATTTTCTTTAACGGATTATTTACAAATAACTACAAGACGTAGCCAGTAGCAAATTCATATTAGTGAGAAATAAAATAACTAGGGAAGTCATATTTGTACAAAATTTGAGAGGTGAACTCCAAAATTTAAGAGAGGGGGGAATATAGCTTCTTGAAAAATTCAAAGGGCCGGTGTGAATATGTTCAAAAACTCAGTGAGTGCAAGTTACAACTGCATATTTTTGGTAGGTAGATTCTCGAACAATGTTTCAAACCGGCGTTACCAAAAAACATAGTCAGTCAGTTTACTATTTCAAATACTCCCTCCATCCCTCTTTAATTTATAAAAAAATTTATTTTGGTTGTTCACTTTAATCTACATGATTCATAAATAGAAACTTTTAAATGTTTCTTAAATAGTAAGAACTACTTGTCATACTCACAGCTACAACCCACTTACCATTCATTACCCCCACTTTCTCCCTCCTACCCAACTATCTTTACTCACAACACATCACATTTTAAATCATTTTCTTAATTCATGTGCCAATGCTCATTTTTGTAAATTAAAGAAGGGCGGGCGGGAATCCTTTAGTGCTGTGTATGTTTTGGTTGAGGATTGCACAAGGAGTCCAGATCTCCTGTGCCCCTCCATGTGCCCCTTTAATCTGGACCGTTATATTGATATTGTAAACGGTTGAGATTAGAGGGGCACATGGAGGGGCACAGGAGATCTCCTCTCTTGCACAAGGACGAAAATAAGGACTCATTAATTGAGTGTCATAAATTAAATGAATGTTATACATACTTTAGAGACTTATACATAAACATATAATGTTAAAATAGAGACGATATAAAGAATGTTGTCTTAAAATAAATTATTACCGTCCCAAAATTGTTAATATAAAGACATTAAAAATTATTATCTCAAACAAATAGTTTCTAAAATTTATTTTTAGCAATGAGAGACCCTAATATTAATTTCATATTGAGTCATTTGCAGCAAGACCTATCACGAAAAGTTCACAACGTCTATATTATGAGATATTTCATCAGCCATCTCATAAATATACAATGTAATCAGTGAGTATTCAGGAATTGTGGTCAGCCACAAGTCAACTATAACACTTATATGAAACAGAGAGAATAATTATTTAAATTTGACCATAATTTCTGAATCCGCCAGTTATTACATTTTATATTATGAGATATTCATCAGCCATTTTTTTTTTAAGTAGGAATATGTCCTACTTGTTTTTTTTTTTTTTTTTGAACAACTGAACTATATCATTCATTTCAAAGCAATTGTCATCGTTTACAAATTCCTATGGGATCTATTATAGTCTTATCTAAAGCACTGCCGATCTAAAGCCCTGTCTATTACAAGTTCCTATGGAGTTTCACCATTGTCGAACCTATTACAGCGAATGATATTTGCTTTTACAAGTTGATGTTGCAGTCCTTTATAGACGTCCTTGCGCAATCTGGTAGACCTCCCCTTCAAGGGAAGCCCTTACGCACCCACCCGATGCCACTAGGCCAGAAAGCCATTGGTGTGTCCTACTTGTTAATACAATACATTTGTTGGTTTGTGTTGGGAATTTGGTGGTACCCCGTTGCAATCTAGATAAAGAACAACAAACCCACAAGCACAATAATGGAAGAATCACACACACAAGAACACAAGAATTGTTTATCCGGTTCGTTCAACACATGAACTACGTCCGGGGGCAATTGCCAAGCCAATATATTATTAATCACACCTTAATAATTTGCTACAATGTGTCCTAGGTCGTGACTATGCTTATATAGCAGTACAAGGAAGATCTAAATCAAATTAAGAAGAGATTGTGTCAAAATAGGAAACAAATCAGCCCAGCCGGTATACCAAGCGCCCGCTTGGGTCTAGGCGAGCGCCCGCTTGAATTAATTTCCCCCAGGCGGATCACTCACTGTCCATTTGAGCGCTCGCCTGGTCCAGGGCAAGCGTCCGCCTGCTCCTCCGCCAGGAACTCCT
The DNA here is from genome assembly GCA_026119855.1 of Campanula takesimana. Classification (NCBI taxonomy): domain Eukaryota; kingdom Viridiplantae; phylum Streptophyta; class Magnoliopsida; order Asterales; family Campanulaceae; genus Campanula; species Campanula takesimana. Next base: position 596,532 of record JAOWBW010000302.1, read on the forward strand.
CCTCCGGTTTGAACCCTTTTGATCTCCACCAACTCCCCCGACTTAGACTCCTTTTCTTCCTCATAGTTTAGGACTGCAATCCTAACAATCTCCCACCTGGAGACTAAACTCATAAGCATAGAAAACACCCATCAACTCCCACCACGGAATGAACACCTTTGAACACATTTTACCCCCCATATTGGCTTGACATTACCGAGCCTCCCGCTTAAGTACTAAGGCGAGTTGAAACCAAGCGACGTTTCAACGTCTCCGTGTTAGATAGTTCTTGCCTCCCCAAATCAGCTTCTGCCTTGATTTCTCTCCGCAAGTATAACTTCGACTTCTCCCTCCAGACCAACCTTCCTCGCAATGCTTCCCTTGAAACTTGGACACACCTTGTTTCTTGCATCGTCTTCTCTTGGTCTGAATACGCTCTCTGTTAGGGCATTTGGACTTCCACACCGTGTTGATCAACTTTGTGTCCTTCTCCCCCCTAACATACCGTTTCTTGATGTCTCTCATTTCTACACCAATAGGCCGGTTCTTTAGCCTCTTGCTCCCACCCGAGCGAATATCGACATTGTAGGTAGAGTACAATATCTTCTCCTTGACCCCATGAGCTATCACCTTAGCTCCTTTTGTGACTTCCCAAGATCCACCAGTGAAGGTCACACCATACCCTTCATCATCAAGTTGTCTCACGGAAATCACCCTCCTTCTCAAGTCCGGAACATGCATCACATCGTGCAATTGTAAAACAGCCCCGTTAGGTGTCTTTATCATCACATCCCCCTTACCTTTGATCTTAAAAGGTTGATCATCACCAAGATAAACAACCCCAAAATCTCCCGGTGTGTATCGCTCCATTGTTTCTGCATCCCCACTAGCATGAAGCTCCAGAATCCAACACCCAATCTTCACCCGACTGCTCCTCTCCTAGGATTAATACATATCCATCATCCACCACATGTGCATCACCATCCTTATCCGGACAGTCATAACTGATATGACCCATTGTGCCACAGTTGTAGCACTTGACCGGCTTTTCCCCTTTTTCGGTCCTCCCCTTCCCCTTGTTCTCTCCACCCTAAGTGCATCCCCATCTGCGGAAGATTCTCCCCTTTTCTCATTCCTTCTCAACTTCTCTTGAAGGATGAGATCTCGAACCTCCGTATACACTAATGGTGTTTTCGACGTACTGATCGTTGTGACAGTTACCTCCCAACTATCAGGCAACGATTTTAGTAGAAAACATGCTAACACTTCATCGGAGAAAGTAATATCAACAATTTTCAATTGGTCCACCATACCTTTGAAACTGCCGATATGACTCGCTGCTGTCTGCCCCTCTGACATCTTCGTATTCGCAAACCTCTTTATCAAATGCACCTTATTGATATTCGACGGCTTCTCATACATGTCTGACAGCATCTGTAGCAACCCCACCGTTGTCTTGGCCCCCATCGCGTTCCGTGCAACGTCGTCAGTTAGAGCGCTCCTCACCGCTCCTAACGCCTTCCGATCTAACGTCTCCAAATCCAATTGTGACATGTCTTCGGGTTTCGCACCTAAGGGTTTATGAAGATCCTTACAATAAAGGTAATCTTCAACCCTTGTCCTCCAAAACGTGAAATTCACACCGTTGAATTTCTCGATTGAGTTCTTCATCTTGATTGCTTCACAAAGTCCCCAAGAACGTGATTCAAAATTAATCAACTAATGAAACTTTGAATCCTCCTAACCAGACTCTTGATACCAGTTGTTGGGAATTTAGTGGTACCCGTTGCAATCTAGATAAAGAACAACAAACCCACAAGCACAATAATGGAAGAATCACACACAAGAACACAAGAATTGTTTACCCGGTTCGTTCAACACATGAACTACGTTCGGGGGCAATTGCCAAGCCAATATATATTATTAATCACACCTTAATAATTTGCTACAATGTGTCCTAGGTCGTGAATATGCTTATATAGCAGTACAAGGAAGATCTAAATCAAATTAAGAAGAGATTGTGTCAAAATAGGAAACAAATCAGCCCAGCCGGCATACCAAGTGCCCGCTTGGGTCTAGGCGAGCGCCCGCTTGAATTAATTTCCCCAGGCGGATCACTCACTGTCCATTTGAGCGCCCGCCTGCTCCTCCGCCAGGAACTCCTCCTCCAGTTTGAACCCTTTTTGATCTCCACCAACTCCCCCGACTTAGACTCCTTTCTTCCTCATAGTTTAGGACTCCAATCCTAACAGTTTGTTCCTTTACATTTTTTCAATCCAAAATAAATGGTCTATAAAGTAAAAATAAAATAAAGACAACCATAATAACCACTTTAAGCCGCGTAATGAAAATCTACCACAGATTTGGTCGCTTATTCTTTCCTCTTAAGTAAAGTAGTCAAAATTTAGACCACCGTAACTCATGCTAAACATGCATAATTTCTGTTAAGAGAATTTGTAGGACCATCAAACTAAACAATACTTTTGAGATCAATTACACAAGTTTTTGAGTGAGAAGAAAGTGATGCAAATATTATAATTACAACTCGACAATTATAGGGCGTATTTTGTAGCTAGATAAGGGGTATTGGGTCCTGATTTCAAGAGAAATTGGTGCCCCGTACCCGTGTAAAATTGTGTTTGATGATGTTAAAATAGTGAGGTATTAGTTGAAACTCAAACGGTTCGGAATATCCAACGAATGCACGAACAAATGACTGGTTGTGATGGATTTTGGCTAGTACTTTCGGCACAAGAGTTAAGTGTTTGTATGTAAGAGATAAAATCAATGTGTAAATTATGATTTAAGAGATTTAGCCAAAAAAAATTGCGCTAACTTTTAACATATGAAATGTGTGAGGCATATATAGTTGATGTCACGTGGTCTCGTGTGCCCTTGATTTTAGAAAAGAATAAAATGGTGTGATTGTTGTTGTAACTTAAGTTGAGAAAAAACCCACATTTTTTTTTAGAGCAATGCTAGGGGCACAAAACAAACTCACAAAATCTTGTTCACACAATGAGGTGGCGATATTTTATTGGTTGAATCGATAGTGGACCCGGCACACTCTAATTAAAAACACCAATAAAATCATTACACCTAGGATTTTGTGAGCAAGGTTTTGTGATTTTTTTGTGCCCCTAGTATTATTCTTTTATTTATGTTTTTAATTAATAGAAAGCCCAAAAATATTAGCCCATCTTTCTTTAGTCTATTAGGTTTCTAATAGGGAAAATATAGAAATATGCCCATGTACTTGGGTTAAGGATGTAGATCTACCCTTATACAAGTTAATTGCTATATATGCCGTTGTACTTAAGAAAAATGTGTTGATATTAGGACAACGTTAAATTTCTATCAAAAAATTAACGAAATTGCTGACTGGGTGTCTTAGGTGGCATGTGAAATTTTCTAACCTTTCCCCCTAACTTGAGTTAAATGTTTAAAAGATCCCTAACTTATCAAAAAAAATCTACTTAACCCAAACGTTTTTTGTTTTTACATTAACCTTTTATTTATTTATTTTAACCAATTGAGTCTTCTTTTTTTACAGCAAATATTCTTACCAAGTATTACATTTTTATATATGGAATTCCTATTATTTTTATAAGATGAAATTATTTTTTCAATGAATGACTATATTTTTTTTTTTCATTTTCTCAAGAAAATCTATCAAAAAGTAATTAACTTCTTATTACTATTTTTTTTTTTTGAAAAGGGAACTTTTTATTATTTCAAAAAATATTTTGTAATTCACTTATAATTTATTGTTCTCCTCCTACAAGTATTTTCTCCAACATCACCACCACCCCTACTCTGCCACCACCCATGCTATCCATCCCACCATCTAAAAAAAATCAGGTTACAACCGTCACCACTCACTGCCACAATTCCACCATTACCAAAAAGGTGTCAAGTGGATTAAAATCAAAATCCTTGTTTCAATCATCTATAAAAATCAACATCCCAAATTTTAGATTCATCAAATCGTACATATCAAAGATAAAAATATGGGTTTAATCAAATCATACAAAATAATGGTCAACATTCTAGATCTGTTTAAAAATTCAATAACAATAACCAAGAAATCCAGATAAGCATAAGAAATCAATTGATCTTCAAATCTGTAAAAAATCGTTCAAGAGAGAGAAGCGAGAGAGAGAGAGAGAGAGAGGAGAGAGAGAGGAGGGCTGGAAAACAGGGGTGGGGCAAACCGGAGGAAGGAGCAAGAAAAAGCTGACGGATCTGAGGGAGGAGTGATTGCCGAAGTGAGATCTAGGGTGGGACGGACTGTAGAACGGTGACGACGAGGTTGACAGAAGGGAGATAGGGTGAGGCGGTGAGGGTGGGGTGAGGATTTTCAGGTGGAAGGGTAAGAGACGAAACATGTGGGATTGAGGTAGAAGAGGGTGCGTTGAAAAAGGATGGGCCGATGAGTGAGGGAGATTGCAGATCGCTATGTTTAGAAAATTGGTAAGTTTACTTTTTATGTTTTATTTCAAACCCTTTGGAAAAAAAATTTAAAGGTCAAATGTTTAATTTATACACTTTAACCCCCTAACTTTCACATCAACAACATTCGTAGCGAAATTTTTATTCTGCCCTTAAAATGTTGTCATGTTGCACATCAGCGAGTCCATTTAGCAAAAAAAATCCACGTGTACTCATCAAATAGCCAAATAAGCAGCTTAGTCAGCCATCTCGTTAATTTTTTGATGGAAATTTGACGGCGTCCTAATATCCACACTTTTTTCTTAAGTACAAGTGCATATGTGGCAATTAACTGTATAAGGGTATATCTGCATCTTTGACCTAAGTACATGGCATATTTCTATATTTTCCCGTTTCTAATAAGTTAATTTGTTTGAGTTTTTGGCTGGTATAACAATGAGAGACAGCAGGCAAACACTGTGAAATTCTCGTTTTCACTGTACATTAGATTTTCAAGTTGCGATTCCGGATTCGATTTTGATTTGATTGAGCTGATTTGGAGTTTCGTTAGAGATAGGACTTCGATCCAGGCTGGTTTGATCGAGTTTTTAGAGATCTCTAGACATGTATTTTCTATATTAAGTTGCTGCAATTTTTGGTTGTGCTCAACCGGGTTTTCTTTGTGTTTGGGTTAAATCAAGATTGTTTTTCTTGATTGTTTGGGCTACGTTTTAGACTCTATTGTTAGAGTGATCTCTCTTGTACCGAACCTATAATTTCAAATCAGTAGATCGTTTTTAGAGTTGATTCCATGGTTTTTTACTTCTCGGTTTGAGAAGGTTTTTCACGTTAAAATTTCCGGTGTGTTCTTGTCGTTGGGTGACTGTTTATCATTCTACATTACATTGTTATTGCGTTATGAGGCTTTGACCAATAAGTCCCCCAGACAAATGAAAACAACCAATAAGAACAGACATTATGAAAACTCGCTAAAAAGTCCCTCGAATATTCGCTGGACCAAAGAGCCACTAAAGCCCAAAGCCCCACATGCGCGCACGCACAGCTGCTAACCATTCCAGTATTGCGTTAAGCACACTTCAACATTGCGTTTCCTATTGTAATAACCCGATTTTCCATCTTTTAATTGGGTGGACTTCTTTAATTAAAATGAGTTCGTTGGGTTAAGTAGTAGGCCCAAGTCTTCATTTAATAATAACTAGTTAAAATCCTAGCCCAATTGTGATTCTTTGAGCTTAGGAGTATAAATTAAAACCCTACCCTAACTTTTATTATTTCCACCGCAAAAGAAAGGAAAAGAGCGGAAGGAGAGATAGAGAAGTTGCCGCAGAAAAGAGAGAGGGCGGCGGCGACACTGTGAAGCCGGGAAAGAGAGAGAGATCGGGAAAGAGAAGGGAGAAAGAAAGGATGGGAAAAACCAACCTAGAAGGTAAACCCATCTTCTTAAACTTTTCTTTATTGCCATGGATTGATATTAGAACCCTAAAAATTATGATGAACTAGGGTTTGGGTTGAATTGAATCAAGAAGAGGAAGAAGAATGATTGTGGGTGTGGGTGTATGTATGTATGTGCGGCCTTTTTTCTGTGTAATGTTGTGGGTGTGTGCGTGTGTCTGTTTGGTTACTGGTGTGTGTGTGTGCGTGAGGTTGTGTGTGTTTCTGGAAGTGTATTCAGTGTGTGTGGGTGCATCAGAGTGGTGGGTGTACCAGAGTGTGTGCATCAGAGTGAGTGGGTGTGTCTTTAAGTGGGTGTACTCAGTAAGTGTGTGCAGAAAGTGTGAAATCAGTGTGTGTAATTCATATAGTGAAATTGAGAGTGGGGAATTGATTAATAAAAACCCTAAAGGTATGTTAGTAAACCTTAAAGGACATTTTGGGTAGTAGTTTATTGTATAGTACAAACCCTAGAGTGAATACCAATATTAATAAGGAGTTAAAGAATACAACTCGTAGGTTAATAAAAAGTAAAGTAATGTACTTCGGGGACGGAAGTAGAAAGTATTACTTTTGTCTAAGATAGTTACTTCGCTTGATTGTAGATACGTGCGCGTGGTTGTGCAAGAAAGTAAGGGATTACGCTCTTAGTTGTGTAATTGTTCTCAATCCTTTGTTAGGATTCCCAATCTCTGTCTTTATAAAGTAAACTATCTGCGTGGCTAGATAGTCTTTTAATAACTATTCCGTTCTGCGATTGTTACCGTCCTTTGTTATCCACCCTATTGATATTGTTGTTGTTCAATTGGGTTATCATGAGTATGATTTGCTTTATGATCTTGGTGTCTAAGTGAGATGTACACATTTTAAAAAGTGATCAAGTAAAGTTTTGTAAAGTTAAGCTTTGTTTTGTAAAAGCTCTTAAAGTGAATTTTTATAATAAGTAAAGTGACTACAGTTATCCATAATCCCGAAACGGATAAGTGGACCCCTACAGTTATCCATAATCCCGAAACGGATAAGTGGACCCTTACAGTTATCCATAGTTCTAAGTTGAACATGTGGACCCCTTTGCGTTGCTTGATGAAGTAACGTAGGTTATCATGATATACCGATTTTGGGTGCGGTCAGTAGAAACCCGAGCCCTAGGTACAGCGCGTGCTTAATCCCTAAATGAAGTAAAGTGAAGTAAAGTAAAGTAAAGATAAGTAAAGTGTGTGTAAAAGTTGTGATTTTGGACACTGTCTCTGAAGCCACGTGTTTTCAAGTAATGAATTGATTTTCATCAAGTTAAATGTTTTCAAACTGAGTGGTTGTTTGATCATTGAGTTATCCTTTCGTTGTTAATTCTTTGTTACCGTTCGTTTCGGTTATCTCCTCTTAGTACCCGAGGGGATCCCGTATGAACTTACTGGGCATTGTTCGCTCATTCCTTCCATTCTTATTTCTTTCCAGGTTATAAATAAGCAGGTCAAGAGTCGCAAAGTTTTGGCGGCATAAGAGTTACCTTTGGAAGAAGTTAGTTAATAGTTATGTTTTCCGCTGCGTTTAAGTTCTAGTCTTTATTTTCCGTTAGTTACCGTTTGAGCTAGTGACTTGTACTAGCCGTTTGGATTTGAATGTCAGTTAAAGTTTGAATTGTGGTTAATTGTAGCCGTTGGGGCATTCTGAATTGGGGATTTATTCAAATAAGTTATTATTTAATAGTAGTGAAAAGTTGGGGTGTTACACCTATTCTCTCTCTCTCTCTCTTACTGACTCTTCTTTCTCTCTCTTCTTTTTTGTTTTCCACCAAAACTTTTAAAATATAATATCTCAAAATCTAATAATCGAAAAAATAATCCGTAACCACCGTTTTAATCGTGCCATCAAAACGAATCAAAAAATTAAACTCAACACATAATTCAAATTTTAGAAATAAAAATCTCATTTTTCACTAGTAAAAATTTGAGAAAATCATTTTCATTTCTCAATTAATTTCACAATTTTAAAAAATAAAATTTTCATTTTTCACTTGTAAAATCTTTTTTCAACTGATTTCTCAGTTGTGTGATTTCACAGATGTGTCATTTTTTTCATTTTTTATTTTTAAAAACTGAGAAATTCATCTCTCAATTTTTCACAATCATTATAATAACTGAGACATGCATTTCACAGTTGTTCATACATGATTTTGAATATAATAACTGAGACATTCATTTAACATTTATTCATAATTGGATAAAAACTGATAAAATCACCTCTCATTTTTTCCAATTGATGACTCAATTTATCGATTTAATTATATAATAAATGAGACATTCATTTCTCAGTTATTCATATATGAATTTGAGTACAAAAACGGGTACATTCATTTCTCAGTTATCAATTTTTCTCAGTTGTTAATATAATAATAAATGAGATATTCATATCAGTTATTCACACACGAGTTTAATATAAGAACCGGTAAATTTATTTCTCAGCTGTTAACACATGAGTTGAGTGTAACAACTAAGAAATTCATCGCACAGTTTTTACAAATGATACTCATTTTCAGGACTATGTGTTGTCAAATGCTCTTTAAACAATTGTGAAATAAATTTATCTCATTTTTGAGTAATTGTCCAATTGTGAAGAATTAATACTCCTAACAAAAAAAAACAACAACAACAAATGTGAGGTTGTAGTGTTAAATACATAATAGTCTACTAATTGAACAAGTAAGAAGCTTGGCATAGTGGTTAGGAGTCTTAGCCAAGACCAAGTGGTCTTGGGTTCAAACCCTCCCAAGCGCAAATAATTGCGGCGGTGGTGCTGGCTGGCAGCGGCGGTGGTGGTGGCCGGCGGTCGGCGGCGGTCGGTGGCTGATGGTGGTGGCCGGCGATGGCGGTCGGCGGCGGCGGTGGTGGCCGGAGGCGGCGGTCAACGGCGGCGGGCGGTGGCAGTCAAAATGGTCAAATGTTAGAGGTGTTGGAGGATTTTGTTTGGGCTGGGGGTATTTTTGTCATTTAAAAGGTATTAGGGATTTATTGGTAAAATTGATTTGAACCTAAGGACCCTAAGGTAATATTTGAAATGTTGTGTTTTTATTGGTAAATATCATATTCCCCCAAGGACTTATTGGTAAAAATCCCTTGTATTATTGGTATTTGTTGCTCTTACTATGTTTACACAGGTGGATAGAATTTGTTCCGCATTGTTTACACAGGTGGATAGAATTTGTTCCGCATTGTTGTTCTCTCAACAAACAAAGTGGTATCAGAGTCTGGACCAAAGAGCTCTAACTCAAGCGGTATCTGGAGATAGCTTCCTACGCAGAGGTCGCGAGTTTATATCATGTATGAAGATTTGTGTTAGCCTATTTATAGGCCCAATTGTAATTTTAATGGCATTATAAATAAATAAATAAATAACAATTAAAAAAAAGTATCACAGACTGATTTTGTGGTTTGTTTTTTGACGATGAAGGTTAATACATGTAGAATGGGCAGACATGGGCATGCTTGTTGAGTTAATAGTTGCACAAGTGATGGATAGGAAGTCGGGCCTTCTTATGGCAGAGCGAGACATATTAGGGCCTTTTAACTTTGGCTTTCGTTGGCTTAATGATTGGGCTCGACTCGTTGAGCTTAGCTCGGTTGATATGATTATCCAAATGAAAATCTAAAACTTGTTATTATAGTATTATTGATGGTGTATCAATAAAAAAAATTTAGATTTTCATTAGTATAATTAAATTAACTTAAATTATTGCTCAAAGTTTTTTTGTAAAAACATCAAAATAAAAATAAAAATGTGAAGATTATTTTGGGATGAAGGGAGTATTAAATTTGCTATTAATAAGAAAATTTGAAAAAACCGTGAATATAAAAGAATAAAAATATTAAAATCTTTAATGATTTCACTATATAACTTGTTGTATGAAGTAGTAGCTTCTTTAAATTTAGGGGAAATGACAATTTAGGGTCCAAAGTTTGGGGGTGTGTGCTAATGGGGGTCTGATGTATCAATTTTGTCAATTTAGGGTCCAAAGTTGCAAAAGTTGTGCAGGTTAGGGATTTTTAACGATTCTATTAACGGAAATCAGTTAAGTCACAAGTGTTTTGACATGGACTTAACTGGAGTTTGTTTTCATTATTTGCATGAGCATATTGTCATATCAGATGTAGAAAATTAATAAAAAAAAATGAAATATTAAATTTTACTTTCTTATATTAAATTAACTAATAATTAAGACGTCATTTACCGAAAATATTTTTTCAAGAAATACAATAAAAATATTTTTTTCATTAGAACCACTATAAAATAAAAAGTATAATTTTTTTAAAAAAAGTGTAAAAAAACTATATTCCAAAAAAAAAACCACTTTATTTTTTAAAAAATAAGAAAGTGGGGATTTGGACAATTCTTTTTTTTCTTCTGTGGTGGTGGTTAGTATTGTTTCATTATTAATATTAGTATTCCAATTATTTTATTTATAAAATTATTTTTTATTTTTATTATTAATTTTCCTTGTTTATAACTTCATTATTTGCGGTTTAAAAAAAAACCACTTTAATTTTTTATTTGCTTATTATTTTATTTATTATTATTTTTAAATTAATTAAAATTATTCGAAAATTTAATAATAAAGTGAAAGAAAATTTAGGGTCCATTATATAAGGGGTGTGTGAAATGACAGCCCAGGCGAACATCCAAAACTAACTCCAGTTAAGTTTTTCTGTTACTTAACTAGATTTTCTTTGCAACTTAGTCCAAAAACCCTTAATTGACTAACGTTGTTAACTTTGGACCCTAAATTGACAAAATTGATACATCAGACCCCTATTGGCACACACCCCCCAAACTTTGGACCCAAAATTGTCATTTCCCCTTAAATTTAAGACAAACTTTCAGAAATTTTGAGATTTACTTAAGGAAGGAGCAGTGTTCTAAAAATCGCTAGGCGGGGACTAGGCGGCGAAGCCGGGCTTAGCGCCTAGGGGCCTAGGCGGGGCCGAGAAATTAGCACATTTTTAATATTTTTTTTATAAATCTGTAAATATATATATATATATATATATATATATCCAAAAGTTAGTGCCACTTATTTTTTTTATGTGTTAAAAATTAATAGTTCACATTATTTTAAATAAAAAATAAATCATAATTTAGACTATATTATGATGTTCAAGTGGAAAATTGATACACTAACCCAAATAAAAATTCATACATCCTAGCCTAGCCCATTTATGCAGCCCAAATATATATATATATATATATATATATATATATATATATATATATATATATATATATATATATAGGGTCATGCTCTTATGAAAACTCGATTACATGAGAACCAATGATAGCCATTGGATTAGACACAAATCAAGGGTTTAGATTACTTTTTTAGTTTAAAACTTTGGTGGCATTCTTGTAATTAGGTTGACAAACAAAGGGAAGGGCAAAATACCATGTGTGTTCCGGAATTTGCCATGTCATCACCCAAAATTTCCCTAAATTTTCAAAATTAAATATCTCATTAATTATAAATCAAAAAAATAATCTGAGAACACTGATTTTTTGTCTCGACGAGACGAATCAAACTACATCCCTGAAGATAGGGTTTTGAAAAAAATAATATTGAACAACTTCAAATTTTTAAATACGCTTAGATACAATAGGTGTTTGCCTATTGTATCTAACTAGATTGTTATGAACATTGTATTGGATACAAATGACTATTTAGCTATTGTATCTAACAGCAATGTGTCAACATTGCTGTTGGATACAATAGGTGTTTGCCTATTGTATCTAACTGAATTGTTATGAACATTGCTGTTGGATTCAAATAGCTATTTAGCTATTGTATCTAACAGCACTGTGTCAACATTGCTGTTGGATACAATAGGTGTTTGCCTATTTTATCTAACTGAATTGTTATGAACATTGATGTTGGATACATTTAGCTATTTAGCTATTGTATCTAACATCAATGTGTTAACATTGTTGTTGGATACAATAGGTGTTTGCCTATTGAATCTAACTGAATTGTTATGAACATTGTATTTGATACAAATAGCCATTTAGCTATTGTATCTAACAGCAATGTGTCAACATTGTATTGGATACAATAGGTGTTTGCCTATTGTATCCAACTAGATACAATAGGCAAACACCTATTGTATCCAACAGCAATGTTGACACATTGCTGTTAGATACAATAGTTAAATAGCTATTTGTATCCAACAACAATGTTCATAACAATTCAGTTAGATACAATAGGCAAACACCTATTGTATCCAACAGCAATGTTGACACATTGCTGTTAGATACAATAGCTAAATAGCCATTTGTATCCAATACAATGTTTATAACAATGCAGTTAGATACAATAGGCAAACACATATTATCTAAGCGTATTTTAAAAATTAGACGTTCAATATTATTTTTTCAAAACCCTATCTTCAGGGATGTAGTTTGATTCATCTCGTCGAGACAAAAAAAATCAGTGTTCTCGGATTATTTTTTCGATTTGTAGTTAATGAGATATTTAATTTTGAAAATTTAGGGAAATTTTGGTGATGACGTGGCAAATTCTAGAACACACATGGTATTTTGCCCTTCCATTTGTCTGTCAACCTAATTACAAGAATGCCACCGAATTTTTAAACTAAAAAGGTAATCTAAACCCTTGATTTGTGTCTAATCCAATGGCTATCCTTGGTTCTCATGATATTTAGGTTCTCATTTGAGCACCTACCTATATATATATATATATATATATATATATATATATATATATATATATATATATATACAGCAAAGCCCAATACCCATATACGCAAACTCTTAACCCTATTTCCTCTCTTTCTTGCGCCGTCACACACTCACACTCACTTCACGTTTTTTTTTTTTTTTTTTTTTTTTGCGTCTACTCTCTCTCTCTCTTTCTCATTTCTACTCAACATGCCGCCGCAGCCACCACCGTTTTCTTCCCCTCCGCCACCACACTTTTATGCTCCACTCATTCGTCAGCCGCCGTCCCATCCGCCGCCATCACCCGCCTAGTCTGCCGCCGTCCGCCTAACTCTGCCTAGCCCGCCCAACGCCGAATTTGACCGATTTGAAGAAAGTCGCGGCGGAGCACCACCGCCTAGCGCCTAGGCGGCCGCCTAGACCGATCTTTAGAACACTGGGAAGGAAGGACCCAGAACCGCTTCACCCAAAACCGTTGCACCTCTCCACCCAATGGCTCAGATCGAGGCCACATATACGAGCTCAACATCTGTGCAGCTAAGATGATTTCAATTTTTATGGGTCCCACCGAGCTCGGACACATCTCAACTAGAGATGGCCAAACCGGATCGGAACCGGACCGGAACCGAAAAACCGGATCGGAACCGGACCGGAAAAGCCCGGAACCGGAGCAAACCGGGGAGTAAACCGGAACCGGAGTAACCGGAACCGTGGTAAGCGCGGGCCGGTTCAGGGTCACATATATGGCGAACCGGAACCGGAACCGGATCGGCATTTCCATTAAAAAAAATAAAAATCCCTTATTTTTCAATAAATTTTAACATGTTTATTCATTAGTGTATTATAAAATAAAAATCTCTTGTCTTTTAATAAATTTTAACATGTTTATTCATTATTGTATGATAAAAAAAATAAAAAAAGGTAGTGTGGACTGAACCGGAACCGGACAGGAACCGTACCGGAACCGGATTGTGATGACCGGAACCGGTGTAAGCGCGGGCCGGTTCAGGGTCACATATATGCCGAACCGGAACCGGCGGTTCCGAACCGGAACCGGGCCCGGAACCGGTTTTGGTCATCCCTAATCTCAACCGTTGGGTGGAGCTAAAATGAGATGGCTCCAATCGTAACCATTGGGTGAAGCTAAATAGGGGGTGCAGAGGTTCGAAATCCAGGGAAGGAGGGATGATTATATTTGATGCTCCTTATTTTCCATTCCGCCCGTTTTCCAATGAATGTTCATTAAAAAAAATAGGGCTTGGACTCTACTCTAGGGCCCCAAAGCCCAGATACAAACAAAAAAAAGTCAAATACAAAATTCCTCATACACCCCTCACCAACAAAATGATGCAAAAGTCTAAAATGCCCTCATATCTCCTCCCACACTTTGGTCCAATCCTAGTCAGCTCTTATAACTTACACATAATTATATATGAGTAAAAAATAATCATTTTTTTTATTTTTTTTATTTATTTGATCAAATTTGGTCAAACTCGGTCAAACAACAGTCAAACTCTTATAACTGACATATAATTAACATATAAGAGTCAAAAAATTTCACTTTTTTTTCATTTTTTTAGAAAACAACATTAATAATATTTGGTCAAATATGGTCAAACAGCAGTCAAACTGTGACACCCCAATTAATTGGTCCATATTGCATGTATATACTTGACAATTTTTATGTGTTTGCATTAGTGGATAATTTGGATTTGCACTTTATGATTATGTTATTATTTTAAATATAGCAATTAAATATTAGTGCAACTTTTTTTGAGACGGATGGAGTAGCTTTTCAAATATAACTCAATATAGTAATTAAATAATTACTGTATCTTACTTTGAGTCAGAAAGAGTAACTTTTAATTACAACTCAAAATAATAATTTAACTAGTGCAAGTTGTTTGGGACGGAGGGAGTAATTTTCAAGTTAAATAACTATATATTAGGTCAATGCCCAATGGCACTCCGGATAATTTCCTTTAATATATGAATGTGATCTGACCTTATATTTTAAGATTCTTATAAATAAATTATATGTTAAATATATAGTGTGAATATGATATTAACTACTGTAGTTAATATTAGGATACAATTGGTATTTTTGTGTTTCACAATAGGTGTTTTTGGACATTGAAGTATGCCACTAATCTCAATTGTAGAATGATGACATCTTTTGCCTACTTCAGCCACGTTATCCTACCTCTCCTTATCTGTATCAATCTTTCATTTCCATTAGCTGAGTGAGATAGAAAGAGAAGGTCAAAGAGAACAAGAAAAAAAAAAAAAAGAAAAGGAGAACAGAGGGAGAACCAACAAAGAAAAAAAAAATAGAGTTGAAAAATCTGAATTACTAAGTTGTGTTTGATTTCATGAATTAATTACTTTACATGTGATTCAATTTTAAGATAAATCTGCTTTTGATGTTGATATTGTTGGGTATGATATGTTATGGGTAGTGGCGAGGCTAGGGCAAAGAGAAGGGGGTCATTGAATTTTGAAATGTGTCAATTTTAGTACCTTTAAAATTTTAGAAAATGACATTTACTACAAAAAATGATGAATTTATTCATTTTGACCCTCTTAAATTTGAGAAAAAATTGCACTATTCGACCCTTTGTTTTGTATGCTAAATTTGTAAACCTCAACAATAATACTTATCCCCAAGCAACCTTGACCCCCTTTTCGGAAAATTCTGGCTTCACCACTAGGTATTCATGAGATTGTATATTTATTTTGCTTCTGTTTTTCAATATTTTGTTTATTGTTACTCGTTTTTATTCGGTGATTTCAATTGATTTGGGGTGAAAAGGACTCAACCATGTCCATGCTATAGGTTGAAGAAGGTTCTTTGGAAAATTACAATTAGGTCCCTTGATTTATGATCTGTTCAGTTTAGTCTATGTTCTAAATTAAAAAAAAAATGTATAGATTGGCCCCTGCACTTGTATATCTTCCCTTTTGATCACTATTTTTGAAAAATAGTCAGATTAAATCATGTATTTAGATAATTTCCAGATTGGTCCCGTGATCTTGCGAGTTCTGTTTAAGACCCTTATATTACTAAAATCACAAATTGGTCCCTGCAACGTTAAGGAGACCTTTCAATTTTTGATTGTCCATATCTTGGTCGTTTCTACTCGGAATTGGGTGAATCTTGAGTCCATTTTGAATATATTTTTGAGAGTTTTTCAATGGAATAGGTTTCAAAAATATATTTCTTATGTGTTTTGCACAGAATCTCTGTTATGGCAGCAGAGTTGGTTGAATTGGTTTGAAAGCCCGTTAACATTAGAAAATTCATAGCTAATTCATCTGTACTCGGAATCGAGTGATTCTTGAGTCTAAATTAATTAATTTTTAATGATCTTTCCATTTAAATAGTTATATGGTTTCGAAATGTTATGGAACTATCCCAGATTAATTTTTAAGCAAGTATAGTTGTAGTCTTTGTGTAGTAATTGCATAGTTGTTGTAATGCTCTTGTAACTTGTTATACATTATTAATATTTGGATGCATTTAATGGATACTAACTCTTGTACTATTTATGTATTTATTATGTTAGATTGGAAGGGTTAAGTTGCATTGAGTACTTTGTTTTGGATTAGCTCGGATTCGAGGTAAGGGTCTTGTTAACCTTGTACCCTTTCATTCTTTGGCTTCGGAATTATTGGATTGATTTGCTTTGTTATTCGTGATCGTTTATTGGATCAACTCATTTGGATTCGGTTATTCGTTTTTGCTACTCTGTCATTTACACTTTGAGTATTTGATATTTGATTCCTCAACAAGAGATTACTTTAACACCGGTTGTTATATTTGTGACTCCTAGTCAAAGTATCATTTGCGCAAGTGATACTATGATGAAGAGTCAACTTTGACTTTGGGCATTTGGCCTGCTCAAGTGTAGTGGGCTTTGACTTCGGAACATTGATTCGGAATTTGATTCATTTGTAATCTTTCGCTCCTCAATTATATATCAGGTGGTTGGGTTTGTTATTGCTGTTTGTTCTTGGTTGGGTTTCTATACAGTGCCACACACCTTTGTGTTGGCAAGTCTCTTACCGGGCAATTTGTGCTCACCCTTTTCGTTAACCCTTTCCCTACCAGGTGTAGTGTCGTTGAGACATGAAGGTTTTGCAGTAATGTTATGAAGCTTGAGTGGGACTTTACGTCTTTAGATACATGTATTGTTTTGCCATGTATAGATAACTTTTGTAATGTTGTTACAGTTTTAGAGTTTGTAAATATTTGAGACTGTTCAGGTTGAGTTTTTGGTCAGAGGATAGTTGCTCTGATGTACTCACTTCGAGATTTTGTATTGTATCATTTTAGTTTTTTTTATAAGATGAGGAAAAATTCAGTTCTCATTTTGAGGTTTTGATTGGTATTCGGTTTTGTTCGTCACTTCTCGAGGTTCGTCCAATGTCGGACTTCGGGGCGTGACACAAACTCTTATAACTGACACATAATTAATATATAAGAGTAAAAAAATCACTTTTTCATTTTTTTTAAGAAAATAATAATAATAATAATAATTTGTCAAATTTGGTCAAACAGCAATCAAACTCTTACAACTGACACATAATTAACATATAAGAGTAAAAAAAATCACTTTTTTTTTAATTTTTTAGAAAAAAATAATAATATTACTTGGTCAAATATGGTCAAACAACAGTCAAACTCTTATAACTTACACATAATTAACATATAAAATTAAAAAAAAAATCACTTTTTTCATTTTTTTTAGAATAAAAATAATAGTTTGGTCAAACTCGGTTAAACAACAGTCAAACTCTTATAATTGACACATAATTAACATATAAGAGTAGAAAAAAAATAACTTTTTCCATTTTTTTAGAAAAAGTTAATAATATTATTTAGTCAAATATGGTCAAACTCGGTAAAACAACAGTCAAACTATTATAACTGACATATACTTAACATATAAGAGTAAAAATAATCACTTTTTTCGTTATTTTAGAAAAATAATAATAATAATATTTGATCAAAAATGGTCAAAATCGGTCAAACAGCAGTCAAGCTCTTATAACTTACACATAATTAACATATAAGAGTAAAAAAATCACGTTTTTCATTTCTATAGAAAAAAAATTATTTGGGCAAACTTGGTCAAACAACAGTCAGACTATTATAACTGACACATAATTAACATATATAAGACTCAAAAAATTTTACTATTTTATATTTTTTAGAAAAAAAAGTTAATATTATTTGGTCAAATTCGGTCAAACTCGGTCAACTTTTTATAACTAGTGTATAAGACCAATTCTTCTCTTATAACTGAAGTCTAAGAGTCATTATTTCACAATATAAATTAAAAATAATAATATTTTATTAGTGTTGACTTTCATATTTGGTCAAACATGAGTCAACTCTTATAAATAGCATATAAGACCTGTCCACCTCTTATAATTACCATATAAAATTAAAAAATAAATTCACATTATTCAAATTTTAGAAAAAAATAATAATATTATTTGGTCAAATTCGGTCAAACTCAGTCAACTCTTATAACTAGTGTATAAGACCAATTCTTCTCTTCTAACTGAAGTCTAAGAGTCATTATTTCACAATATAAATTAAAAATGATAATATTTTATTAGTGTTGACTTTCATATTTGGGGAAACAGGAGTCAACTCTTATAAATAGCACATAAAACCTGTCCACCTCTTATAATTACCATATAAAAGTAAAAAAATAAATTCACATTATTCAAATTTTAGAAAAGAAGTTAATATTATTTGGTCAAACTCGATCAAAGTTTTATAACAAATGTATAAGACAAATTATTCTCATATAATTGAAGTATAAGAGTCAATTTATTCACATTTTTTCTCAAAATAAATCAAAAATAAAGATATTTTATTAATGTTGACTTTTATATTCGGTCAAACATCAGTCAACTCTTATAACTAACACACAAAACTTGTCTACCTCTTATAATTAACATATAAAAGTAAAAAAAAAAAAAAACTTTTCTTATTTTTTTTAGAAAAAAAAATATATTATCATTTGATCAAATCGGTCAAATTCTTATAATTAGTGTGTAAAACCAATTCTCCTTTTATTATTGAAGTATAAGAGTCATAAATTAAAAATATTAACATTTTATTTATGTTGACTTTCATATTCAGTCACCATTCAACTCTTATAACTGACACATAAGACTAGTTCGCATCTTATAATTAACATATAAGAGTAAAAAAATCACCTTCTTTATATTTGTTTTAGAAAAAAATGTTAATATTATTTATTCTAATTTGGTCAAACTCGTTCAAACTCTTATAATTGGTGTATCAGAACAATTCTCCTCTTATAGTTCAAGTGTATGAGTCATTTTTTTTTCACTAAAATAAAATAAAATTTATTATTTTATAAATGTTGACTCTCATACTCGGTCAAATCCCAGTCAACTCGTATATCTAACATATAAGACATGTTCTCCTCTTATAATTAAAGTATATAAGTCTTATAGTTCAACTCTTATACCTTAATTATTAGACCAATTCACCTCATAATTTACACATTACAACTCTTATACTTAATTATATGACCAATTCACCTCTTATGATTGACTTACAAGACGGTTTTTTTTATTAAAAAAAATGTATCTAACACAAAAATCGTACTCCCTCCGTCCCAAAATAAATATTCAAAAATTCTAGAGAAAATACCAACAGAGATCGATTGGTCCAAACGAAATTTCCACGCATTTTCAAACCCTAATTCCTCTCACGTAACTACAAATCCAACCAAGGGGTCCGGATTTTTTACGGCAAGTTCGTAGGAGCTTTTTGAACATCTTTTGGCTAACAGTTTGTGGATTGATGGTTTGGCAACTCTTTGTTTTCCTAAGTAGGGACACCCAACCTACTTCTTGATCGGTATTTTCCAAGGTAATGTCATCTGTTTTGATTTTTGTGTGATCTTAATAAAAACATACCAGATCCATTAATAAAAAATCCAATGCTTCAATTCCACATCGTTTTCTCGATCATTACCTAAAAAAAGAAGCTTGGCACCGCCAGAGAAGGTAGTGGAAGAGAAATTCAGACCAGATTTGGAAAGAGAAATTTAGAGAAGATGAACGGTGTCGGACAAGGAGACGGCAGTTGACAGTCGCCGTTCGCCGTAAGGATGGATGGAGCTTGGTCGGTGACGGAGACGGTGAGGCGCCGGCAATGGAGCTGGAGAAGAAGAGAACTCGACGGGCTAGAGAGAGCGAGCTAGAGAGAGAAAGGTGTTGAGTGTGTGTGTGTGAGGAATTTGACTGGTCAAAGAAGAAGGACAGGGGTGTATGGGTAATTTGGATCTCGGCCCAACTCCTTATCTGGCATTTGGTCTGAGCTGGGATTTATGTGTAATAAAATCTCACACTGGGGGTCCTTGGGGAAAAATTCCATGGCAATTTGCCCGAACCCGAAGGCGATCCATCCCGAAAAAGTAAGGTTCGGGTTGCAATTTTCATGACCCGATCGGTTTAGGGCCGGGTTCGGATTTTGATATTGACCCGACGTGATCCGACCCGACCCGCATCCTTATGTACAAAGTTAACATATTATGTAAGTTAACCATATTATAAGCATGGGAAGATCTAAGCATGACTAAAGGTGTGCATGTGATCCCCTCTAACCAAAGAATATATGTAGTTTAGTGGTTAAGTTGTTGAAAATTTGAGTAAGAGGTTGTGGGTTCTAGTCTCATATCATGCATTAATTTTTCCGTATAAGTGTAGTGCAATTTATTTTTATAATTGTTTGTGGATGAAGTTTGATGATTTAAGACTAGTTTGTATAACTGGTTCAAATTTAGGCTTAAACATAGATTAGGGTCACCCCCTTTTTTTTTAAGGTTAACTTACACTTCGGGTCGGCTCGGAGCGGCTTCAGGTTTAAATCTCTTCGGGTTCGGGTCACCCCTTTTTTTTAAGGTTAGGGTCGGGTTCGGTTTTGACGAAACCCGCCCCGAACCTGACCCGTTGTGATGTAGAACGAGAAGCTGCACTGGGAAGAAACTGGGGAACTCGACCAGAATGGCATGGCTGCGCCAAAATGAAGGCTCGACCGTGCGCAAATTCGACTGAAAGATGGGGGATCTCGACATCATCGACACGACCGTGCTGGATTTGGGCACGACCGTGCCCGGCGCCGCCTGGACTTTTATTCTACGTTTGTTTCTGTTTTAATGTCAAGTAATTTATGATATTTTGGGTATTTTGTTAAAACAATTTTAGGGTAGGGTTTTCATTTAGGGTTTCTAGAATATTTCGTAGAAGTATAAATACATTTGTTAGGGTTTTGTAATAGTTAGCTTTTTTATTAATAAAATTATATTTGCCGTTAGTGCATTTTTAGGGTTTATTCCCTGTAGCCGTTAGGCTTGTTGAAACTCTAATTCCTGGATTGGATTAGGTCAATAATCTCTTTGGTAGATTATTGCTATCTCTTTACAAGGATTTCCATCACGGCTATCCTGAAAGGTTGTATCCCGCTGCATCAATTGGTATAAAAAAAGGTGAGATCCTTGGAAGATGGCCGGTAACAACGGGAGCAACGACATCTATGATGTTATTCGTGCAATCAATAGCCGATTGGATCGTGCTCGACAACAGGAATAATATTTCCTTACGTTAGAGGACGAAGAACTCGACAAAGCTGACAAGCATGATCGACGGGTGCAGAAATATAAATCAATCTGAGATCTGGATGGAGCAGCAGGAGAGCGAGTGCTTAGGCAGCGACATAGGATGGAAGCCCAATTTTATGCTGACAAAGCCGATCACTATACTGCCAAAATTCAGAAACTGGAAGCGCGTAGATCTGCAGTTTATGAACGTGCTGAAGAAGAACGTCGGGCTCAGTTCGAGGTATTGTTGCAGAATCTCAAAAATAATGTCAACTCTGAGTCACGGGCAAGTACCGAAGTTGTTACCGAGGAACTTGTAGGACACGTGGAAAGCCTCCAACGTGATCCGCCGGTCCATAGATTAGAAGATTCAGTTTCGAACGTTGAAGACGACGTTACAGTTGAATCCGCGAATCAGAATCTGGTAATTCAAGGTTTCCAAGGAGAGGAAGTTAGTAATAATTTTCTTTCTGTGGGTGGAGATACAGCTCCAGGAGATACAGTGCAGGAGGATGGCGAAGATGGCCTGATTATTTGTCCGAAAGAAGCTGTTCTACGAGAAACTGTGCTTAAAGGTACAATTTATTCGAAATATATTTTCACATGGAGCGGTAAAAGTATCATCATTCGTCGCGCGGAAGACTTTGATTTATTCAATGTATTTGTTTAAGTGGGACAGACTTTTTCAAACATCGGACGAGAACTTGGGGTCGAGTTCTTTTCAAGAAGGGGAATATGATGTAGAACGAGAAGCAGTGCTGGGAAGAAACTGGGGAACTCGACCAGAATGGCACGGCCGCGCCAGAATGAAGGCTCGACCGTGCGCAAATTTGGCTGAAAGATGGGGGATCTCGACATCATCGGCACGATCGTGCTGGATTTGGGGCACGACCGTGCCCGGCGCCGCCTGGACTTTTATTCTATGTTTGTTTCTGTTTTAATGTCAAGTAATTTAGGATATTTTGGGTATTTTGTTAAAACAATTTTAGGGTTTTCATTTAGGGTTTCTAGAATATTCCGTAGTAGTATAAATACATTTGTTAGGGTTTTGTAATAGTCAGTTTTTTGATTAATAAAATTATATTTGCCGTTAGTGCATTTTTAGGGTTTATTCCCTATAGCCGTTAGACTTGTTGAAACCCTAATTCCTGGATTGGATTAGATCAATAATCTCTTCGGTAGATTATTGCTATCTCTTTACAATGATTTCCATCACGGTTATCCTGAAAAGTTGTATCCCGCTGCATCACGTTGTCATCCCTATTCCTCGTTAACCTTTTTAAAAACCCCGTCCCAAACTAACTTGCACTATTTTTTTTAGAATTCATTTTGTATGTCTCTCACTTTTTAAAAGGTCTAATTTGTATTATTTTTTATTCACCTTACCCCATTTATCATACTGACACACTTAGTTGTGGATACTCACTCTCAAATCATCCTACACGACCACTTTTTCACTCACAATACTTTTAAATATATATACCCTATCCTTAATTCTAGTGTAAATCTAAAATGGTGTAAGCTGTTTTGGAAGGTATGGAGTAGATTTAAAGAAAAATGTTTGAAAGTAGTAAGGAGCAATGCTAGGGGGCACAAAATAAGGTTACAAAATCTTGCTTACAACATGAGGTGGCGATATTTTATTGGTTGCATCGATAATGGACCCGCCACACTCTAATTTAAAACACCAATAAAATTATTACACCTAAGATTTTGTAAGCAAGATTTTGTGAATTAACATATAAGAGTCAATTTTTTTAGGAAAAAAAAATTAATATTATTTAGTCAAATACTGTAATATTTTACTAATATTTAATAGCTTTTCACATTTTCACTTTTTTTATTTATAAAAAAACCAATTTTTTTTTTGGGAAAATAGAAATTGTATACCTATATTTCTTCTTTCCAGCTACACAGTTATACTCATCTCTTTCCAACAATCTCAAGCTCATTAGCTTACGTTCTAACCAAAACAAATAGGTAGCATTGAATGAAAGAAAGATCGAAAGCAGCACTGTTTATTAAAAGTTTGTTATTGACTCATGTCAGATTTGAAGGCAAATCTGCACAAATCTAAGACGGCGTTAGGTGTTGGTGCCCAGCAGATAAATACCAGATCTACAGTATACACCATGCCGGAATTTCTCCAGCGGAGGTGAAGCCGACGACGAAGGCGCCTGATCGAAGAAAGAGAAACGTCGCCGGCGTTAGGTACTTGATCGGAGACAAGATCGCGCCAGATATACACGAATCTGAAAGGTCGTCGGCGTAAACATTAGGTCTGAGGATAGGGAATCATCGGCCGGAGCCCGTACACTTGAGATTAGTAGTGTTAGGATTCATTGTTAGTACACCCACCTTAATTTGATTGATCCATGCCACGTGTCTTTTTATGGACTTTAGGACTGTTGGTCCCTAAAGGGGCAACAAGGGTGTGAAAATCGCTAGAGGGGGGGGGGGGTGAATAGCGTTTTAAAATTCTTTTCAAACCCTTTTGCAAATCAATGGCTTATGCGCACAGTTCTCAAATAAGCTAAGTATAGCGCGCAGTGAGAGTGTGAAATGCACAGCGGAAGTTTAAGCAGCACCTGCGCAGTAAAAAGCTGCGCAAGGATAAAAACGCACGCGCTAAGTTTTGGCTTAAAGAGTTGGATAAAATGTTCTAAGGCAATAAGCAATAACAAGCACAGCAGCAAAGTATAGCAATCTGAAAGATCAAACAAAACAATAATTCAGAAATGATTAAGCAGGAAGTAAATAGCGAGATTAAAAAACAAGCTATTTGGAGAGGTTCGATCAATGAAAGATCTACGTCCTCTACCAAGATGGTTAGTCTTGGATTTTCTAATGGATATCTTATTATATGAGAGAGTTACAAGATACGACAATGTAGAACAAACTAACTCAAAGATCTATAATCTATGAAGAGCAAATCTAGACTAAACCGGTGTATCTCTAGAAGTATGATCGAAATAATCAAAGCTTCAAGAGGTGTGTGTGTGTTCAGAAATTCTGGGCTCTATGAATCTATGAGATGAAGAGCACGAAGAATTCTGGTGATATAAGGCTTATAGGATCTGGGCTTGGAGTTTGAAGGTATGAAGGTTGAAGGTTGATCTTGAATCTGGGAATATAAGCAGCAATCTTCAGAACTTCAGTGATTCTTATGAAAGCACAAACTCTAGCAACTTGGAAATGAAGATGAGCTGGCTATTTATAGCTGAGAGCTTGAATATAGCCGTTGGAGCTCTGAGCAAGGACGATGAGCTGTCACACTGTGATTGGTGCGCAGGTGTCCTTTATAGCCGTTTGGGCTCTGATCAAAAGTTGATGACCTGGCATAATATGATTGGTGTGCAGGTGATTTAGAGCCGTTGGAGACTGAGCATGAAGACCAAATTCAAAAGCTTCTTCTAGAAGGATGACAGCTGTCTTCATTTAAAAATATTTCTCTTGAGCGCGTCTCTACCGTTGGATCTGCTGAGTGTGCTTGCTTTGTCGTTTCTGCACACCTCAGCATTTTTAATAAGCGTGCATATTCTAAGCGCTTTCCAAGTTATCTAATCTGAATTTATCAAAAACTTGAGCAAGGATGCATGCTGCGCAGAGGAGACCTGCGCAGTGATGTCCTGCGCAAGGAAGTCCTGCGCAGAGACCAAAGTCTTGCTTAGATCATTCCTTTTCACTCCAAGCTTCAAGAATATGAGGTTGTTGAAAGATAAGCATAAGGACCAAGTTAATCTGCTCTGCTCATAGAAGCCATGCGTATGGAGGATGAGCAAGTGATGCTATGGCGCGCGGAAAATGAGCAGGTAATGCTATACGCGCGGAGAATGAGCAGGTAATGCTATGCGCGCGGAGACTGAGCAGGTAATGCTCTGCGCATGAAATGTGCTGCGCACGAAATGTCCTGCGCATTATACTTGGTCTTCAGTAAATGAAACCTCAATTCCGAGCAAGCCCTAACCGCTAAGCCTATTCTATAAAATTGAACTTAGCTAAAAATAGAAGTTATAAAACTTCTTACATAGGATCCTAAAGTCCACAAAATACTTAAGTGATGGTATCAATCAATTCTAACATAATTGGGAGGGTTAAGAAATAAGCATACCCAACAAGTGTAATGAAGTTCTACTTCATTTTTTAGATAAGTCCATTTCTAGATTTTTTAGTTGTCTAGGCTGAGTATAGTTCGGTTGTATCATTAGCGGTTTAGTGCTTCAAGCCGTCATCTTGAGACCGCCAGCATGGAGCTCTTCAGTTTTCATCAAACTGCAGTTTGCATGTTTGATGAAACCGCACATCAAGATCATTCTTCAAACCGCCCCTATGCTTGGTGAAACCGCAGAGCAGTTATTGAAGAATTAAAGAGATGTCATTTATTCCTTAGACAAACATTCCCTTTTTGACCGTAAAAGGATGTTGTTATGTCATGTCAAAATAACTCTAAGTTAACTTGGAGTTTCTGCAAGGAATGTCGGTTTTTCTATCAGTTTGAATTGTTTACCGTTAGTCCTTTCTGCAACAAAGGACAAATGTCAGGTAGTGGTGCAACAACTACCTAGGACTACAAGACAAAACCAAGGACGAAAATGACAGCTCAACCAATGGGATTTCGACAGCACTGTACTTTTCAGATTTGATTCAAATATTTACCCAACGGTCACAAGGGTGCTCTGCCTATAAATAGCCTCCATTATTCAATAATGAAGGTTGCTGAGCTTCAAAAGATTCATTCCCAAGTATTCAAGTTTGCTTTGAAGAGTTAAACCCAGATATTCATATCTTCAAACCATCTCCATTGCAAACCCAGTTCTTCATCAAAGCTTCAAGCCTAACAACCATTCATACTTAGCCTTTACACCGAAAGAATTCTATTTGCTCAACCATCATTTAGATACTTAGAGTATTTGATTTCTTTTCACACACACACCCGATTTATATGATCACATAGATTATATACTTCGAAAACACCGGTTGTTATTATAGCTTAGATTAGACTTATTGTTTAGAGTTTAGATTCATCTTGTAAAACCTCCTCTAAATTAATACAAGTCTTATAGCTATTAGAAAATCCTAGACTAACCATCTAGGTAGAGGACGTAGTTCATTTAAGAACGAACCTCTTCAATTTGTGTGTTTGATCTTTATTTTCTGTCTTGATATTTATCTTTCTTGTTTGTGGTCTTGAACTTGCTTCCATACACGAAATGACTTGAAAGATGAATTGTGTTTTCCTTTAAACTTTAAGTTTAACTATTCTGTTGCATCATAGTGTTTTCTCAACCCGAGTCAAACTTCCCAACTCTTTAACTAACCTTTTTGGCCAAACCGCAAACTCCGCTGTGCATTTTATCAGTTCGGTTCTTGTGCCTTGAACCGCAGTTGGCCAAACTGATAAGTACTCGGTTGATTTTAAGGGTATTTTAGAAAAAGTTTCGGACCGCTATCCACCCTCCCTCTAGCGGTTCTATACCCTTGTTGCCCCCTGGGACCAACAAGTAGATCTGGACGGATCTGACGGCCAGCGAGCACTAGCAATAATCAAGCATCTTTAGCCGGAGAAGACGTGGAGCCGGCGACGGAGACTAAGAAGATGGGGCGCCGGATATGGTGGTGATGTTCGCCTGAGAAGATGAAGAGCGCCGGCGTCGACGCCGGAGAGTGTGGGTGTGTCGTTTTTTTGTTAGAGAGAGAGAGAGAGAGAGTGTGTGTGTGTGTGTGTGTGTGTGTGTGTGTGTGCGCGCGCGTGTGAGATCTAGTGCAAACGTGAGGGGAGGGAGGAGAGGGGTGGGTTTTGTTAGGGGTGGGGGTAGTTTGGGTATTTAGGACTTTTAATTGACTGGTCTAAGGAACTTAGGGGTGTCTGGGAAATTTTCATCTCAGATCAACTCCTTAATTGGCATTTAATCCCAGTCTCTCCTTATTTGTAATAAAATCTCGGATCAGGGGCCCTAGAGGAATAGTTCCAATTATTATAGGAGGAAGAGACGATTATTTATAGAGCAATGGTTGGGGCACAAAATAAGCTCACAATATTTTGCTCACAAAATGAGGTGGCGATATTTTATTGGTTGCATCGATAATGGACCCGCCACACTCTACTTAAAAACATCAATAAAATCATGACACCTAAGATTTTTTGAGCAAGATTTTGTGGTTTTTTTGTGCCCCTAGTATTATTCTTATTTATACGTTGTTTGTTTTAAAACTGACCAAGTTTCTTAAAACAAAATATACTCATAAGTATTTGTGGAACACATGTTCCGGATTTGAATGCTAAAATTAATACATAAAAAAAAAAAAAAAAAAAAAAAAAAAAGGAAGAAGAAGGTATTCTTATGCTCATTCTCTCAGATTTGATTGGATGGTCTTCTTGAGCAACGTAAGGGGCAGTTAGGCGATATTGAGACCCTTAACCAATTGATTGAGCCACCCCTTACCTTAGTTAGGGTACCCCTCGGCCTCCGTACCTTTTGCTTCTTTAATCTGACCAAAGGGTGTGTCCTTTGCTCTTTGATCACACCTTCCTCTTCCTTATGTTATCTTCCAAGATCTTGTCAACTCTACCTTCATTACTCAATTAGGGTCAATAAAGTCTTTTTTTATTTTCTATTTTCTTAATCCCTTAAACTAAAACGGAACCTTTTCAAGAAATGCCCATGGTTGCATTTTTTAATTTTATAACTATAAAAATTTAAGGGCTTGGTCTTTAGGGTCCCTCAATCATATCAAAAACTACTCCCTCTGTCCCTAAATGAGCGTCCATTTTTAAGAAATTTTTGTCCCTAAATGAGTGTCTTTTTTTAACATAACTTTCTCTCTAAACTTTTTTTTTTTGAAATTTTTTTCACCGGTTTCTTTATACGTGCAAAACTAAAGGTTTGGAAATGAGATTACAAGATTATATATGAATCGTTGTTACCAAATTGTTCAAAAAGTTGAGATTTTCAGTGTCCCTTAAAATAAAATTTGGACACTCATTTAGGGACAGAGGGAGCAGTAAATAAGAATTGCCAAAATTCTACATAAACTCACGACACTTAGAAAGACTTAACTATATTTATCCGTCCGCTTATTATACTTAGGTATATGACTATTAGTCCACTCTTATACTTAGGTATAAGACTAGTTCACCTCTTATATCTGAAGTATAAAATTAATTTGTTTTCATAATTTTTTTGTATTCTTAAATAATAATTATAATGTCTTATATTATAATTTTATTAACCAACCTGCTCTTATACTTAAGTATAAAACTATAATTACTTTTATACTTAGGCTTAAGAGTAATCTCTTTTTCTTCACATATCTTCACATTCTCTTGAAAAATAAAAATAAAAAGTGTCATATTTTATTAACTGGTATGCTCCTATACCTAGATATAAGACTAGAATTACTCTTATAATTAGGTATAAGAGAAACTTTCTTCACAGTTTTTCATATTTTCTAAAAAATCATACAAAAGTCTCATATTTTGTTAACCAATCCGCTCTGATACTTAAGTATAAGATTAAAATTACTCTTATACTTAGGTTACTAGTAAATTTCATAGCATTTTGTAGATTTGGTGAAGATGAAAAGACAAGGGGCTGGAAATGTTGTAAATCTTGTCAAAAATGGACCGATCTAGTAAAAAAAAAAAACCGGTAGGTCTAGATAGAGAGATAAAAGAGTGAAATGAAGGGAATGGCGTCGGAAATGAGGACCGGAGGGGATGTGTCGGAGATTAGAGAGATATGGTTGTTGATCCAGATAGATATGGTGATGAAGAAGCAAAATACTAATCTCATAGTAATTTCGGAATATGAGCGGCGCTGAAAATGACGGTCAGACGCAGGGAGGAAGCTCAGATCTGGTGGCTCAGGCGTTTTCGGCGATGGTGATGGAAAATGACGAAGGGAAGATGGAGAGGAAGGGTACGCCGGAGGTGAGGGTGCCAGAGCCCAGAGTTGAGCTGCAAGAAGTAGAGATATATAAGAGACATGCGGAACCTAAGGACATGATTAAAAGTGAAAGTAGAAGATGAAGTAATAAATTATGTAGAGGCAGTATTAGATATAGGCAGACCGGAGCCATCCACAATTAGAAATTCACCAGTGCCTTCATATGGAGAGTGAAAAGTTAGTTTGTTAAGATCATTGGTCACGTGGTGCATAACATCACTATCAAAAATCCTGGTAGGGAAAGTCCTGGAGTTGGAGGTTGCGGTATAGGCAGGGGGGTTGTAAGGGTTTGATTGTCGAGGAGTTTGGCGAGGAAAACTGATATGGGTGTTGGTAGGGAGAGGGGAAGGATGCTTGAGGGCATTATTAGGGGAAGCTAGAGCATTGGGATAGAAAGTGACAGACAGTGCGACATCATTAGCATCGATGATGGACAAATTTATACATACTTTATCTCTACATATTCGTGTTATTTTTAGTGCCTTTGTGATGTAATTTAGATTAGTTTGGTGTAAGTTTTGGTTTCTATTTCATTTGAGGAACTTTGTGGTAAAGTGTTTAATTTGGAGCACTTTTGAGGGTGTTTTATGTAATTGCAAAGTCCGAATAATCCAAGTCAGAGTCGTGGTCAAAGTGGTGGTCAAAGTCAACCAGGTTAAAGTAGCACTCCAGAAGTCAACAGAAGAATTGGCTTGAGCAGCATCCTGGGCGACCGCACAGCCAGGCGCCCGCGCGCAGAAGACCCAGCGCCCGCGTGAATTAACGTTGAAAAACAACCCCAAGCTCTGGCCAAACAGGCGCCCGCGTGATGCCTAGCGGGCGGCCGCCCGGTACCTCCGCTCAGTTACGGGAAATTTAATTAAAGTCCAATATTTTGCAATCTCTTCCTATTATTTGGACTCCTACCTCTCTTGTATAAATAGTTTAGTATCAGATCTGTTGAGGGGTTCTCTTTTTATGCTTTCTTTAGTTTTATTCAAGGTTTTAAAGGTTGTAAACGAGATTCAAGGATTATTCATCATCAAGCGATTATCCAGGTTTTATGTATCTAAACTTAATTCTTGTGATTCTTGCTATGGGTATGAGTAGCTAAGTTATTTGTTCATGGATTGGGTGTAGTAACTATCAAATCTCTATGCTAATTAGGGTTTAATTAATATTAATCTTGTTCTTGTTCATAAGAATAGAATTTAATTTGTTTAAAGATTTCAACCTTATAGGTAGATATTGTTGGTCTTTACATCATCTTGGTATAGATTATTGCACTAGCGTGGATAATCTATATATTGAAAAAGTATTCTTGTGATTAGATTTAATTGAAGACCTAGCGGAAATCAAAAGAGTCTAAAATCAATTGTTCTTTGGATCTTAATGAATTGTTTTGATGTGTTGTTGACCTAGCGGAATTCTTCATATTGAAATAATAATAGTGTTGCAATCCGGTGACCAGACCGTCCCAACTCTTAAATAAGTGAACGATTTCTTGAACAAGTTTAATTATCTTTTTAATATAATAGCATAGAGAGGAGATAGTTATGAACCCCAATCTTTGTTATCTTGATTTAATCTTTGCTTGCATTTAGTTTATTTTCGGTTTTAATTAGTTAATAAAAATCAAATCAAAACCCCCATCTTGTTACTTTTACACCAATTAAATAAGCTTGTATTTCCACCAAGTCCTTGTGGTTCGACCCTTACTTTTGTACACTGCTACTCCGGTACTTGTGCACTTGCAATGTATTTTATTACAAGTGGATTTTGTCCATCAATCGACCTTTGAATGGTACAAGTTTAGGGTTAGGGTTGGCGAGCAGATTAGTGGTTACATAATGGACAGAGGTAGAAAATGTAAGGAGAGCGTGATCTAATAAGGAGGGGCATGTCCGATACAAATTTAAGGGAGAAGATGGACACACTCGGCCATGTTTAAGGGAGAAAGCCGAGAAAAAAAAATGGATCATAGAGAAGGTGTTTGGAAAAGCTCCGAAATATTATTGATCATGCCTCACATATTTATATCAGAGTAATGAATCATATTCTAGTTAGGAAAAGAGAAAATAATTATAATCAACTACATATTTAGAGAACCTAATTGTTATACAATAAGAGAATGACAAGGAAAATATTATGTAAAATCTTTATCAGGCTCCTCTAAAAAAGAATGACGCAAGTGAAGAAAAGAGTATTATTTGTTGTGGGTAGTTTATGAAGTTAATTGACATTCAACGTTCAATTTTGGAAATGAGACGAACTTTACGAGACAAATAAATATAGAAAGAAATACTATCGTTCTGGAACAAAGAGAGAATATATATAGTTTCAATTACTATGTGCTCCGTCATTGGCTCAATTGTTGGGACCGCGACCACTCCTACCACTCCATATCAGTATGATATTGTCCGATTTGGGCAAGGCCCACACAGATTTGTTTTTGGATCATCGCTCAAAATGTTTTATACTAATGGAGTGTGTGGACACCTATGTATACCAAACAATTTTTTTTTTCAATTGCCGATGAGAGACTTGGGTTGACACTTCCTTTAAAGATTAGTTCGATCGTACCACATCTACTACATGAAGAAGGATAGTCCTTTACATGAAAAATAAAATTTAATTATCCAAATACAATTTGAATCACATTACCTCGAAAGTGATAGTAACCCCAAATCCCTTCCTGGATTTGTTTATTGGAATTCTGCATTACACCTGCCGGATATCTACTTCACAGCTCTAGAGTCAAGAAGAAAGGGATTGGATTGGATTGGATTGGATTCGATATGTCCCCACCATTGTGATTAACACACGTTAATGAATGACAAAGTCACTAACCCGAGTTATGATTATCATTTGATTTGCATTTGAATTTAAATTTAGTGAACCGAGTTATAATTTGATTTGGTTTGGATTTGGATTTGCTCCTTCAAACTGTTTTTATGGCCTCGATTTCGGTACCTCGTCTTATTTGTATGGTCGACATACAAAACGTTTTTGAAGTCGACAGGATTCATAAAATTTCGAATAGATTTCAATCATAAACAAAATGAGCAAGATGATACCATCAAATCCTGACCGTAGAGACAAAAGGAGGAGCAAAAAATTGTTGGAGCAAATCCAGATCCATTAATATGAACATGAATTATAAATTTGGTTTATTTATTTGATTTGGTTTAATTAAATAAATCCTAGTTACACCTCGCTACCAGCCATATCTACTTCAGAGGATAAAGCTTAAGGCATCTGATTTTGTCCCCACCAATAAGATTAAATATGTAACTGCGAATGCCCAAGTGTCACTTAATTTACTCCATCCGTCCCAGAAAGATAGTCATTTTTTTTCATTGTTACTACGAGAGAACTTTGAGCAATTATAAAGGCTATTTATAATTATGTTAATGTGAATCTGAAAATTGGTATTAATAGTATTTATAATAGTGTATCAAGAACAATTTCTAAAATTTCATAAGAATAATTAAAAGTGACCTTATTATTGCTCAAAGTTCTTTCGTAATAACCACAAAAATAGGGGACTATCGTTTTGGGTCAAGGGGAGTATAAGAAACCGGATATGCTTAGTTAACAAATGGATATGTATAAGGGTAAACGAAGAAGTGCCACAAAATGCGGCTTACAAAATGATGTGTTAAGATTTTATTGGTGTTTTTAATTAGAGTGTGCCGGGTCCACTATCGAGGTAACCAATAAAATATCGTCACCTCATTTTGTATC
Organism: Campanula takesimana; assembly: GCA_026119855.1. Taxonomy (NCBI): domain Eukaryota; kingdom Viridiplantae; phylum Streptophyta; class Magnoliopsida; order Asterales; family Campanulaceae; genus Campanula; species Campanula takesimana. The sequence goes on from JAOWBW010000302.1 coordinate 629,437, forward strand.
CATCATTTTGTGAACTTCTTTTGTGCCCCTAGCATTGCCCTATGTATAATTAATCTCAACTAAATACCTAGTCCTTCTCTCATTGATTGAGTATATCTCCACCTTTCCTTTTTAGTCTGTCACAGAGTATATGTCAACTTCCTAAAATGGCACAAAATCTTACTATTTCTCCTACCCATTCTCTCATATACTTACTTTTATACTCACAACACCAATCAATTTAGGCCTATCGACATTCTAAACCACTGTACTTTGATTAAGCTGTCGATTAACCCACCCATGTTTTTTTAGCAGTTTTAACCATCCAACCTCATTTACGTTTTTAATAAACCCAAATAGCCTAACGACATCCAATAATGTTAGAAAAATCTAACAAAACCTAACCTAATGTAACTGTCACGACCCGAAAACTAGGCTCTATTTTATTAGTAATAAATAATTATTATTTATTTATTTGCTTATTTATTTATTTAAATTATTATTTATTTAAATATTTATGTGTGCATTTTATGTGTTATAATATTTATGCCTAGCATTTTATTTGGGTCATTTGTGTTAGCGCAGTATTGTTGGGACTTAAATGTTAGTGGGGAGTATAAGATCATTGTGTTAGTGTGTAGGGGAAGGGGTCTTTGTGTAAATTCTCTAATTATTCTACTTACTCCCTCTTTTCCCCTCACCTCCCTCTCTTTCTCCCTCACCTCACTCCCATTCCCAGCCATCTCTCTCTCTCTCTCTCTATTGTAAAAGGTAAACATTTCTCTCTTCCTTCTAGCTATCTTCCTCTCATCTTCTCTCATTTCTCTCTATACGAAATGTGTTTAGATCGTCGATAGGATCGCGTAGAATCAAGAATATTCGAGAATATGAGGTTGTTGAAAGATAAGCATAAGGACCAAGTTAATCTGCTCTGCTCATAGAAGCCATGCGTATGGAGGATGAGCAAGTGATGCTATGCGCGCGGAATGAGCAGGTAATGCTATGCGCGCGGAGACTGAGCAGGTAATGCTCTGCGCATGAAATGTGCTGCGCACGAAATGTCCTGCGCATTATAATTGGTCTTCAGTAAATGAAACCTCAATTCCGAGATAGCCCTAACCGCTAAGACTATTCTATAAAATTGAACTTAGCTAAAAATAGAAGTTATAAAACTTCTTACATAGGATCCTAAAGTCCACAAAATACTTAGGTGATGGTATCAATCAATTCTAACATAATTGGGAGGGTTAAGAAATAAGCATACCCAACAATCTTCCCCTAAATGATTGATGCCATTACCTACTATAACAAAGGCAATTCATTGTACTTGATAATAACATGTCCATAGAAATGAAAATGGTAAATCATGCCTCAAGTCAATGCACACACTAGTCAATGTTATAGATTTCTAGTCTAACCAAAAGATATAACTTACAATATGGGAAAGACAGAAATATCATTCAGTGCATACAGATAATATGAGTTTAGGATTGGTATGCGTTTAAACTGAATGTTTAAAACATCATGCACCGAAAATATGAGCAGTTAAGTATATGCGCATGAAGTTTGAAATAATGCGTTCATTGTTCCACAAACAAAAAGTTTGAATTGAACAAGGTTTTGGGAAAAGCAATGATGCATTATAAGTTGAGTTCACCTTTGAGAGAGCTCTGCGCACTTCATCTTGTAGCTTCCCAAATTGCTTTGCGCACTTCAATTATTTGAAGCGGGAGCATCAAATCGGAGCTTTTTGCCTTTGATAGATTACTCCCACCCTTAATCTCTCCCCCTTAATGCCTTTGTTCTCTCCCTATTTGCTTTGTTAGATAACTCTCCCCTTAATGGCACAATCAATGCCTTATAGCATACTGGCCTGCACATCGAGCCTAGCATCCTGCGCATCCAGTTACTCTTGAATCTTTGTCTGCACAGTGACCACTTGAGGGATCTAAGGGAGCAGACACCGGAAGAATGATATACTGAGGTCCACGGGGTATGCGCGTGAGGTTCATGCGCAGCAATATAATGTGCAGAGTTTCTTTGAAAACTTATAAATATTTTGCCTTGTGCGCAACATCTTGTGCGCTTCATATGCGCAGGCGCATGAGGCATTTCCTAAGAGAATTATCAAGTAAACACAAGATCATTAGTATTGACAAATCATATGGACAATTAGCTAAGTTCAAGCATACCCATTTCTCCTCTCAAGAAAGCAAATCTCTTTTGCGTCAAGAGCCTTTGTGAGGATATCAGCAATTTGATTATCTGTGCCCACGTGCTCTAAATGAATGTTTCCTTTTTCCACATGGTCCTTGAGAAAGTGATATTTGATGTCGATGTGCTTTGTCTTTGAATGCATGACAGGATTGTTGGAGACAGCTATGGTGGACATATTATCGCAGAAAATTGGGCAGTTTGTTTCATGAATTCCATAGTCCACCAATTGTTGCTTCATCCATAGGATTTGGCAGCAGCAGCTCCCAGCAGCAATGTATTCAGCTTCTGTAGTGGAGATGGACGCAGCAGCTTGTTTCTTGCTTGCCCACGCAACAAGTCGATTTCCAAGGAAATGACAAGTGCCACTTGTGCTCTTCCTGTCAATAGTGCATGCTGCGTAGTCTGCGTCTGAATAACCTAGCAAATCGAAATTCGAATCTTTGGTGTACCAAAGTCCAAGGTTAATAGTTCCAGAAAGATAACGAATAATGCGTTTAACAGAAGTTAAGTGCGCTTCTCTAGGGTCCGCTTGATAGCGCGCACATACACAAACACTAAACATAATATCTGGCCTACTTGCAGTAAGGTAGAGTAGAGAGCCAATCATACCTCGATATAAAGTTTGATCAACTTTCTTACCTTTCAAGTCTTTATCAAGTTTATTGCCCGTAGCCATTGGAGTGTTGTATGCTTTAGCATTCTCAAGTCCAAATTTCTTGATTAAGTCTCTTGTGTACTTGGCTTGATTTATGAAGATGCCATCATTCAATTGCTTGATTTGAAGCCCGAGGAAGAATGTGAGTTCTCCCATCATGCTCATTTCAAACTTGCTTTTCATGAGCTTCTCAAAGCGCTTACAAAGTAACTCATTAGTAGAACCAAATATAATATCATCGACATAAATTTGAACAAGTAAAGAGTGATCATTATACTTAGCAATAAAAAGAGTTGTATCGATTTTACCGCGCTTGAAGCCTTTCTCTAGTAGGAATTTTGATAGCGTATCGTACCATGCTCTTGGAGCTTGCTTAAGTCCATACAAAGCTTTTGAAGCTTGAAGACATGATTTGGAAATCTGCTATCTTCAAATCCAGGAGGTTGAGCTACGTAGACCGTCTCTTGGAGATATCCGTTGAGAAATGCGCTCTTCACATCCATTTGATAAAGCTTGAATTTCTTGTGAGAGGCATAAGCTAAGAAAATTCTTATAGCTTCAAGTCTTGCTACAGGCGCAAATGTTTCGTCGTAGTCGATTCCTTCCTCTTGCCTATAGCCTTGCGCAACCAGCCTTGCTTTGTTTCTGGTGATGCTTCCATTCTCATCCATCTTGTTTCTGAATACCCATTTTGTACTGATAACTCCTTGGTCATGAGGTCTGGGTACCAAAGTCCAAACCTTGCAGCGCTCAAATTGGTTAAGCTCTTCTTGCATAGCAGTAACCCAGCTTGAATCTTGAAGCGCTTCATCAATCTTCTTTGGTTCGATTTGAGAGATAAATGAGTGATATTCATCATCGAAATTTGATGCTCTTCTAGTACGAACCCCTACATGGAGATCACCAATGATATTTGTAGTTGGATGATCTCTAACTTTGCGAATCTCAGGTGGTAAGTTAGGTTGAGTGGTAAGAATACGAAGATCTTCAATGGGTACTTCATTTGTTCCAGCATCAAGATCATCAAAAGTGATTTGCTGAGTGGAGAAACATCATGCGCAGGAGGAGGAATTTGCGCATCAGGAGTAGTAACTTCTGGCGCAGCATATGGTGTATGCGCATGGGATGGACTTGCTTGATTCTGATTTTGATTAACTTGATTATCATTCTGCGCATGTGCAGTTTGAGGCTGCGTACCTGTCTCAACATGCTCAGCAGAATCATCAGAATCATTTGGAGCCAAATGTGGCTCAAGGAGAGAATGCTCATCAAAAGTAACATGTACAGATTCTACAATTACTAGAGTAGTTCTATTAAAAACACGAAAAGCTTTAGAATGTTTGGCATACCCAACGAAAATACCTTCATCTGCTTTGGCGTCGAATTTACCTCTATGATCTTTGCCATTGTAGAGGATATAGCATTTGCAGCCAAAAATCTTGAAGAAAGCAATGTTGGGCGCTCTTCCTCTCCATAGCTCATATGGAGTTTTGTTGTAGGTTTTGTTGATGAGGGATCTATTTTGAGTGAAGCAAGCAGTGTTGACGGCTTCTCCCCAGAAATACTTTGGAAGCTTAGCTTCTGCGATCATTGTTTTCCCAGCCTCAATCAACGTGCGATTTTTCCTTTCCACAACCCCATTTTGTTGAGGAACTCCAGCAGCGGAGAAATTGTGATCAATTCCATGGTCATCGCAGTATTGCGCAACACCGTTATTTTTGAATTCAGTTCCATTGTCTGATCTAACACTAACGATGTCGTTTCCTTTTGAGTTTGGAGCCTTCGAAAGAGAGCAGTCAATATATCATAGCAGTCATCTTTGGATATCATCATTTCGACCCATGTGTATCTTGAGTAGTCATCCACCACGACTAAGGTATATTTGTTTCCTCCAATGCTTGCGGTGGTGACCGGTCCAAACAAATCCATGTGAAGCAGTTGTAAACATTTGGAAGTTGAGGAAGCAATCTTGCTGGAGAAAGACTGCTTAGGTTGTTTACCGAGCTGGCATGCTGCGCATTTTCTATCATGATGGTCTGCTACTTTGGGAAGTCCTTTGACAAGATTTTCCCTTCCAAGCTTAGCCAAATATTTGAAGTTCAAATGAATTAAGCGCTTATGCCATAGCCAGCTGCTTTCACTAACATTCTTTGCTACAAAACAGAGATTAGTGATAGAATTTACAGCAGTAAGATCAATAATGTAAACATTAGTTTTACGAGTTCCTGTGAGCAAAGTTAGTCCGGATATGCCATCTTTGATGTAGCAGTGCGTTGCAGTGAAGTGACATTCCAAACCTTTATCGCAGAATTGTGATATGGAGAGCAGGTTGTGCTTGAGACCTTCAACGAGCGCAACTTTCTCAATGCACACTTTATCTTTTCTGATTTTTCCATATCCAACTATGTGCCATTTGTTGTTGTCTCCAAAAGTTACAGAGGGACCTCTTCCTTCATGCACTTCTTCAAGAGCGGTAGCATCTCCAGTCATGTGTCTAGAACATCCACTGTCGAGGTACCATATATGCGCTTTAGCTTGTGAAGAGTGCGCAGTGAAGCAGGAGACCTGAAAAATAGACATTAAAACGCAGGTCCCCTTTATTCTTGGGTCCTAGAGTTAGCAACTTTTGACAACCCACTCCTGTCTGACCTTAGGATTTTTACGTCCCTTGGCATTAGGAGCAAAACGCAAAAGGCATTCTGCAACCTTGTGACCTAAACCATCACACACAACACAATGATGAAAGCCACTTATAGATTGGGTTTTTACAAACTCTTTACTTTTCTTTGGCGCAGCATTCTTTACTGGAGCAGATGAATTTGCTTTGACAAACATCATCTTTTGAAGTTTTGGTGCGCTTTTCTTAAGTATGCGCATCTGGCGTAGAGGCGCATGGCTTTCATGCGCATGACCCTTATGCGCAGATTTGACATTCGAAGGATAAGCGTAACAAATATCAAAAGGTGCGTTGTCAAGCGCAGATTCAACTTTAGCCTTACCCTTGGCTTTTCCAGTTTGCTTCTTTGGGTAGACATAATGGAAATTTTGTCTATGGACTTTCTCCTGTCCTTTACCCATTGAAGCAGAATGCTTTGCTTTAGGAATTTCAATAGTTTGCTGTGGTGTAAATTCCTTTTCCTTTTCAGAGCAAACTGCGCATCTAAAGTTATCACTAGTTGAGAACCCCAAGCCTTCCTTGTCTCCACTAGCTTTTTGGGATTCTAGAATTTGGTCCATAGTGACACGAGATTTGGTCCACTCATCAGTGATCTTTATGAGATCAGCTACTTGAGCAGCCAATTCTTCGTTTCTTACTTTAAATAGCTCATTTTGATCTGTGAGAAAACGGTTTTTTTCAGTAAAGGGAGTCATGCTCTTAATCTGCTCCTTAAGGAGGGTGATCTCAGATTTTAAAAGTGTTTTCTCCGTCTTAAGCTGTGAAATTTCTCCAATTGATAAGTCCACTGCTTCTTTCATAGAATTGAATCTTTTGATTACCTTTTCAGCTTGCTGAAAAATAGACTCGCGCTCAGCAGCAGGGTCATCCTTTTCTATTACAATTTCAGCAGGAATTTCAAGAGATTCTTTGCGTATTGGCGCAGCAACAAATTTCTTCGTTAGGTCTGCTCTGGCAAATAAGTACTTGCCATTCTGTCTGGTTGGAGTTAGATGTCCCATTTCTGCCAGTTCTATGATGGTGAGACCTTTCTTCTGAATAGTACTTGGCGCAGCCTTTGTGTCCATTTTGGGATCATTGTCTGAATCGCTATCAGCATCGGCATTGGCCACTAAGCAGAGCAGTCCATCCTCAGAGTCATCATCATCACTGTCTTCAGTGTCAGTCTCTATCCAGGTCTTGAGTTGCTTCTCAGCAGGGTCTTCTTCAGCAACCATTCCGCGCTGCTTTGAAAATCTCTGCGCAGTATTCTTCTTTATGTACTCAAATCTTGACGTAGGGCATTTTGATGCAAAATGACCAGGCTTTCTACAGTTGTAGCAAACCAAGTCATCTTCTTCCTTTGAGTCTCTGCCACGAGAGAATTTAGCTGGAGCTTTACTTGAGGATTCAGGTTTTGAGAATTTCCTGAATTTTTGGAATCGCTTAACAAACATAGCGAAATAATCATCATCCATTTCAAGCAGAGAAGAAGTGGAGACTTTGTCTGAGGTTTGAGCAGGCGCAGGTTCTCTTTGAGCAATCATTGAAATTGCTTTTCCTTTTCCTTCAGTTTCATCAATTCGATCAAGCTTAAGCTCATACACTTTTAAGTTGGCGTATAAGCTGCGCAGAGGCCAAGTATCTAAAAATCCAGAATCTTCCAGATGACTTGCCTTGTGCACTTATCTGGAACCTAGCGCATCTAAGAATTGAGAATTTACTTCTTTATTGGTGAAGGTAGTTCCAAGAGATTTACAAGAGTTTACAACAGCACAGAAGCGATCATAAGTTTGTCTCAAGGTTTCACCATCCTTTCTCATGAAGCAGTTGAATTTTCTTTGCACCACAAATCTTTTGTTTTCCTTGCTTACTTTGTCACCATTCACATTGCCTTCAATAGCATCCCATAGATCCTTTGCAGTTCCACCGCTCACAATTTGATTGTGCGTGGAGAGGTCTAGAGTGCTGAGAATGATGTTTCTAGCTCTTCCATCGTAACCAACCCATTTCTTTTCTTCATCGGTCCATTCCCCTTTATCCTTCTTGATTGTAGGATTATCCTTGTTGGTAGCAGCATCTGGATTGGCCTTCATTGGAATGTAGGGTCCTTCAAGAACTATGTCGTGGAGGATCTCGTCGACAGAAGAAAAATGAGTGAGCATGCAGTGCTTCCAGATTTCGAAGTGATCTTCATTCAGCACAGGGACATGTGAATAGTTAGCCATTGCCCAAGATTTTGAAGCCATCTTGAATCGGCACCCAAGATGTTAAGCTTGAAAAACAAAACAAGTTTTATGAAGGTGTTTGCTCTGATACCACTTGTTGGTCCCTAAAGGGGAAACACGGGTGTGAAAATCGCTAGAGGGGGGGTGAATAGCGTTTTAAAATTCTTTTCAAACCCTTTTGCAAATCAATGGCTTATGCGCACAGTTCTCAAATAAGCTAAGTATAGCGCGCAGTGAGAGTGTGAAATGCACATCGGAAGTTTAAGCAGCACCTGCGCAGTAAAAAGCTGCGCAAGGATAAAAACGCATGCGCTAAGTTTTGGCTTAAAGAGTTGGATAAAATGTTCTAAGGCAATAAGCAATAACAAGCACAGCAGCAAAGTATAGCAATCTGAAAGATCAAACAAAACAGTAATTCAGAAATGATTAAGCAGGAAGTAAATAGCGAGATTAAAGAACAAGCTATTTGGAGAGGTTCGATCAATGAAAGATCTACGTCCTCTACCAAGATGGTTAGTCTTGGATTTTCTAATGGAGATCTTATTATATGAGAGAGTTACAAGATACAACAATGTAGAACAAACTAACTCAAAGATCTATAATCTATGAAGAGCAAATCCTAGACTAAACCGGTGTATCTCTAGAAGTATGATCGAAATAATCAAAGCTTCAAGAGGTGTGTGTGTGTTCAGAAATTCTGGGCTCTATGAATCTATGAGATGAAGAGCACGAAGAATTCTGGTGATATAAGGCTTATAGGATCTGGGCTTGGAGTTTGAAGGTATGAAGGTTGAAGATTGATCTTGAATCTGGGAATATAAGCAGCAATCTTCAGAACTTCAGTGATTCTTATGAAAGCACAAACTCTAGCAACTTGGAAATGAAGATGAGCTGGCTATTTATAGCTGAGAGATTGAATATAGCCGTTGGAGCTCTGAGCAAGGACGATGAGCTGTCACACTGTGATTGGTGCGCAGGTGTCCTTTATAGCCGTTTGGGCTCTGATCAAAGTTGATGACCTGGCATAATATGATTGGTGCGCAGGTGATTTAGAGCCGTTGGAGACTGAGCATGAAGACCAAATTCAAAAGCTTCTTCTAGAAGGATGACAGCTGTCTTCATTTAAAAATATTTCTCTTGAGCGCGTCTCCACCGTTGGATCTGCTGAGTGTGCGTGCTTTGTCGTTTCTGCACACCTCAGCATTTTTAATAAGCGTGCATATTCTAAGCGCTTTCCAAGTTATGTAATCTGAATATATCGAAAACTTGAGCAAGGATGCATGCTGCGCAGAGGAGACCTGCGCAGTGATGTCCTGCGCAAGGAAGTCCTGCGCAGAGACCACAGTCTTGCTTAGATCATTCCTTTTCACTCCAAGCTTCAAGAATATGAGGTTGTTGAAAGATAAGCATAAGGACCAAGTTAATCTGCTCTGCTCATAGAAGCCATGCGTATGGAGGATGAGCAAGTGATGTTATGCGCGCGGAAAATGAGCAGGTAATGCTATACGCGCGGAGAATGAGCAGGTAATGCTATGCGCGCGGAGACTGAGCAGGTAATGCTCTGCGCATGAAATGTGCTGCGCACGAAATGTCCTGCGCATTATACTTGGTCTTCAGTAAATGAAACCTCAATTCCGAGCAAGCCCTAACCGCTAAGCCTATTCTATAAAATTGAACTTAGCTAAAAATAGAAGTTATAAAACTTCTTACATAGGATCCTAAAGTCCACAAAATACTTAGGTGATGGTATCAATCAATTCTAACATAATTGGGAGGGTTAAGAAATAAGCATATCCAACAAGTGTAATGAAGTTCTACTTCATTTTTTAGATAAGTCCATTTCTAGATTTTTTAGTTGTCTAGGCTGAGTATAGTTCGGTTGTATCATTAGCGGTTTAGTGCTTCAAGCCGTCATCTTGAGACCGCCAGCATGGAGCTCTTCAGTTTTCATCAAACTGCAGTTTGCATGTTTGATGAAACCGCACATCAAGATCATTCTTCAAACTGCCCCTATGCTTGGTGAAACCGCAGAGCAGTTATTGAAGAATTAAAGAAATGTCATTTATTCCTTAGACAAACATTCCCTTTTTGACCGTAAAAGGATGTTGTTATGTCATGTCAAAATAACTCTAAGTTAACTTGGAGTTTCTGCAAGGAATGTCGGTTTTTCTATCAGTTTGAATTGTTTACCGTTAGTCCTTTCTGCAACAAATGACAAATGTCAGGTAGTGGTGCAACAACTACCTAGGACTACAAGACAAAACCAAGGACGAAAATGACAGCTCAACCAATGGGATTTCGACAGCACTGTACTTTTCAGATTTGATTCAAATATTTACCCAACGGTCACAATGGTGCTCTGCCTATAAATAGCCTCCATTATTCAATAATGAAGGTTGCTGAGCTTCAAAAGATTCATTCCCAAGTATTCAAGTTTGCTTTGAAGAGTTAAACCAGATATTCATATCTTCAAACCATCTCCATTGCAAACCCAGTTCTTCATCAAAGCTTCAAGCCTAACAACCATTCATACTTAGCCTTTACACCGAAAGAATTCTATTTGCTCAACCATCATTTAGATACTTAGAGCATTTGATTTCTTTTCACACACACACCCGATTTATATGATCACATAGATTATATACTTCGAAAACACCGGTTGTTATTATAGCTTAGGTTAGACTTATTGTTTAGAGTTTAGATTCATCTTGTAAAACCTCCTCTAAATTAATACAAGTCTTATAGCTATTAGAAAATCCTAGACTAACCATCTAGGTAGAGGACGTAGTTCATTTAAGAACGAACCTCTTCAATTTGTGTGTTTGATCTTTATTTTCTGTCTTGATATTTATCTTTCTTGTTTGTGGTCTTGAACTTGCTTCCATACACGAAATGACTTGAAAGATGAATTGTGTTTTCCTTTAAACTTTAAGTTTAACTATTCTGTTGCATCATAGTGTTTTCTCAACCCGAGTCAAACTTCCCAACTCTTTAACTAACCTTTTTGGCCAAACCGCAAACTCCGCTGTGCATTTTATCAGTTCGGTTCTTGTGCCTTGAACCGCAGTTGGCCAAACTGATAAGTACTCGGTTGATTTTAAGGGTATTTTAGAAAAAGTTTCGGACCGCTATCCACCCCCCCTCTAGCGGTTCTATACCCTTGTTGCCCCCTGGGACCAACAAGTAGATCTGGACGGATCTGACGGCCAGCGAGCACTAGCAATAATCAAGCATCTTTAGCCGGAGAAGACGTGGAGCCGGCGACGGAGACTAAGAAGATGGGGCGCCGGATATGGTGGTGATGTTCGCCTGAGAAGATGAAGTGCGCCGGCGTCGGCGCCGGAGAGTGTGGGTGTGTCGTTTTTTTGTTAGAGAGAGAGAGAGTGTATGTGTGTGTGTGTGTGTGTGTGTGTGTGTGTGTGTGTGTGTGCGCGCGCGTGTGAGATCTAGTGCAAACGTGAGGGGAGGGAGGAGAGGGGTGGGTTTTGTTAGGGGTGGGGGTAGTTTGGGTATTTAGGACTTTTAATTGACTGGTCTAAGGAACTTAGGGGTGTCTGGGAAATTTTCATCTCAGATCAACTCCTTAATTGGCATTTAATCTCAGTCTCTCCTTATTTGTAATAAAATCTCGGATCAGGGGCCCTAGAGGAATAGTTCCAATTATTATAGGAGGAAGAGACGATTATTTATAGAGCAATGGTTGGGGCACAAAATAAGCTCACAATATTTTGCTCACAAAATGAGGTGGCGATATTTTATTGGTTGCATCGATAATGGACCCGCCACACTCTACTTAAAAACACCAATAAAATCATGACACCTAAGATTTTTTGAGCAAGATTTTGTGGTTTTTTTGTGCCCCTAGTATTATTCTTATTTATACGTTGTTTGTTTTAAAACTGACCAAGTTTCTTAAAACAAAATATACTCATAAGTATTTGTGGAACACATGTTCCGGATTTGAATGCTAAAATTAATACATAAAAAAAAAAAAAAAAAAAAAAAAAAAAGGAAGAAGAAGGTATTCTTATGCTCATTCTCTCAGATTTGATTGGATGGTCTTCTTGAGCAACGTAAGGGGCAGTTAGGCGATATTGAGACCCTTAACCAATTGATTGAGCCACCCCTTACCTTAGTTAGGGTACCCCTCGGCCTCCGTACCTTTTGCTTCTTTAATCTGACCAAAGGGTGTGTCCTTTGCTCTTTGATCACACCTTCCTCTTCCTTATGTTATCTTCCAAGATCTTGTCAACTCTACCTTCATTACTCAATTAGGGTCAATAAAGTCTTTTTTTATTTTCTATTTTCTTAATCCCTTAAACTAAAACGGAACCTTTTCAAGAAATGCCCATGGTTGCATTTTTTTATTTTATAACTATAAAAATTTAAGGGCTTGGTCTTTAGGGTCCCTCAATCATATCAAAAACTACTCCCTCTGTCCCTAAATGAGCGTCCATTTTTAAGAAATTTTTGTCCCTAAATGAGTGTCTTTTTTTAACATAACTTTCCTCTAAACTTTTTTTTTTGAAATTTTTTTCACCGGTTTCTTTATACGTGCAAAACTAAAGGTTTGGAAATGAGATTACAAGATTATATATGAATCGTTGTTACCAAATTGTTTAAAAAGTTGAGATTTTCAGTGTCCCTTAAAATAAAATTTGGACACTCATTTAGGGACAGAGGGAGCAGTAAATAAGAATTGCCAAAATTCTACATAAACTCACGACACTTAGAAAGACTTAACTATATTTATCCGTCCGCTTATTATACTTAGGTATAAGACTATTAGTCCACTCTTATACTTAGGTATAAGACTAGTTCACCTCTTATATCTGAAGTATAAAATTAATTTGTTTTCATAATTTTTTTTGTATTCTTAAATAATAATTATAATGTCTTATATTATAATTTTATTAACCAACCTGCTCTTATACTTAAGTATAAAACTATAATTACTTTTATACTTAGGCTTAAGAGTAATCTCTTTTTCTTCACATATCTTCACATTATCTTGAAAAATAAAAATAAAAAGTGTCATATTTTATTAACTGGTATGCTCCTATACCTAGATATAAGACTAGAATTACTCTTATAATTAGGTATAAGAGAAACTTTCTTCACAGTTTTTCATATTTTCTAAAAAATCATACAAAAGTCTCATATTTTGTTAACCAATCCGCTCTGATACTTAAGTATAAGATTAAAATTACTCTTATACTTAGGTTACTAGTAAATTTCATAGCATTTTGTAGATTTGGTGAAGATGAAAAGACAAGGGGCTGGAAATGTTGTAAATCTTGTCAAAAATGGACGGATCTAGTAAAAAAAAAAAAAACCGGTAGGTCTAGATAGAGAGATAAAAGAGTGAAATGAAGGGAATGGCGTCGGAAATGAGGACCGGAGGGGATGTGTCGGAGATTAAAGAGATATGGTTGTTGATCCAGATAGATATGGTGATGAAGGAGCAAAATACTAATCTCATAGTAATTTCGGAATATGAGCGGCGCTGAAAATGACGGTCAGACGCAGGGAGGAAGCTCAGATCTGGTGGCTCAGGCGTTTTCGGCGATGGTGATGGAAAATGACGAAGGGAAGATGGAGAGGAAGGGTACGCCGGAGGTGAGGGTGCCAGAGCCTAGAGGTGAGCTGCAAGAAGTAGAGATATATAAGAGACATGCGGAACCTAAGGACATGATTAAAAGTGAAAGTAGAAGATGAAGTAATAAATTATATAGAGGCAGTATTAGATATAGGCAGACCGGAGCCATCCACAATTAGAAATTCACCAGTGCCTTCATATGGAGAGTGAAAAGTTAGTTTGTTAAGATCATTGGTCACGTGGTGCATAACACCACTATCAAAAATCCTGGTAGGGAAAGTCGTGGTGTTGGAGGTTGCGGTATAGGCAGGGGGGTTGTAAGGGTTTGATTGTCGAGGAGTTTGGCGAGGAAAACTGATATGGGTGTTGGTAGGGAGAGGGGAAGGATGCTTGAGGGCATTATTAGGGGAAGCTAGAGCATTGGGATAGAAAGTGACAGGCAGTGCGACATCATTAGCATCGACCTTTGAATGGTACAAGTTTAGGGTTAGGGTTGGCGAGCAGATTAGTGGTTACATAATGGACAGAGGCAGAAAATGTAAGGAGAGCGTGATCTAATAAGGAGGGGCATGTCCGATACAAATTTAAGGGAGAAGATGGACACACTCGGCCATGTTTAAGGGAGAAAGCCGAGAAAAAAAAATGGATCATAGAGAAGGTGTTTGGAAAAGCTCCGAAATATTATTGATCATGCCTCACATATTTATATCAGAGTAATGAATCATATTCTAGTTAGGAAAAGAGAAAATAATTATAATCAACTACATATTTAGAGAACCTAATTGTTATACAATAAGAGAATGATAAGGAAAATATTATGTAAAATCTTTATCAGGCTCCTCTAAAAACAAGAATGACGCAAGTGAAGAAAAGAGTATTATTTGTTGTGGGTAGTTTATGAAGTTAATTGACATTCAACGTTCAATTTTGGAAATGAGACGAACTTTACGAGACAAATAAATATAGAAAGAAATACTATCGTTCTGGAACAAAGAGAGAATATATATAGTTTCAATTACTATGTGCTCCGTCATTGGCCCAATTGTTGGGACCGCGACCACTCCTACCACTCCATATCAGTATGATATTGTCCGATTTGGGCACGGCCCACACAGATTTGTTTTTGGATCATCGCTCAAAATGTTTTATACTAATGGAGTGTGTGGACACCTATGTATACCAAACAATTTTTTTTTCAATTGCCGATGAGAGACTTGGGTTGACACTTCCTTTAAAGATTAGTTCGATCGTACCACATCTACTACATGAAGAAGGATAGTCCTTTACATGAAAAATAAAATTTAATTATCCAAATACAATTTGAATCACATTACCTCGAAAGTGATAGTAACCCCAAATCCCTTCCTGGATTTGTTTATTGGAATTCTGCATTACACCTGCCGGATATCTACTTCACAGCTCTAGAATCAAGAAGAAAGGGATTGGATTGGATTGGATTGGATTGGATTGGATTCGATATGTCCCCACCATTGTGATTAACACACGTTAATGAATGACAAAGTCACTAACCCGAGTTATGATTATCATTTGATTTGGAATTGAATTTAAATTTAGTGAACCGAGTTATAATTTGATTTGGTTTGGATTTGGATTTGCTCCTTCAAACTGTTTTTATGGCCTCGATTTCGGTACCTCGTCTTATTTGTATGGTCGACATACAAAACGTTTTTGAAGTCGACAGGATTAATAAAATTTCGAATAGATTTCAGTCATAAACAAAATGAGCAAGATGATACCATCAAATCCTGACCGTAGAGACAAAAGGAGGAGCAAAAAATTGTTGGAGCAAATCCAGATCCATTAATATGAACATGAATTATAAATTTGGTTTATTTATTTGATTTGGTTTAATTAAATAAATCCTAGTTACACCTCGCTACCAGCCATATCTACTTCAGAGGATAAAGCTTAAGGCATCTGATTTTGTCCCCACCAATAAGATTAAATATGTAACTGCGAATGCCCAAGTGTCACTTAATTTACTCCATCCGTCCCAGAAAGATAGTCATTTTTTTTCATTGTTACTACGAGAGAACTTTGAGCAATTATAAAGGCTATTTATAATTATGTTAATGTGAATCTGAAAATTGGTATTAATAGTATTTATAATAGTGTATCAAGAACAATTTCTAAAATTTCATAAGAATAATTAAAAGTGACCTTAATTATTGCTCAAAGTTCTTTCGTAATAACCACAAAAATAGGGGACTATCGTTTTGGGACAAGGGGAGTATAAGAAACCGGATATGCTTAGTTAACAAATGGATATGTATAAGGGTAAATATAAAGTCACGAAGAAGTGCCACAAAATGCGGCTTACAAAATGATGTGTTAAGATTTTATTGGTGTTTTTAATTAGAGTGTGCCGGGTCCACTATCGAGGTAACCAATAAAATATCGTCACCTCATTTTGTATCCATCATTTTGTGAACTTCTTTTGTGCCCCTAGCATTGCCCTATGTATAATTAATCTCAACTAAATACCTACTCCTTCTCTCATTGATTGAGTATATCTCCACCTTTCCTTTTTAGTCTGTCACAGAGTATATGTCAACTTCCTAAAATGGCACAAAATCTTACTATTTCTCCTACCCATTCTCTCATATACTTACTTTTATACTCACAACACCAATCAATTTAGGCCTATCGATATTCTAAACCACTGTACTTTGATTAAGCTGTCGATTAACCCACCCATGTTTTTTTAGCAGTTTTAACCATCCAACCTCATTTACGTTTTTAATAAACCCAAATGGCCTAACGACATCCAATAATGTTAGAAAAATCTAACAAAACCTAACCTAATGTAACTGTCACGACCCGAAAACTAGGCTCTATTTTATTAGTAATAAATAATTATTATTTATTTATTTGCTTATTTATTTATTTAAATTATTATTTATTTAAATATTTATGTGTGCATTTTATGTGTTATAATATTTATGCCTAGCATTTTATTTGGGTCATTTGTGTTAGCGCAGTATTGTTGGGACTTAAATGTTAGTGGGGAGTATAAGATCATTGTGTTAGTGTGTAGGGGAAGGGGTCTTTGTGTAAATTCTCTAATATTCTACTTACTCCCTCTTTTCCCCTCACCTCCCTCTCTTTCTCCCTCACCTCACTCCCATTCCCAGCCATCTCTCTCTCTCTCTCTATTGTAAAAGGTAAACATTTCTCTCTTCCTTCTCTCTTCATTTTAGCTATCTTCCTCTCATCTTCTCTCATTTCTCTCTATACGAAATGTGTTTAGATCGTCGATAGGATCGCGTAGAATCAAGAATATTCGAATTCCGTCAACTTTCATTATTTTCAAGTAAGTTGTTTTTCCCCCATTCTTATGCTAAAGTGTTCATATCATGCTTATATGATGTTTGAGTTGTTATATTTGAAGTTGGGATGAGTTTAGAAATTATTTGGAATTTATTTGAGTTTTGGTCAAAAATGGTGATTTATGAATGTTGGGTTTGATTCTTGATTTTGGTTGTTAAATGTTGTTATATGAGTTCTCTTAGACCCATAAGTTGCTCTAGTACCTTAGTATGCTAGTTAAGAATGTTGGATTTTGGTTTAGTTTGTTTTGTTTTGGGTTAAAAATGGAAGAACCCAGTTTGTTCTTCCCGATTTCCGGCAGACCAGAAGGTTGGGCGACCGCCCAAAAATGTCTGGGAGACCGCACATCTATCTGAAAGGTTTTGTTCTTGTTTGATGGCTTTTTGGGCGACCGCACAGTTGGGTTTGGGCGGCCGCATAGAACCTCTGAAAGTTTTCATTTGTTAATTTGTGTGATTGAAGAATGCGTTTTGGTCTAAGTCTTGGGTGTCCTTCTAGTCGATCTTAGTGATCATTGTAGTACACTCTAGTGATAGAATTGGGTCCTTTGTGATCAAGTTTGTGTTTGAAATTAATTAAGTGTTAATTGGGATTTGGAACGTCTTATTGAGGTATTGTTGGTTTGACTTATCTTTGTGATGATCATTTGGTATATGTTTGGGCATATTATGATGTGTTCGTGATTGTTCCAATCGAATTGATTTTCGAGTGAGTCTTGGTCTAGGTTTTAGGCGATGTCCTATAGTACCTAGAGGGTGGTTACTGAACACAAAGTGTAGGGTTTAGTCCAGTCGTGATCATGTTCTAATAAGTGTAACCTTTTGGATTCGTTTGGGGTGTTTAGAATGGGTTCGTTATGAATGGAGATAAAGCGTGAATTGGCAATTGGGTACCTACGGTTTGATTAACCTTAAGATGTATTCATTCGGATTTCTTATTTGGAATTCTAGGTGTGATGAGATGGTTGAGTTCATAGTCCTAGTATATCTTTTGAGTAAATGTTTATGATCATTTTGGTAATAGTCATTGTGCCATTGGTGAGCGACCGTTTGGGTTGTGCTCTTTATGATTAACTTGTGGTATCATATTTAGGATGTATTTGGTACGTGCCTTATCTTGGAATCATTATGTTTTAATGGTCAATGTTTTGGACTCTTTATGAGAACCTCCTTGTGCTATTGTTGTTGAACTCTTCTTGAGTAATCGTTTGCATCTTTTATGGTGATTAATTGGTATGATTCCCTACTTTGGAATCAATGGTTATTTATTGTGCTAGTATTTTATTACTTAGCTTTACTTGAAAGTCCAGCTGGTATTTTGTGTGTGTTTTGGGCGATGCGAAACATTATGATGGCACAGCCAAGTCCATTGTGATGTTGACCATTGTTTTGCCCCATTATTACCCTCCTCCAGATTGGCCTTGGATGTGAGAAGAGCTAGCTCCTTTGTGTGCATTTTAGCTTTACTTGGAGCATGACTTTGTGGCATGTCTCCCGTCCCTTGTAACACTTCATTTGGTTATTGGTTCCGGTACCGGGTTTCTCTTCAGCTTTTATGCTACTATGAAGATGGTTTGTTGATCGATGGGTTGATCGGTCGCTTCTGACCGGGGATTTCTCTTCAGCTTTCATGCTATTATGAAGATGATGATTTGTTGATTATTGAAGCTGCGCAGCGACCTTTATTTGGTTCTTCAGTTGGGTGAAACCTTGGCTATGTATCCACTTATGAGTGTTTATTTCAGCTTTATGTGTTGCATGATGAGCTGGTCTTTATTTCCAACCGGTATGGGACGGTTGGCGATAGGGAGCCTCTCATTTGTTGTTATATGTTTTATTTATATGATTGATTATTGGATGTTACGTTCGTCAGCATGTCACTTATTATTCCAATGCTATCTGTCCTTATGTTAATTGCTATTGGTCATTGCATATTAGCATGTCATGTAGTTGCATTAGTAACTTACTGAGATTTTATCCCACCCCGTTTATTTCCATCTTTGTTTTTCCTTAAACCCCCCCCCCCCCCAGGAGGAAAAGGATTAGGATTCGCGGTTCAAGGAGGACGTCGAGAGGATTGAGATTTTGGGGCATGTTGTTATGGATCGGTTTACATTATTTGAATGTATAACCTTTTGGGGATAGTTTTACCATTATTGACGTCATTAAGAATTGTATATTTTATTCTTTTGGGTATAAGCTGTGGATCTTATGTTGGATGTACATTGTTGATTTAATCTTGGATTTGTAAAACCTTGTGTTATCATCTTTTGGTTCAAAATGGAATTTTTAACTTCGGTATTTCATAGTTTTGGTTTTAAGTCGACGTCCAGCTCGCGGTCTCGGGCCCGCGGGGTTCGGGGGTCGCAATAGTGGTATCAGAGCTATGGTTTAGCTCTAAGTATCGGTATAGGTGGCTAGAACGACCTAGGAGGGTAGTTGTGTTCGGAGTGAGTAACGGTTGATGTTTTATACAGGTAATTGTTCTCAATGGCTAGAAGAAGAGCTGGTGAAGACATCAGTGGGACTCAGAATCTTAATGGTCTAAGGGAAGAAAACCGTGCAGTGTTTCAGGGCAGGTTTGAAGCGGCCGTGAAATCAATTCGTGACCGAGGGCCGAGAGAGGAACATGTAGCACCTCCGCGATATGGGTTGGAGCAGTTCTTAAAGTTGAAACCAAGTGAGTACGACGGTGAGCCAGATGTGAAGAAAGCCGAGCTATGGATAGAATCGATGGAGAAAATCTATGATGTCTTTGGTTGCACTGATGAGGATAGGGTTCTGTTTGCAGCTTATAAGCTCGTGGGGGCTGCGGAACATTGGTGGAAGGCACTGAAGACCAGTTGGGATGCGACTCTTGTACCATATCCTTGGGAGTGGTTCGTGAGGAAATTCAAGAATCATTTATCTCTCTAGTGGATCAAAATCGGAAAGAGATCGAGTTCCTCAGTTGGAGCAAGGCATGATGTCAGTAGCACAGTACTCGGCTAAGTTCGCAGAATTAGCCAGGCGTTGTGACTACCTTGTGCGGACCGAGGAGCAGAAAGCAATGAGATTGATCAGGGGTTTGAAGACAGCTATTAGGACTCAACTTTTAGCCCAAAGAATTCAACCTTTTCAGGATGCGGTGGATCGAGCCTACTTGATTGAGCAGGATATTGGGGAACACAAAAGGAAGACTGAGATGGTTAACCCGGGTAAGCAAGGAGGGCAGAGTAAGTCACAACAGCAACATTCGGATAACAGAGGTAATTCTGGAGTGCAAACTCGATTCAGAGGGCAACTTCAAGGGCAACCAACAGTAGGAAATCAAGGTTCTAATAAGGGGACACGAAATGGGAAAGTCTGCAGCTACTGTCAGAGGAAAGGACACTCAGAAGACAAGTGTTGGAAAAAGCAAGGAAAATGTGTGAAGTGTGGTCAGTTGGGACACTTCGTTAAAAATTGTCCGAGTTTAGAGTTCAGTCATCGGAGACAGGAACTGGAATACCACAGGGTCAGAAGAGGGATGCTTCGGGGAAGCCCAAGGTTTCGGGTAGAGTATTTGCAATCAATCAGCACTCACCAGGTAACGGATAATTTCAGGAGGTATTATTTTGCGTCGTGAGAGCGAGCGCGTGCATTTTAGGATCATCGCATTTATGTGTTTCTGTGCATTTAGTTGCATTTATTTCTTCTGAGTCTTTGACTTATGTGTTGTAGGTGTCTACTCCTATGGAGGAGTTTAGGGTATCTGATGAAGTCTTATGTGCTTATGATGTGCTTAAGTATGGTTATGTCTCACCTACTAAATTAGCCATGTTGCTATTACAAGATTTTGATGTTACTATTGCTTTAATCTATTGTTGTAGGGGATTGTTATATTCTCCATTCCTAATTTCTTAAAACTGTTTGAGACCGTTCCTTTGGGTAGAGTTATACCTATCTTTTCTTAATTGAAATCCGAGTATTTAGTTTCGGTCAATTTGTTGGGTGTATATATCATTCGTAAGATTTTCGTTTTCTTCTGAATAGTACCCAGTGTTTGAGGATAAGCTTGGGTTAAATTGAGTTGTTATGGTACAAGGTTTGTAATGCTAATATTTAGATCGATATCCATATTGTATCGGTTGAGTTATAGGAGTTGAGGATTCAATGAGGATCTCTTGAGGAAAATTTTGGTCACTTTTAGTACATCTCCGTGAATGTATCGGAATGGATTAGCATGGAGAGGTGTACGATTTGTTATGGATGATGAGTTTGTTGTAGGAGTTATGATCATTAATGGTGGTAAGCGTGTTAAGTGTTGGTAGTGGTGCCCTAGGCACGTTTAATAAACGTTGTAATTGTTATCATTTATTTCATATCAATAAAGAGATGTTTTGATTATTATTGTTGTTCATGTTTACTTATAATAATCCCCGTCCCTAGTACTTATTAAGCACTAGTATAAAGGCTAAATGATCATGGGATGATCATGTTAGATTTATGGGTACTTGTTTGGAACAAGGTACTGGACATGACCCGCTGTATGAGATTTATGTCATGGTCTATGTCGAACATATATCTCATATTAGTTATGTCATTTGAATCCTTAGACATGAAGTTATTATAGTCTTCCACTTGATGAACATTGTGTTTGACATATTCAAACGCTACCTTAACACGGTAGTTATAAAGGATATGATTGGCATGATCGAATTCCCGTTGGGAAGAATAATGAGCTAAATGGATTTGTCCCTCCACGGAGAGATGTCAAGCTTGGGCCTCTCGTAGGAATGATGTTGATGAAATGTTCGGCCGGACTCAAATGAATTGATTGGATCAATGTCATTTGGATTATCAACATATTCGGAATCGAGAAAGTATTGAACGAAACAAGTTGACTCCTTGACCATGACTTGTGTTCAATGACATCGTGGACAAAGGGATTGTGACATATTCTAAAGGAATGCGAACTTGTATCTAGTTATACTATTTGGGTAGGTATGACGGTTTGCTAGAACCTAATCATATCTTATGGGATCATGTTTGAGCCCATTGCCAACTTAGTATAATCCTAGAGGGTCACACACAATAGAACGAATCTTAAATAAAAGGACTATATTGGCATTTAGGGTCGGAGGACTTCCAAGGAATTTCTGGAAAGTTCTGGGCCTCCTGGTCAACCAAGCGGGCGCTTGGGTTGCACCAGGCGGGCGCCTGAACAAGCCGGAAAATGAATTGGACTTTCTGCCCAAACAAGCGGGCGCCTGGGTAGGACCAGGCGGGCGCCCGGTATGCCGGTTTGGAATTTCCTAATTCGATTAGGAATGGTTTTTGACACAAGTTACCTATTTGGAATAGGTCTTAATTGTGTATAAAAACACCAATTCGGCCAGACCATATCAACAAGTGCCTTTTGTGAGTCTCAAAGAGTTTGAGAGAGATTTTATTTTGTTCTAAGATATCATTGATTGAGGAACAAAATAATTCACAAAATAAATTCCATATAGTTCTTTATTAAATTGTGAAAGCGTGTTTTACAATTATTGGTCTAGCAACCAAGATCAAAGAAGCTCCTTTGATATTCGTTCGAAGTGTGGATACCGCTAGAGGGTGAAAATCATCATCTTCAAAGTTCGTGTTCAAGCTTTGTGATCGTGATCAAGTCTTCAAGTTTCTCCACCAAAGATCAAGAGAAAATTCATAGCCATCAAGGGTTAGTTATTCCTCTATTCATCTTGTTGTATTTGATTTAATCATATGAACGGATCCATGGCTTTGGGTTTCTTAAAATTTTAATTGCTATATTCCACTGCGCATGTTACTTGGAAACCCAACAGTGGCATCAGATCCCCGTTCATGTTGATTAATTCAATACTTGGATCATGTTACTTGTATATAAATTGTTTATGTGCCAAGCATGATATGAATATTGGATTATATGATGTTTATGTGTTTTGTGATTTTATGTGGTTTATTGTTTTTCCAACTTTAATCGCACGATTCAATCGCAATAAAAATTATGGTGGATTCTGAATTATTTCGATTATTGATTTTTGATTGGATCAAAGTTTTAATAATCGGGGAAAAATAATTTTGAGACAAAATTTTCGAACTTTAAAATTCTATACTATTCTGGTCATTCAAGCGGGCGCCTGGTCTTTTGCAGGCGGGCGCTCGGTGGTCAAAATTTGTTCTGATTTTGGTTAAAATCTGAATATGGAATTTTCGATAAATTCAACAAAACCAGTAACAGAACCAGTCCAGACTTGCTGATCTGGAATGGGTTTTGGGTAGTTGGTTTGTGTGTGGATTTTGGGGTTTGATTTTCCTATTTGTTTTAGTCTTGTGATTCTAAGATTGGTTCAAGGTTTGGATGGCTAATCTGCGTTCATCGAGATTGTGTTTCCCAAACTTGATCGCAATCAAAGTCTCAAAGATAAAACGAAGTTAGAATTATGAAGAGTTCATAATTGCTAAAATTGAGAAACAAAGTTCTTGATTCAATGATTGGAGATCCATGTGGAATTGTGAATGCAATTGGCCTACGTTCATCGAGACCATCTATTGCTTAGTTTCGTCCACATGGACTACTTTCTTGGTTTTTTGAATTAGTGCGGGATTGTGGTTGCCTAATGGCTTAGTTCGACCGCACTTCTTGTTGTCTTGATTTGGAGATAATAACCAAAGTTGAAATAGTCTCATCCTCATAATTATAGAGAAACTAATGACACATAAATATCATGCTTAAATTAATGGAGATTAATTTAGTGGCTAAACTTGATGTGTAACATGTTTTTATTATGTGCTCATAAATGTGTTATATGCTATATGTGATGAACCTTCAAAGAAAGTTTTAAGTCTTTTATTGCCATGCCATGATTAAAACACTTGTTAGTACATGAGTGATTTTAATGTAGATTCGCCCTAGCGAGATGCATTAAATTTGTTTATGTATGAGCAAGATAGATAGTGTGGGCACGCCCTAGCGGGACACATTAACTGTGCGTTTAAAATGGTTAGACTTAATTGGGCGTCAAAACAGTTTTGGGCCTAGGCAAAGATGAGGTTTAACATGCTTTTTGAAATTTGATTTCTTAAAGAATCTCATAAAAGGAACTAAGAGTCATATGAGATATGATTGACAAGAGTTGTCTACCTAATTAATTTGATTTTGTGTAATCCGCCTTAGCGGACTTGAAATTAAATTAAAGTTGGATCTTAACCCATTTAAATTATATTATACATTGGATGTATATGAAGGTTATATAATTTAGTGGGAGTATTTTGTTTGAAAAATACATTATTTATCTCTTTAATAAAAATCGGTACTTATTAAATTTTGGAAATTTTTTGGATATTTGTAGATAATGACTAATAACACTCAATCAATGTCGTTGCGATCGATCCTTGAGAAGGATAAGCTCGAAGAGAATGGTACAAACTTTATGGATTGGATCCGTAGCATAAGAATTGTTCTTAGGCAAGAAGATAAGTTGTACATTCTCGATGGGCCTCTCCCCGCTGAACCACCGCCTACTGCCCCTAGGGTAGAAAGAGACAATTACAAGAAACATCGTAATGATTCTAGAGATGTAAGTTGTCTCATGCTTGCTGCTATGTGTTCAAAACTCCAACAAAGTTTGGAACATTTGGAAGCCTATGAGATAGGCGTGGAGTTGAGAACTATGTTTCAAGAGCAAGCTAGGCAAGAGAGGTACAAGACCATTGTTGCATTCACTACTAGTAAAATGAATGAAGGGCAACAAGTGAGTCCTCACTTTCTTAAAATGAAAGGTTATGTAGAGCACCTTGAGAAACTTGGCTATCCAATCCCATTGGAGCTAGCTACGGATCGCATTCTTAATTCATTGCCTAAAAGTTATAATCAGTTTGTAATGAATTATAACATGCATGGAATGGATAAGAATCTCTCTGAGTTGCATGGGATGCTCAAAACTGCAGAGATGAAAATTGTGGAGAAAGGTTCTCCCGTGCTCTTGGTTCATGATGGGAAGAAGCCTGGTGCCAAAGGCAAGGGTAAGGCAAAAGTTGTCAAACCCAAGATAAGCAAGGCAAAGGTTGCCAAGGCTTCTGAGGCAAAACCTGATTCACAAAAGGATGCAATCTGTTTCCATTGTCAAGAAATTGGTCATTGGAAATGTAATTGCAAGGCTTTCTTGGAAGAGCAAAAGAAGAAGAAGAGCAGCAAGGCTGCGTCGACTTCAGGTATCTATATGATAGATATTCTCCTTTCTACCACTGATTCTTAGGTATTGGATACCGGGTGTGGTTCTCACATTTGTCTAAATGTGCAGGGACTAAAGAATAGGAGACTGCTTAAAGAAGGTGAAGTAGATCTACGTGTGGGAAATGGAGCAAGAGTTTCTGCATTAGCCGTAGGGACTTATGAAGTCACTTTACCTTCCGGATTAATTCTTGCTTTGAACAATTGTTATTATGTTCCGGATTTAAGCAGAAATATTATTTCAATTTCTTGTTTGGATAATGAAGGTTTTAAGTTTCTTATTGAGAATAAGAAATTTTCTATTTATTTAAATGATGTGCTTTATGGTATTGCTAATTCATTTAATGGCCTTTATATCTTGGATGTCAAGAATGAAAATAATGTCTATCATGTAAATAAGAAATCTAAACCTAATGATGTAAATCATACTTATTTGTGGCATTGCCGTCTTTGTCATATTAATGAGAAGCGTATCTCAAAACTCCATGGGGACGGACTTTTGGGTTCATGTGACTTAGAGTCATATGATACTTGTGAGTCGTGTCTTCTTGGAAAAATGACTAAGACACCTTTTACCAAGTTGGGTGAAAGGGCAAGCGACTTATTGGGGTTGATACATTCCGATGTATGCGGACCATTAAGTAGCAATGCTAGGGGAGGATTTCAATACTTCATAACCTTCACTGATGATTATAGTAGATTTGGGTATGTTTACCTAATGAAACATAAAAGTGAAGCATTTGAGATATTTAGAATATTTCAAAATGAAGTAGAAAAACAACTTGGCAAAAGTATAAAGGCACTTCGATCAGATCGAGGTGGTGAATACTTAAGTCAATAATTTGACGATCATCTAAAGAATTGTGGAATAGTTTCACAATTGACTCCGCCCGGAACCCCACAATGGAATGGTGTGTCTGAGAGGAGAAATCGGACTTTGTTAGACATGGTTCGATCAATGATGAGTCAAGTTGATCTTCCAATATCCTTTTGGGGTTACGCCCTAGAAGCCGCTGCTTTCACACTAAATCAAGTTCCAACTAAATCGGTTCCAAAGACTCCATATGAGATGTGGAGTGGAAAGAAACCTAGTTTATCTTTCATGAGGATTTGGGGTTGCGAAGTTTATGTCAAGAGACTTATCTCTAACAAACTAGCACACAAATCTGATAAATGTATTTTCGTGGGATATCCTAAGGAAACTAAAGGATATTACTTTTACAACCGAGAGGACAACAAAGTGTTTGTTGCCCGAACTGGTGTCTTTCTAGAGAAAGAGTTTCTCTCCAAAGAAATCAGTGGGAGTAAAATAAATCTTGAAGAAATTCGAGACCCAGAAAATAACATTGAACCAATAGTGGAACAAGAACAAGAACCACAAGGAGTTGTGGAACCTGTTCAAAATACACAAGCATCTCGCAGATCTAGTAGGTTACGATCCGAGCCCGAGAGATATGGATTTCTCGTAACGGATAGTAATGAAGTAGAAATCATTGAGAATGATGAACCGTCAACCTACCAAGAGGCGATGTCTTCTCTTGATTCGGACAAGTGGCTTGGAGCCATGGAATCCGAATTGCAATCCATGCAAGACAATCAAGTTTGGAATTTGATTGATGCGCCCGAAGGTGTAAAAACCATAGGATGCAAATGGGTCTTCAAGAAAAAGACTGACATGGATGGGAAGGTGCATACTTACAAAGCTAGGCTTGTAGCGAAGGGTTATAGGCAAGTTCATGGTATTGACTATGATGAGACCTTTTCACCCGTAGCAATGATCAAGTCTATAAGAATTTTGCTTGCCATTGCCGCATATCATGACTATGAAATATGGCAGATGGACGTCAAAACCGCTTTCCTGAATGGAAAACTCCAAGAGGATGTGTATATGACACAACCAGAAGGTTTTGAACAAGATTCTAAAGTATGCAAATTGCAGAGATCCATCTATGGATTGAAGCAAGCTTCTAGGAGTTGGAATCTCCGTTTTGATGAATCGGTCAAAGAGTTTGGTTTCATCAAGAACGAAGATGAGCCTTGTGTATACAAGAAGATTAGTGGGAGCATAGTGCTATTCCTTATTTTATATGTGGATGACATATTGCTCATTGGAAATGACATTCCTACACTTCAGTCTGTGAAGACTTGGTTAGGAAAGTGCTTCGCAATGAAAGATATGGGTGAAGCCGCATATATTCTTGGCATTAAGATCTATAGAGATAGATCAAGGAGGCTACTTGGTTTAAGCCAAAGTACATACATTGACAAGGTCATTAGAAGATTCCGTATGGAAAATTCCAAGAGAGGCACCTTGCCCGTGTTACATGGAGTTTCTCTAAGCAAGACTCAATGTCCTAAGACAAACGATGAGCGTGAGAAAATGAATGATGTTCCATATGCTTCGGCAATTGGGTCCATAATGTATGCCATGATTTGTACTAGGCCGGATGTATCTTATGCTTTGAGCATGACAAGTAGATACCAATCCGACCCTGGCAAAAATCATTGGATAGCTGTAAAAGCGATTCTTAAGTACTTGAGAAGAACTAAAGACTCCTTTTTGGTCTATGGAGGAATGGAAGATGATCTCGTTGTAAATGCTTACACGGATGCAAGCTTCCAAACCGACAAAGATGATAGCCGATCGCAATCGGGTTTTGTGTTTATGTTAAATGGTGGAGCTGTAAGCTGGAAGAGTTCCAAGCAAAGTACAACCGCTGATTCTACAACAGAAGCCGAGTACATTGCTGCATCGGATGCTGCAAAGGAAGCTGTTTGGATTAAGAAGTTCATAACTGAACTTGAAGTGGTTCCTAGTATTGCTAATCCAATAGACCTTTATTGCGATAATAATGGTGCTATTGCTCAAGCAAAGGAACCAAGAGCACATCAAAAATCCAAACACATACTTAGGCGTTTTCATATCATTCGAGAGATCGTTGATAGGGGAGACGTAAATATATGCAGAGTACCTACTGATGACAATGTTGCGGACCCGCTAATAAAAGGACTTCCACAAGCTAAACATGATGGTCAGGTTAGGTCCATGGGTATTAGATACATGGGAGATTGGGCTTAGGGCAAGTGGGAGATTGTTGGTAGTGGTTCCCTAGGCACGTTTAATAAACGTTGTAATTGTTATCATTTATTTCATATCAATAAAGAGATGTTTTGATTATTATTGTTGTTCATGTTTACTTATAATAATCCCCGTCCCTAGTACTTATTAAGCACTATTATAAAGGCTAAATGATCATGGGATGATCATGTTAGATTTATGGGTACTTGTTTGGAACAAGGTACTGGACATAACCCGCTGTATGAGATTTATGTCATGGTCTATGTCGAACATATATCTCATATTAGTTATGTCATTTGAATCCTTAGACATGAAGTTATTATAGTCTTCCACTTGATGAACATTGTGTTTGACATATTCAAACGCTACCTTAACACGGTAGTTATAAAGGGTATGATTGGCATGATCGAATTCCCGTTGGGAAGAATAATGAGCTAAATGGATTTGTCCCTCCACGGAGAGATGTCAAGCTTGGGCCTCTCGTAGGAATGATGTTGATGAAATGTTTGGCCGGACTCAAATGAATTGATTGGATCAATGTAATTTGGATTATCAACATATTCGGAATCGAGAAAGTATTGAACGAAACAAGTTGACTCTTTGACCATGACTTGTGTTCAATGACATCGTGGACAAAGGGATTGTGACATATTCTAAAGGAATGCGAACTTGTATCTAGTTATACTATTTGGGTAGGTATGACGGTTTGCTAGAACCTAATCATATCTTATGGGATCATGTTTGAGCCCATTGCCAACTTAGTATAATCCTAGAGGGTCACACACAATAGAACGAATCTTAAATAAAAGGACTATATTGGCATTTAGGGTCGGAGGACTTTCAAGGAATTTCTGGAAAGTTCTGGGCCTCCTGGTCAACCAAGCGGGCGCTTGGGTTGCATCAGGCGGGCGCCTGAACAAGCCGGAAAATGAATTGGACTTTCTGCCCAAACAAGCGGGCGCCTGGGTAGGACCAGGCGGGCGCCCGGTATGCCGGTTTGGAATTTCCTAATTCGATTAGGAATGGTTTTTGACACAAGTTACCTATTTGGAATAGGTCTTAATTGTGTATAAAAACACCAATTCGGCCAGACCATATCAACAAGTGTCTTTTGTGAGTCTCAAAGAGTTTGAGAGAGATTTTATTTTGTTCTAAGATATCATTGATTGAGGAACAAAATAATTCACAAAATAAATTCCATATAGTTCTTTATTAAATTGTGAAAGCGTGTTTTACAATTATTGGTCTAGCAACCAAGATCAAAGAAGCTCCTTTGATATTCGTTCGAAGTGTGGATACCGCTAGAGGGTGAAAATCATCATCTTCAAAGTTCGTGTTCAAGCTTTGTGATCGTGATCAAGTCTTCAAGTTTCTCCACCAAAGATCAAGAGAAAATTCATAGCCATCAAGGGTTAGTTATTCCTCTATTCATCTTGTTGTATTTGATTTAATCATATGAACGGATCCATGGCTTTGGGTTTCTTAAAATTTTAATTGCTATATTCCGATGCGCATGTTACTTGGAAACCCAACATTAAGTTAGAAGGGACTAAGTACATTTTGGGAGAGTAATAATTTCTCAATCTATGTTAAGGGCATTTTGAAATTTTGGTTAGATAGTGGTTCTATGGTTCTAAATCCCTTCTTGGTGGCGTTTCCCGAAGAGGATCAAGGGTATGTGAAGGAAGTGGAGTATCAATACTGGGGCATAATTAAGGAATATCATGATTTGGTATTGGGTCAGTTGGAATGTTGCTAGCTAATTGGTTTATTATGATGGTAGTACTATTGAGCCTAAGTATCATTAGGTTAATAAATGTATGCGTGAAAGACTAACTTGGGTTAGCTATTGAGGATTTGAGATTTGTTGATTCCCTTGGGTATATGAGCACAGATTATTAACTAAAAAGGGAGCTAGAGGAAATCCATTGAAGATAAAATTTAGATCAATTTCGGACTGTTGCGTATTCGTAATTATTTTAGGCTTTCAAGGATTGGAGTTTTATGACGATGATATTATGGCGTAGATTTAAGTGAACATTTTGTATTAAAATTTTGGGTTTATATTACACCTCTAGTTTAAGGTGCTACCTAGAACGAGAGCACTATAATGGGAACCCTTAGAGATATAGCCTTTGGTGAATATTATGGGGATGGAAAAATTTCTTTAGCCTTTCATATTTTAAAAGCTAATTAAACTCGAGATGGTAATGTTTTGAAATTCTGGGGAATAATACTAAGTATGCGATTTACAAATGGAAGTACCTTTGCGTGTAGTTAAGGCTGTGAATAAGGCGAGCTTGAGATATCTCGAGAATTATGTGTGGAAATAATTTGGATTCTTCGATTTTGAGTACGAGTTTTGATTAGTAACGAAGATAATGATGGAATGATTCGGTTCGAGAGGTAGTGTTATCGTAAGCATTATATAAGGTTCCCTTGTAGTGGGATAGATTGGACAATTGAGGAATTTGTGAAATGGCGGAACTACCGTATCCATACCTATTTGGTCTTTCGGGCAAGTCTCGTTAAAATTCGGGTCGAATTTTCTTTAAGGGGGAGTGAATGTCATGACCCGAAAACTAGGTTCTATTTTATTAGTAATAAATAATTATTATTTATTTATTTGCTTATTTATTTATTTAAATTATTATTTATTTAAATATTTATGTGTGCATTTTATGTGTTATAATATTTATGCCTAGCATTTTATTTGGGTCATTTGTGTTAGCGCAGTATTGTTGGGACTTAAATGTTAGTGGGGAGTATAAGATCATTGTGTTAGTGTGTAGGGGAAGGGGTCTTTGTGTAAATTCTCTAATTATTCTACTTACTCCCTCTTTTTCCCTCACCTCCCTCTCTTTCTCCCTCACCTCCCTCTCTTTCTCCCTCACCTCACTCCCATTCCCAGCCATCTCTCTCTCTCTCTCTCTATTGTAAAAGGTAAACATTTCTCTCTTCCTTCTCTCTTCATTTCAGCTATCTTCCGCTCATCTTCTCTCATTTCTCTCTATACGAAATGTGTTTAGATCGTCGATAGGATCGCGTAGAATCAAGAATATTCGAATTCCGTCAACTTTCATTATTTTCAAGTAAGTTGTTTTTCCCCATTCTTATGCTAAAGTTTTCATATCATGCTTATATGATGTTTGAGTTGTTATATTTGAAGTTGGGATGAGTTTAGAAATTATTTGGAATTTATTTGAGTTTTGGTCAAAAATGGTGATTTATGAATGTTGGGTTTGATTCTTGATTTTGGTTGTTAAATGTTGTTATATGAGTTCTCTTAGACCCATAAGTTGCTCTAGTACCTTAGTATGCTAGTTAAGAATGTTGGATTTTGGTTTAGTTTTGTTTTGGGTTAAAAATGGAAGAACCCAGTTTGTTCTTCCCGATTTCCGGCAGACCAGAAGGTTGGGCGACCGCCCAAAAATGTCTGGGCGACCGCACATTTATCTGAAAGGTTTTGTTCTTGTTTGATGGCTTTTTGGGCGACCGCACAGTTGGGTTTGGGCGGCCGCACAGAACCTCTGAAAGTTTTCATTTGTTAATTTGTGTGATTGAAGAATGCGTTTTGGTCTAAGTCTTGGGTGTCCTTCTAGTCGATCTTAGTGATCATTGTAGTACACTCTAGTGATAGAATTGGGTCTTTTGTGATCAAGTTTGTGTTTGAAATTAATTAAGTGTTAATTGGGATTTGGAACGTCTTATTGAGGTATTGTTGGTTTGACTTATCTTTGTGATGATCATTTGGTATATGTTTGGGCATCTTATGATGTGTTCGTGATTGTTCCAATCGAATTGATTTTCGAGTGAGTCTTGGTCTAGGTTTTAGGCGATGTCCTATAGTACTAGAGGGTGGTACTGAACACCAAGTGTAGGGTTTAGTCCAGTCGTGAGCATGTTCTAATAAGTGTAACCTTTTGGATTCGTTTGGGTGTTTAGAATGGGTTCGTTATGAACGGAGATAAAGCGTGAATTGGCAATTGGGTACCTACGGTTTGATTAAACTTAAGATGTATTCATTCGGATTTCTTATTTGGAATTCCAGGTGTGATGAGATGTTGAGTTCATAGTCCTAGTATATCTTTTGAGTAAATGTTTATGATCATTTTGGTAATAGTCATTGTGCCATTGGTGAGCGACCGTTTGGGTTGTGCTCTTTATGATTAACTTGTGGGTATCATATTTAGGATGTATTTGGTACGTGCCTTATCTTGGAATCATTATGTTTTAATGGTCAATGTTGTTGGACTCTTTTATGGAACCTCCTTGTGCTATTGTTGTGAACTCTTCTTGAGTAATCGTTTGCATCTTTTATGGTGATTAATTGGTATGATTCCCTACTTTGGAATCAATGGTTATTTATTGTGCTAGTATTTTATTAGTTAGTCTTTACTTGAAAGTCCAGCTGGTATTTTGTGTGTGTTTGGGCGATGCGAAACATTATGATGGCACAGCCAAGTCCATTGTGATGTTGACCATTGTTTTGCCCCATTATTACCCTCCTCCAGATTGGCCTTGGATGTTGAGAAGAGCTAGCTCCTTTGTTGTGCATTTTAGCTTTACTTGGAGCATGATTTGTGGCATGTCTCCCGTCCCTTGGGACACTTCATTTGGTTATTGGTTCCCGTACCGGGTTTCTCTTCAGCTTTTATGCTACTATGAAGATGGTTTGTTGATCGATGGGTTGATCGGTCGCTTCTGACCGGGGATTTCTCTTCAGCTTTCATGCTATTATGAAGATGATGATTTGTTGATTATTGAAGCTGCGCAGCGACTTTATTTGGTTCTTCAGTTGGGTGAAACCTTGGCTATGTATCCACTTATGAGTGTTTATTTCAGCTTTATGTGTTGCATGATGAGCTGGTCGTTATTTCCAACCGGTATGGGACGGTTGGCGATAGGGAGCCTCTCATTTGTTGTTATATGTTTATTTATATGATTGATTATTGGATGTTACCGTTCGTCAGCATGTCACTTATTATTCCGCTGCTATATCTGTCTTATGTTAATTGCTATTGGTCATTGCATATTAGCATGTCATGTAGTTGCATTAGTAACTTACTGAGATTTTATCCCACCCCGTTTATTTCCATCTTTGTTTTTCCTTAACCCCCCCCCCCCCCAGGAAGAAAAGGATTAGGATTCGCGGTTCAAAGAGGACGTCGAGAGGATTGAGATTTTGGGGCAGGTTGTTATGGATCGGTTTACATTATTTAAATGTATAACCTTTTGGGGATAGTTTTACCATTATTGACGTCATTAAGAATTGTATATTTTATTCTTTTGGGTATAAGCTGTGGAGCTTATGTGGATGTACATTGTTGATTTAATCTTGGATTTGTAAAACCTTGTGTTATCATCTTTGGTTCAAAATGGAATTTTTAACTTCGGTATTTCATAGTTTTGGTTTTAAGTCGACGTCCAGCTCGCGGTCTCGGGCCCGCGGGGTTCGGGGTCGCGACAGTAACGCTAGTTAACGAGAGTTAACTTGGATATAATTCTGTGAAGATTAAACCCCATTTTCCCAACATCCCTAAGTCAACGTTGATGGTCAAGATTGGGTCCTGGGGTTTGGAACTAGAGTAACTCAAGAATACTGTCAAATTCTTTTCTTGGTTCTTGTAATCAATCCAAGCCGTAATCAAATCCCCACTCTTTAAATCAATCCCCTGAGACATTGCATCAGCAGTCTTGATTGAATTCAAGCTATCAATATCCAACCCGACGTGATTATCATTCGGGTCATTGAAGTGCAAATCAAGTCGGGTATCGAATTCAACGGCGACGAACTTGTTCTTGGTCAATTGGGAGGAATTGACGAGACCCAAGTAACCGCCGGGGCTTCCAAGAATCTGAGTTTTCGGCGAGAGAAAGAAGGCTAAGCCGTCGCCGAAGGAGGCGGGATTGACGTTGTTGTTGGAGAAAGAGAATAGGGTGGAGAAGGAAGCGGTGGAGTTGGAGAATGGAATTTGGGTGTTGTAGATGTCGGTGCCGGAGCTGGAGGAAGGGACGCCGGATTCTCTGGTGAGGCCGACGACGCCGTTGTGGATGTAGGAGTCGTCGAGGAGAGTGAGAGAGGGGAAATCGAATGTGACGTTCTGGGACGATGCAAATTGGGCGAATTCGATGAAGATGATGATGAAAACGAGAAGCTTTCTTGAATTCATGGTGGGAATTTTGGATTTTGATGGATTGATGGAAATTGTAGGGTTCTTGGAACTGTGTGTGTGTAAAGGGATGGTGGGAAAATAGGGTTTAATCTTCACAGAATTATGTCCAAGTTAACTAGCGTTACATTAGGTTAGGTTTTGTTAGGTTTTTCTAACATTATTGGATGTTGTTAGGCCATTTAGGTTTATTAAAAACGTAAATGAAGTTGGATGTTTAAAACTGCTAAAGAAAAACATGGGTGGGTTAATCGACAGCTTAATAAAAGTACAGTGGTTTTGAATGTCGATAGGCCATCAATTTATTATTCTCTCACTCATTCTCTCTTACTTTATTTTTATACTCACAGCACTTATGTCACTTCCATCATTTTTTAATCTCCGTGCAAATGAGAGGGTGGACATATACTCTAGAACGGATGGAGGGTATTACTTTCGTAAAAAAAAAAAAAAAAAGTTAAATTAAATTTTAATTATTTTTTTTTAAATATAAAAAAAAACACTGTCCGTCCCCACAGGCCACAGTTACAAATCCCTAAATATCTTTGTGGAAATAATTTCAGCTACAATCTAATCCACGTGATCACATCTCTTCTTACTGGCTCTTCCAACAAAAGTAACTTGACCTTATCTCATTAATTTATTTATATTATCCCAAAACAAATCCTCCACCTCTTCCTTTGTCCCCACATCTTTCTTCTCTCTCTCTCCCCCCCTCTCTCACAACTCTTCACACTTTTTTTTGGGCAAACTTCTCTCTTCACTTTAACCTTTGTCTCAACCAAAGTAGATGATTCTCACATAGAGAAAATTTTGGAGGAAACTAGTTCTTCTGTAAGTTATAAAAAGTCTTGTTTTTATAAAGTTTAAAGTTTAAAGTTTAGGGTTTCATGTTTAGGTTTAAGGTTTAAAGGTAAAAAACAAGACTTTTTATAATTTATGAAGTAATTAGTTTCCCCCAAAACACACTCTCTCACATAACCACCTTCAGCTTCTTAATAATGTAAGAAAGGCCCTTTCACTTGGTTACTCATCTCCTTGTCATTAATATAGTTACATTGTTCATCTCAAGTACATTCACTATGATCTTCTCATTTGCGAATTTTATTTTATTCAAAAATCTTTTTTCTCATTTTATAACTAGGACTTAAAATTGCATAAACAAAACATGACTAATGAAGCAAGTGTTTAATATCTATAAAAAGTTTGAATAATCAAATAGAGAGATCATTTTACATATATCTGGATACAACATTGAGCATTATGAAATGTATATGGTTAAATACAGTATTGAGCATTATGATTTAAGCTGATACTTTTTCATTCATTTGCTATCAATAGTCACAACAGTTTATGAAGCGTATGAGCTGATCACTTGACTCTTTTTAATTTAGAAAAATATGTGATTTTAGTACTTATAAATTTGGAAATATTGTGTTTGTAGCATTAAAATCAACAGATCTACTAGTTTTGACCACTTTTAGGTTTTGCAAAAAATTGCGTTATATACTTCTTCCGTCTCACTCAAAATAAAA
This sequence comes from Campanula takesimana, assembly GCA_026119855.1. NCBI lineage: Eukaryota > Viridiplantae > Streptophyta > Magnoliopsida > Asterales > Campanulaceae > Campanula > Campanula takesimana. The sequence goes on from JAOWBW010000302.1 coordinate 665,120, forward strand.
TTTTAACATGCTCCCTCACGTGTAGCCGGGCTTTGCCAAGATTAAATGAGTTATAGTACTCCCTCCGTCTCAGTTTATTGTTCTTAGTTTGACTATGCACGCTTATTAAGAAACCAAGGTAAAAACAAAGGAAATGAGTCAACCAAAAGTAGAAAGCGAATGATATAAATGTTCAAAAACACAATTCATGAAGCAAGTGGGTGAAAGTAAGTTAGGTAAGTAAAGGTTTTTATGTAATTAAATGAATTTTTTGAGGCAAGCTCCTCCAAGCAGTATTCATTCTTTTCCATTTATGAATAAATCAACTAAGAACAATAATCTAGGACAGACCAAAAGGAATAAATCATCCTAGCTGCACAGATGATGAGTGTGTGTATGTGGCTTTGATCGGAACCGTTGGGTGGAGGTGTGGAGGTAACTCGGTGGAGCGGTTCCGGGTCCGATGATGGGTGGTGGTTGATAATTGAGCTCTTATAAATAAATTTAGTACAACAACTATAGTACAAGCCAGTTTTATGGAGTCGATATCTCATGTACCACTTTTGTGTGCCACTTCATGTACCACTTCTAATCTAACCGTTCACATGTTTGCATAATATTACAATAATACCACTCTTAACAATTGTGAGTCATTAGATTACTTGTGACATAAGAAGTGGCACACAAATTGGTACTGAAGATTTGGACTCAGTTTTATGATCCAAGTGTCAGAACCTCGTATTTATCCACCTATTAGATGTCACATCAAAAGTAGTGAAAACTGCCACGTCCTCCTTTATCAATATCCTCATTCCTCTCCGGATATTCCTGGGATTATGCACCAACACGGAAAGGTTAATGTTACATACTACTCTTACCAAAAGTAGTATTATTTGGGAGAAATTTAAAAATTAGTAGTAGTAGAATTTTTGGTATAATTTATTAATTTTATTTAAATTGTTTAATTTATAAACAATTTTTTTTTCAAAGTTATAAACACAATTTTATAAAGTAAACTTTTGCAAAAAAAAAAATCTGCCAATGCTCTATTCAAAATAATACACCATTGATATAAAGTAGTAGTAGTACATGCTCTCTGAAGTTCCATTTAAATTTAGACAAACTGGACCACATAAAAGAGTGAACTCCTAACGTTGTCACGTGAAATAAGTGTGTAACTATGACAAGTATAATAGATGAAATGAAAATGCATAACTTTTTATCTGAGTTGTTAGATCTGTCCATTAAGTGAGTTGAGAGTCGGGTCGTGTTGTCGTGGGTTTGACGGATTTGACGGATTCAGCGATTCTAACCATTTAGAAACTCATTTAACTCGCGTACCAAACGAGTTGGCCATTCACGAGTCGGGTTAATGGATTGGTCGTATTTGAGTAGCAACCAAAACGAGCCCGTGCGGTATATATGGATTCTAGATCGAAACGTAAATTTTCGCGGATCTAGGGGTAGATTACCAACACCCGAATACCTCGATGTACCACGTTGGGTACGATTGAGTCTTAATGTAAATCATCATACAAGCCCGGCTATCAACCAGAGCATCCAGCCCTTTAGCACAGGGCCCCCAAAAACTGAAGGGTCCCATATTTTTTAGTCCAGTCCAGTAGCCACGATGTATTATACATTAGGTTCTCGTCTCCCTTCACTCCTCTTAAAACTCCCGTCAAACTGCCGCTTCGTTGACTCCAGTTTCATCACCATCGCCGGGCCTAAAGTCATGAAGCAGTGAAGGTGATCTCTCGGTTTTTCGTGAATTCAAATTAAGCTCTTCAATTTCAAATTAGAAAAGCCCTAATTTGAAATTTCTAATATAAAATTGAAGCTTTATTTTTGAAATTTGGGGAAAATTCGAATGTTTTTCCCTGATCAGTTTTAGAATCCATATTTGGCTATTGAGTTTAATTTCTTTCCAAGTCGTCGTTGTCGTTGTTTTATTCTAAATCTTTGTGGTCTTTTTTTTCTTGCTCTGTCGTCCTCTGTCTCTGGTTTGTTAGGTTTCCCTTTTTTTTCGAAAGAAATAAAGGTTTCCCCTTTTGAAACAATATAATTTGCAATGTGAGAAAATGTGCTACATCAAACAGTAATGTATGAAGTGAAGAATTTTTTTTTTTTTTTTTGAAACCGTAATGAGTGAAGAATTACAACCATTGCTTATGTGGAAATTGAATATTGTATTTGTTTGTATACAAAATCTATAAGAACATGAGAACAGACTGGTAGGTTTATTTTGTTTGGGTAATTTTTCAAATATCAAGGACTCAATATATCTACTTTGGCACAGGGCCCCTAAACTTATCGAGCCGGGCCTGTCATCATAAATATGAGTTTCTTTATGAAAAAAAAAGGTATCATATCAACCTTCCTAAAATGGAGATTATATTTGACAAAAAAAAAATGTAGATTCAGATCTATTATTGATCAATTTGTAAACAAATGTAATTTTTTATTTATTTATATGTGCAAAAGGTATGTGTTCAAGCGACATCATGAACAAAGTTTACGTCTAAAAAAAAAAAAAAAAAGAGGTGGTATTGATACAAGTCCTAAACAAAATTCCTCTTTTTGTTAGCTTCAAAAAATATTCAAAAAACATTGTATTGTATATACAAATGTGCACTTAATTAGTGTTTTTCGTATTTTCTTTCAAGCGAAAGGATAAGGGTAGCATCAGTGGCGAAGCCAGAAATTTACTAAAAATGGGTCGAAATTATGATATAGTTTTATTTTTTTCTAAATTTAAGGGGGTCAAAGTTGCGAAAACTAATATTTTAATGGTAAAAATAATATTTTTCTAAACTTAAAAGGGGTAAAATTGACACAACTCCAAAATCAAGGGGGTCGGATGACCCTATGGCCAAGGGTGGCTTCGCCGCTGGGTAGTATAATATGACCGTTGATTAAATTATTACAGAAACTCAACGGTGGTGATCGGTGAGGACCTATCTACATGCTCTCACGTGGCCGCAACTGAGCATTCTTTTATCATGAACGAAAAACATGCATTTGCAAGCGAAAATGGTTAAACAACATGTCAATATTAAGGGCAATTTGCAATTTGGTTCCTGACATTTACAAACTTTTACAATGTTGCTCTTAACAGTTTTTTTTTTTTTAATTGGTTCCCAACATTTATATTTTTTTGCAATGTGACTATAAAAGTAAATGGGCGTTAGTTTTCTAACAGATTTTATGTCATGTAACTAGCACATGACGTTTTAAAGGACATTTTAAAATATTCTTAAAGCTATACATATCCGATTGATATGATTCTTTTTTTATATGGAAACTAATATTTAAATCTACAACATAATTTTTTTTTGGAAATTTGTTGGGTACCTAAATTATTTTAACATTTAATCTTAATTTTAAATATTAAAAAAATAAAAAACACGTGAAATATAATCTAAAAAAGATATTAGCCTAAGTATGTTTCATATGAAGTAATTTCTATATGTATATTTCCTAAGAGGAAGTCTTGTGTGAGACGATCTCACACATGAAACGGATCTTAACAAAAGAGGAAATGGGCTTGCCTCGCTCCACCCATATGAGGCAAACCATTTAATCTCTCAAGGAGATCCGTCTCACGTGTGAGACCGTCTCATACAAGCTTTTGTCATTTCCTAAAGTTTATTTTTCTCCACCCCTCTGCCACTTTCCCGCAACACCCATTCCACATACACTATTCCCTCGATTCATCGTCCTCTTCTTCTCCTTTTTTTTTTTCTATCAAACATTTTTACGAACTGATAATCTACATATAGAATTACTTCATAGAACATATTTGGGTTAATATCTTTTTTAGATTATATTTTATATGTTTTCTATTTTTTTAAATATTAAAAATTAAAATTAAATGCAAAAATAATCCAACTACCCAATAAATTTCCAAAAAAAATATATGTTGTAGATTTAAATATCAGCTTCAATTTAAAAGAAGAATCATATTAATCAGATATGTGTATAGCTTTAAGAATATCTTAAAACATCATGTGCAAGTCACATGACATGAAATCTGTTAGAAAACTAACGCCCAGTTACTTTTATAGCCCACATTGCAAAAAAAAATGTAAATATTAGGAACCAATGACAAAAAAAAAACTGTTGGGAGCAACATTGCAAAATTTTGTAAATGTCAGGAACCAAATTGCAAATTGCCCCAATATTAATACTCCCTTATCCAAAAGAGAAAAGCGACAAAAATGATTAAAAATACTCTCTCCGTCCCAGACCAGACTAAGTTCTTAGTTGCTTTATTATTTGACATAGAAAATGAGACTCATTTATCATTCTCACAACAAAAACACTCTACCCATATTATCTTTCATACTTTCTCTTACTTACTTTTTCATACACACAACATTTACTTTAACTTAATCTCTGTATAAAGTTAAACTAAGAACCTTATTCCGGAACGGAGGAAGTAAACCTTATCTATTATCTTGTACGAGATGCCGCGGACAGTAACGGTCGTCCATTAACGGCGTTAAATCCAATCGTCCGGCATTTCACACCCAACGTTGGGTTTGTTGACGTTGAAAATGATAATAAGTTCGTCGGAATAAAGTTGACCGTCCGGCGGTACGGCCCGAAATACTTGTTCTGCATGAAACGGTTTTTCCGCCACGGAGGGAGGAGCAAACCTCTACTCTTCAACGATCGTTTCGCCGCGTCTCCCATAGCCTTGACGATCTTCTTCAAATCTTCACATTCACCGATGAAAACCCTAGGGAGACGCTGTAAGAGTTGCCGGTACTGATTCGTCTGTCTGGCGATGTCAAACTCGCCGGCGAAGTCGAGGTCGACGAAAAACGAGTGCCGGAGTCCGATTTCACGACGTCGATGAACTCATAGTTGCCGGCGGTAAGTCCGCCGGAGCTCTCCCATTTCGTCTTGCAAATCGCGGCATTGTACCCGAGATTTCGTAGAAACAACATCACGTTTCGGAGGAGGAGAGATTTGTTAGATTTGAAGAAGGAAAACATGTCCATCGCTTTACAAACATTAGCCAAAAGCACATTCCGAAATCTGTCGGCGTTCTGACTCTGCAAAACTCCATGCAGAACGCCGTTGATCTCGTCCGTACGATCGCGCAGTGAGAAATCGTGCTCGGAGTCCGAATCATTATCCGGAGAAGCATCTCCGTCGTTGTCTTCATCATCATCGTTGGCTCCGCCGGTAGGGAGGAAGCCGTAGAGGAGGTCGGAGAGACAGGAGGAGTCGTCTCCGTCATCGTCGTTTCGGCCGCTGTGTTCACTTCCGCTGCTGAAGCAAAGCGGTTCAGGCTTCTCAAGACCGAAGATCCGATTCTTGACTCGGTCGTCGAGCGGGTCAGTGACTCGCTTCGTCCTTACCATTTTTTCAGGTTACCGAGAAGTCCTTTTTTTCTTTTTTATAAAAGTACGATTGAGTTGGCTTGAAATTAAAGAATGAAAAAGAGAGATTGTGAAGAAACGGGTGATAGCTGGGAGGTTTATAAAGGAGTGGTTTGTTTTAAAATTTCAAATATATATAAAAATAAAACAAATACGAGGTATTTACATGAGAATATTCTTCTAAACCACTTTTAGAAACAGCACATTAAGTTGTTAATTGTTTTGTTTAGTACTAAGAAAACTAATTTAATGGTTTTGTTTAGTGTATACTTGGGCCTGGAAAGTGATTACAATGTCAACATTGTCACGCCCCGGAAATTCTAAAAATCCATAAATATAAAAATTTCATAATTAACATCTCCAAAATGCTAAATACTAACCCGGCACGTGAATTCTGCTATAAACCAATACCAACAACAATACCTCAACGAGATTTTAACTCGGAAACTAGAAACAAACGCGGAAGCAAGAACAACTGTTAATAATATAAATTCCAAAGGACCACAGTAAATACATAACCCTGGACGACCACGACCTTTCAAATATACAAAGAGGCCCTGAAGAGTAACTACCCAAAGGTGACCAACCTGCTCAGAAGTCTCCCGATACAGCGGACCTCAAACGATACCACTTGCTTTCCTGGGGGGGGGGGGGTTAAGGAAAAACAATTTGAAACAAGAAACGGGGTGAGAAAAATCTCAGTAAGCTACTAAATGCAACTAGATGTCATGCTATCATGAACAGTAATATCCAATAATCAATCATAGCATACAATCACATAACAACAAATGAGAGGCTCCCTATCGCCAACCGTCCCATACCGGTTGGAAATAACGACCAGCTCATCATGCAACACATAAAGCTGAAATAAACACTCATAGGTGGATACGGAGCCAAGGTTCTAGAAACGGAACACCATCCTTTGAGAAGAGTCCGTTGAGCAGCATGAACGAGCTGAAGCCGGTTCCGGAACCAAGTAACAACAACAACCAGTAGTGGGAGAAACAACACATAGTCATCCCCCCACGCGAATAGCTAGAATACTCACCAAAGGAGCTAGCTCATCCCAACCACGATCACGGGAAGGGGCATCCCACTCAAGGCCACTGAACATGAGGAAACTGGGTTACCAGTGAAGTACATTATACTGGACTTGGCTCGTGCCATTATAATATACATCACTGCCCAAAACAAACACAACAATGCCAGCTGGACTCCATACAAGCACATAGTAATAAATACTCGCTTGAAACAACAACGGGGGCAATGATTCCAAAGTAGGGAACCAAGCAAAATCATCACAAAGGATGCAAACCATTTATCATGAAGAGATCAACAACAACATCAACACATGAAGCTACTCAAAAAGAGTTAAACGGTTATCCACATTCATACATTGCAAACATGGTCACAAACGGACCCAACCCAACAATCTCAAACCATACTTAGTCAAGTACCATTACATGTTTGTTCACAAAGGAACCATACCCTATAATTACCATAAGGATGCAACTATTACTCAAGGAGAGTCAACAACAACGACAACGGGAAGTATTTCATAAAAGAATTCAACCACGTTAAACAGAATTGCTCATAAGGAGCCCAACAACATTGATCATTAAAACAATGATTCCAAGACAAGGTTCATACCAACCAATCCTAAAGATGATACCCATAAGTTACTCATTAAGAGCACAACCCAAACGATCACTCACAAATAGTACCACGACCATTACCAAGATGACCCTAAAAGCCTACTCATAGAGATATACTAGGATTACGAACTCAACTATCTCATCACACTGGAATCCAAAGTAGGAATTTAGAATGAATACACCTTAAGGTTAATCAAACCGTAGGTACCCAATCACTATTTCACATCTTACATCCGTTCATAGACGGACCAATTCTTAACACTCAACCGAACTAAAAAGGTAACACATTCCCATACATGATCCCCAATGCACCAATTCAACACTTTGGTGTCCCATGACAACCCTCTAGGTACTATAGGATATCACTTAAAACCTAGACCAAGTCTTATTCTAAAATCAATCCGATCAGTAAAATAACTTTCAATTAAAGGGTCTCAAGGTATGAAGTCCTCACTTATATCATAAAATGATCATAACAACTCAATAAAGTCACTCAGTTGGATTTACACAACTTGTTCACAATGGATCGATACAACTCCTCTTAACCTCAAACACCCAATAAAATCCGAAGTATAAAACTTATAACTTAACTGAAAAACCTATACCATCTTGTAGTACTCGAAGAGAGCTTCGAAACGATAGTTTACACGCCTAAAACGGAGTCCGGATGAGAAAGTTATGGCCTCCGGAAGATCGAACGAAAACAGACAAACTGGAAAAAGGGGGATGCGCGCGCCTCCATAAAAAGTGATGCGCGCGCCTCCTAAGGTCAGAAGGCTGCGTTTTCGAAGCAGAAAAGGGTGCGCGCGCCTCCCTAAACATGGTGCTCGCGCCTCCTTGCCCGGAGGGACGAAATCCGGCCAAAATCTGAGTTTCTACCAATTTTCTTTACCCATTTCATATTACAACCAAAATCAAACATAATCAACCTTCCACCAAGCATAAAGATGAACCCAAAACAACTTCTAACTAGAATGGGGACTCAAATAATACCATTTATCAACCAAGATCAAGATTCAAACCCAACATTCCTAAAATCACCATTTTCAACTCAATTCAAATCCAACACTTCCTACAAGTTCACCCAAGTGCCAAACCAACTTCTAAGCCTAAAATGACTCATCTCGCAACATTTAAACAACACAACCAAGGGATGATTCAATTACCCAAATTTGCACAAAAATATGAATAAATTGCAAATAGGTTCCAAAACAACCAAGAAAGCCATATAAATCAACTAGAACATTAATAGACTTAAAGATGACCATTTTTTAGCATAAATGGGGGAAAAGCAACTTACCCGGATTTTATCAACAGTGACGGAACTCGAAATTTCTTTGATCCCTACGATCCTATCGACGATCTAAACATTGTTCAAGTTTCAAGAAATGAGAGATGATGATGAGAATAAGTGGAAATTGAAGAGAGAAGGAAAGAAGAAGAAAAACTTACCAATACCCAAGAGAGAGAGAGAAGTTGCTGGGAGAAGAATGGAGAGAGTGAGGGAGAAGGAGAGTGTAGGGAGAAGAGAGGGAGTAGGGGGATTATTTTCCAAAACTTACACTTGGACCCCCTCCCCACTAACTACACAAACTCTAATACTTCCTACTAACAACTAAAACCAAATAATACTACACTAGCACAAATAACTCGAATAAAATGCTAAGCACGACCACATCACGAAACCCAAAACGAACACATAAATTGCACATATAATTATTTAAATAAATAAATAATTTAAATAAATAAATAGGAAATAAATAAATAATAATTATTTATTACCAATAAAATAGAGCCTAGTTTTCGGGTCGTGACAATCTACCCTCCTTAAAAGAATTCGCCCGCGAATTCTCTCATCAAAATCATGACACGCAGTCATCACGAGGCTACAAAATATCGGTCCCCAAATAGCACTCATAACCCCAAACAAGTACCTATTAGATAATTCAAACATAGTCTCCACGACTCAATAACCCAACATATATTACACACACATATCTCAAGTATACTCGTATTAAACATTCTAAAGTCAACTTCCTCTTTCATCGGAATTTCAGATTCCCAAGACTATCACTTGATCACCGATCCTGAAACTTAACTGATTTGATCCCGATTAGCATTATGTCCTCAATCAACCCTTAATTCACCAATATTCAAAAGTTTTACTTTCCGGTTCTTCCGTACGTATTGACGATCTAGGCGTCATCTCATAATCATACTACTACCCGAACAAATAAGAAAAGGAATAGAGCTAACAATTACTGTCACCAATGACTCAAAGATATACTCAAAATTTTACCGTTATCAACTATCCGGTTAAATATGATCCCACCACTATACTCGCTTTCCTTATAAGATGGAACATCATACAGTCATACTCTTTGAATTCCTCGAATCTACTTGCATTATTTCATACTTAGTTTTCTAAGGAAATATATCCGTCCACTTTTGATAGTCCATTAACATAACATTTCAACTTGGTCCCAAAATAAAATAGAATAAAACAATCTGCTAAGGAAATGCCAATAAAATCACAATCCATCCAAGTCATAGATAGTTCTATTTATCAAGAGTTAGTCCTCGAAACACACATAAATACTTCATCACTTCACTTAATCGTTACTTACCTCAGTCCTTATTTGGAAGCATCATTATCGATAACAAGCTGATCAGCTTCACTAAATGGAGAACCTGACTTAACTCCAGAAAAAACATAACACCGGTTATACCTTGCAAGATAACAGTGATACTAGCTAAATCCACAAAACAATATCAATACTTAAATTATCATCAATCTTTATTTAATAATCGAAAGTTGATTTCACATTCATCGGTTCTTACTAAAGTCAAGAAATCCCAAATATGCGTATCTCAATTTACATATTTGTCTACACTTGCAGAGATCAATTAATACCTCAAGAACCCCATTACAAAACAATAAATCCTCTAGCTCATGTTAAAACTTGCGAAACCTTGCTCCTCCAAGCAATTAAATAAAATCCCAAATGGGTAATAATTCCCAGCCTACAACTTGGTGTGTATCAGTATAACATTAAGTCACTCACTCCCAAAATCAAATTACGATTTAAAATAACAATCTTCGATAACACTATGCCATTTATCCTTCCCAACGATATAACCAAGAATTCACAAATAAACGAACCCCATAATAGAAATTGCCTCGTTATTACCTCATATTCGACCTTTGACTAACAATAGCCCTTATCAATCAAACTCTGACTAAACCATGATCAACTGCAGGAATTTACTAATTCACCAATATAGGATAACAAACACTAATTCGCCATAGGACCTAATTGAATTTTCTGAAGTTATCTCATTTAGACCCAAAATCATCCAACTCGAAGATCGACAATTAGATTAGAATCTATTAAAACTCAATCCACACTATTCAATCAAGCTTCCCAACCACTCTGAGACTGGTCGGGATTATTACAAACTTAGCGACCAAAATGAAATATCCGCTCATACTCATCTTTAAGCATTCTTTCAAATCTCTACTACACCTTTCTCTCATGAAGATTAATATAGCTTCTCACCAAAGATGCACCCACTTATAACCCATTATGCCTCTAAGCAAGGTCACACAATCAGTATAGAAATACTCACCACAAATCAATGACAACCAAGAGATTCGGACCGCATAGAAAGCTAAACCATACTACTTAACTTGTCAACACTCTATATAAGCGGCATGACCAAATCACCTTACCTTCATCATTAGCAATTACAAAATTTCGTACTCAGGGATACATCCAACATGATTCATCTAATGAGGACAACACACGAATATAGCATAAGGCATTTCCACTTTACGAAAGGTACACCCAAGTATTCAAAGACTCACACTCTCGATCCTCAAACCAACTAACCCCAATGAAACTAATACTATTAACACCAATCTATACTGGGTATTCCACAAAAGAAGAACACTCTACGCCAATATCACGACTCATAACTCAACCAACTTCTATCTTAACCTCATCTTTCAAGAAAACTTAGTTTTCTAAACCGCTCAATATCATAACACCCAAGTGTTGAAACCTATTCAATATCAGAGTTCTTATTCCCTTGCAAGGTCTAAAACCATTGCTCTGATACCAACTGTCACGCCCCGGAAATTCTAAAAATCCATAAATATAAAATTTCATAATTAACATCTCCAAAATGCTAAATACTAAACCGGGCACGTGAATTCTGCTATAACCAATACCAACAACAATACCTCAACGAGATTTTAACTCGGAAACTAGAACAAACGCGGAAGCAAGAACAACTGTTAATAATATAAATTCCCAAAGGACCACAGTAAATACATAACCCTGGACGACCACGACCTTTCAACTATATACAAAGAGGCCCTGAAGAGTAACTACCCCAAAGGTGACCAACCTGCTCAGAAGTCTCCCGATACAGCGGACCTCAAACGATACCACTTGCTTTCCTGGGGGGGGGGTTAAGGAAAACAATTTGAAACAAGAAACGGGGTGAGAAAAATCTCAGTAAGCTACTAAATGCAACTAGATGTCATGCTATCATGAACAGTAATATCCAATAATCAATCATAGCATACAATCACATAACAACAAATGAGAGGCTCCCTATCGCCAACCGTCCCATACCGGTTGGAAATAACGACCAGCTCATCATGCAACACATAAAGCTGAAATAAACACTCATAGGTGGATACGGAGCCAAGGTTCTAGAAACGGAACACCATCCTTTGAGAAGAGTCCGTTGAGCAGCATGAACGAGCTGAAGCCGGTTCCGGAACCAAGTAACAACAACAACCAGTAGTGGGAGAAACAACACATAGTCATCCCCCCACGCGAATAGCTAGAATACTCACCAAAGGAGCTAGCTCATCCCAACCACGATCACGGGAAGGGGCATCCCACTCAAGGCCACTGAACATGAGGAAACTGGGTTACCAGTGAAGTACATTATACTGGACTTGGCTCGTGCCATTATAATATACATCACTGCCCAAAACAAACACAACAATGCCAGCTGGACTCCATACAAGCACATAGTAATAAATACTCGCTTGAAACAACAACGGGGGCAATGATTCCAAAGTAGGGAACCAAGCCAAAATCATCACAAGGATGCAAACCATTTATCATGAAGAGATCAACAACAACATCAACACATGAAGCTACTCAAAAAGAGTTAAACGGTTATCCACATTCATACATTGCAAACATGGTCACAAACGGACCCAACCCAACAATCTCAAACCATACTTAGTCAAGTACCATTAATGTTTGTTCACAAAGGAACCATACCCTATAATTACCATAAGGATGCAACTATTACTCAAGGAGAGTCAACAACAACGACAACGGGAAGTATTTCATAAAAGAATTCAACCACGTTAAACAGAATTTCTCATAAGGAGCCCAACAACATTGATCATTAAAACAATGATTCCAAGACAAGGTTCCATACCAACCAATCCTAAAGATGATACCCATAAGTTACTCATTAAGAGCACAACCCAAACGATCACTCACAAATAGTACCACGACCATTACCAAGATGACCCTAAAAGCCTACTCATAGAGATATACTAGGATTACGAACTCAACTATCTCATCACACTTGGAATTCCAAAGTAGGAATTTAGAATGAATACACCTTAAGGTTAATCAAACCGTAGGTACCCAATCACTATTTCACATCTTACATCCGTTCATAGACGGACCAATTCTTAACACTCAACCGAACTAAAAAGGTAACACATTCCCATACATGATCCCCAATGCACCAATTCAACACTTTGGTGTCCCATGACAACCCTCTAGGTACTATAGGATATCACTTAAAACCTAGACCAAGTCTTATTCTAAAATCAATCCGATCAGTAAAATAACTTTCAATTAAAGGGTCTCAAGGTATGAAGTCCTCACTTATATCATAAAATGATCATAACAACTCAATAAAGTCACTCAGTTGGATTTACACAACTTGTTCACAATGGATCGATACAACTCCTCTTAACCTCAAACACCCAATAAAATCCCGAAGTATAAAACTTATAACTTAACTGAAAAACCTATACCATCTTGTAGTACTCGAAGAGAGCTTCGAAACGATAGTTTACACGCCTAAAACGGAGTCCGGATGAGAAAGTTATGGCCTCCGGAAGATCGAACGAAAACAGACAAACTGGAAAAAAGGGATGCGCGCGCCTCCATAAAAAGTGATGCGCGCGCCTCCTAAGGTCAGAAGGCTGCGTTTTCGAAGCAGAAAAGGGTGCGCGCGCCTCCCAAACATGGTGCTCGCGCCTCCTTGCCCGGAGGGACGAAATCCGGCCAAAATCTGAGTTTCTACCAATTTTCTTACCCATTTCATATTACAACCAAAATCAAACATAATCAACCTTCCACCAAGCATAAAGATGAACCCAAAACAACTTCTAACTAGAATGGGGACTCAAATAATACCATTTATCAACCAAGATCAAGATTCAAACCCAACATTCCTAAAATCACCATTTTCAACTCAATTCAAATCCAACACTTCCTACAAGTTCACCCAAGTGCCAAACAACTTCTAAGCCTAAAATGACTCATCTCGCAACATTTAAACAACACAACCAAGGGATGATTCAATTACCCAAATTTGCACAAAAATATGAATAAATTGCAAATAGGTTCCAAAACAACCAAGAAAGCCATATAAATCAACTAGAACATTAATAGACTTAAAGATGACCATTTTTAGCATAAATGGGGAAAAGCAACTTACCCGGATTTTATCAACAGTGACGGAACTCGAAATTTCTTTGATCCCTACGATCCTATCGACGATCTAAACATTGTTCAAGTTTCAAGAAATGAGAGATGATGATGAGAATAAGTGAAATGAAGAGAGAAGGAAAGAAGAAGAAAAACTTACCAATACCCAAGAGAGAGAGAGAAGTTGCTGGGAGAAGAATGGAGAGAGGAGAGGAGAAGGAGAGTGTAGGGAGAAGAGAGGGAGTAGGGGGGATTATTTTCCAAAACTTACACTTGGACCCCTCCCCCACTAACTACACAAACTCTAATACTTCCTACTAACAACTAAACCAAATAATACTACACTAGCACAAATAACTCGAATAAAATGCTAAGGCACGACCACATCACGAAACCCAAAATGAACACATAAATTGCACATATAATTATTTAAATAAATAAATAATTTAAATAAATAAATAGGAAATAAATAAATAATAATTATTTATTACCAATAAAATAGAGGCTAGTTTTCGGGTCGTGACAATCTACCCTCCTTAAAAGAATTCGCCCGCGAATTCTCTCATCAAAATCATGACACGCAGTCATCACGAGGCTACAAAAATATCGGTCCCCAAATAGCACTCATAACCCCAAACAAGTACCTATTAGATAATTCAAACATAGTCTCCACGACTCAATAACCCAACATATATTACACACACATATCTCAAGTATACTCGTATTAAACATTCTAAAGTCAACTTCCTCTTTCATCCGGAATTTCAGATTCCCAAGACTATCACTTGATCACCGATCCTGAAACTTAACTGATTTGATCCCGATTAGCATTATGTCCTCAATCAACCCTTAATTCACCAATATTCAAAAGTTTTACTTTTCCGGTTCTTCCGTACGTATTGACGATCTAGGCGTCATCTCATAATCATACTACTACCCGAACAAATAAGAAAAGGAATAGAGCTAACAATTACTGTCACCCAATGACTCAAAGATATACTCAAAATTTTACCGTTATCAACTATCCGGTTAAATATGATCCCACCACTATACTCGCTTTCCTTATAAGAGGAACATCATACAGTCATACTCTTTGAATTCCTCGAATCTACTTGCATTATTTCATACTTAGTTTTCTAAGGAAATATATCCGTCCACTTTTGATAGTCCATTAACATAACATTTCAACTTGGTCCCAAAATAAAATAGAATAAACAATCTGCTAAGGAAATGCCAATAAAATCACAATCCATCCCAAGTCATAGATAGTTCTATTTATCAAGAGTTAGTCCTCGAAACACACATAAATACTTCATCACTTCTAATCGTTACTTACCTCAGTCCTTATTTGGAAGCATCATTATCGATAACAAGCTGATCAGCTTCACTAAAATGGAGAACCTGACTTAACTCCAAGAAAACATAACACCGGTTATACCTTGCAAGATAACAGTGATACTAGCTAAATCCACAAAACAATATCAATACTTAAATTATCATCAATCTTTATTTTAATAATCGAAAGTTGATTTCACATTCATCGGTTCTTACTAAAGTCAAGAAATCCCAAAATATGCGTATCTCAATTTACATATTTGTCTACACTTGCAGAGATCAATTAATACCTCAAGAACCCATTACAAAACAATAAATCCTCTAGCTCATGTTAAAACTTGCGAACCCTTGCTCCTCCAAGCAATTTAAATAAAATCCCAAATGGGTAATAATTCCCAGCCTACAACTTGGTGTGTATCAGTATAACATTAAGTCACTCACTCCCAAAATCAAATTACGATTTAAAATAACAATCTTCGATAACACTATGCCATTTATCCTTCCCAACGATATAACCAAGAATTCAAAATAAACGAACCCCATAATAGAAATTGCCTTCGTTATTACCTCATATTCGACCTTTGACTAACAATAGCCCCTTATCAATCAAACTCTGACTAAACCACTGATCAACTGCAGGAATTTACTAATTCACCAATATAGGATAACAAACACTAATTCGCCATAGTGACCTAATTGAATTTTCTGAAGTTATCTCATTTAGACCCAAAATCATCCAACTCGAAGATCGACAATTAGATTAGAATCTATTAAAACTCAATCCACACTATTCAATCAAGCTTCCCAACCACTCTGAGACTGGTCGGATTATTTACAAACTTAGCGACCAAAATGAAATATCCGCTCATACTCATCTTTAAGCATTCTTTCAAATCTCTACTACACTTTCTCTCATGAAGATTAATATAGCTTCTCACCAAAGATGCACCCACTTATAACCCATTATGCCTCTAAGCAAGGTCACACAATCAGTATAGAAATACTCACCACAAATCAATGACAACCAAGAGATTCGGACCGCATAGAAAGCTAAACCATACTACTTAACTTGTCAACACTCTATATAAGCGGCATGACCAAATCACCTTACCTTCATCATTAGCAATTACAAAATTTCGTACTCAGGGATACATCCTCAACATGATTCATCTAATGAGGACAACACACGAATATAGCATAAGGCATTTCCACTTTACGAAAGGTACACCCAAGTATTCAAAGACTCACACTCTCGATCCTCAAACCAACTAACCCCAATGAAACTAATACTATTAACACCAATCTATACTGGGTATTCCACAAAAGAAGAACACTCTACGCCAATATCACGACTCATAACTCAACCAACTTCTATCTTAACCTCATCTTTCAAGAAAACTTAGTTTTCTAAACCGCTCAATATCATAACACCCAAGTGTTGAAACCTATTCAATATCAGAGTTCTTATTCCCTTGCAAGGTCTAAAACCATTGCTCTGATACCAACTGTCACGCCCCGGAAATTCTAAAAATCCATAAATATAAAATTTCATAATTAACATCTCCAAAATGCTAAATACTAAACCGGGCACGTGAATTCTGCTATAAACCAATACCAACAACAATACCTCAACGAGATTTTAACTCGGAAACTAGAAACAAACGCGGAAGCAAGAACAACTGTTAATAATATAAATTCCCAAAGGACCACAGTAAATACATAACCCTGGACGACCACGACCTTTCAACTATATACAAAGAGGCCCTGAAGAGTAACTACCCCAAAGGCGATGACCAACCTGCTCAGAAGTCTCCCGATACAGCGGACCTCAAACGATACCACTTGCTTTCCTGGGGGGGGGGGTTAAGGAAAAACAATTTGAAACAAGAAACGGGGTGAGAAAAATCTCAGTAAGCTACTAAATGCAACTAGATGTCATGCTATCATGAACAGTAATATCCAATAATCAATCATAGCATACAATCACATAACAACAAATGAGAGGCTCCCTATCGCCAACCGTCCCATACCGGTTGGAAATAACGACCAGCTCATCATGCAACACATAAAGCTGAAATAAACACTCATAGGTGGATACGGAGCCAAGGTTCTAGAAACGGAACACCATCCTTTGAGAAGAGTCCGTTGAGCAGCATGAACGAGCTGAAGCCGGTTCCGGAACCAAGTAACAACAACAACCAGTAGTGGGAGAAACAACACATAGTCATCCCCCACGCGAATAGCTAGAATACTCACCAAAGGAGCTAGCTCATCCCAACCACGATCACGGGAAGGGGCATCCCACTCAAGGCCACTGAACATGAGGAAACTGGGTTACCAGTGAAGTACATTATACTGGACTTGGCTCGTGCCATTATAATATACATCACTGCCCAAAACAAACACAACAATGCCAGCTGGACTCCATACAAGCACATAGTAATAAATACTCGCTTGAAACAACAACGGGGGCAATGATTCCAAGTAGGGAACCAAGCCAAAATCATCACAAAGGATGCAAACCATTTATCATGAAGAGATCAACAACAACATCAACACATGAAGCTACTCAAAAGAGTTAAACGGTTATCCACATTCATACATTGCAAACATGGTCACAAACGGACCCAAACCCAACAATCTCAAACCAACTTAGTCAAGTACCATTACATGTTTGTTCACAAAGGAACCATACCCTAATAATTACCATAAGGATGCAACTATTACTCAAGGAGAGTCAACAACAACGACAACGGGAAGTATTTCATAAAAGAATTCAACCACGTTAAACAGAATTGCTCATAAGGAGCCCAACAACTTGATCATTAAACAATGATTCCAAGACAAGGTTCCATACCAACCATCCTAAGATGATACCCATAAGTTACTCATTAAGAGCACAACCCAAACGGTCACTCACAAATAGTACCACGACCATTACCAAGATGACCCTAAGAGACTACTCATAGAGGTATACTAGGACTATGAACTCAACCATCTCATCATACCTGGAATTCCAAAGTAGGAATTTAGAATGAATACACCTTAAGGTTAATCAAACCGTAGGTACCCAATCACTATTTCACATCTTACATCCGTTCATAGACGGACCAATTCTTAACACTCAACCGAACTAAAAAGGTAACACATTCCCATACATGATCCCCAATGCACCAATTCAACACTTTGGTGTCCCATGACAACCCTCTAGGTACTATAGGATATCACTTAAAACCTAGACCAAGTCTTATTCTAAAATCAATCCGATCAGTAAAATAACTTTCAATTAAAAGGTCTCAAGGTATGAAGTCCTCACTTATATCATAAAATGATCATAACAACTCAATAAAGTCACTCAATTGGATTTACACAACTTGTTCACAATGGATCGATACAACTCCTCTTAACCTCAAACACCCAATAAAATCCCGAAGTATAAAACTTATAACTTAACCGAAAAAACTATACCATCTTGTAGTACTCGAAGAGAGCTTCGAAACGATAGTTTACACGCCTAAAACGGAGTCCGGATGAGAAAGTTATGGCCTCCGGAAGATCGAACGAAAAACGGACAAACTGGAGGAAGAGGGATGTGCGCGCCTCCCTAAAAAGTGATGCGCGCGCCTCCTAAGGTCAGAAGGCTGCGATTTCGAAGCAGAAAAGGGTGCGCGCGCCTCCCAAAACATGGTGCGCGCGCCTCCTTGCCCGGAGGGACGAAATCCGGCCAAAAATTGGGTTTCTACCATTTTTTCTTACCCATTTCATATTACAACCAAAATCAAACATAATCAACCTTCCACCAAGCATAAAGATGAACCCAAAACAACTTATAACTAGAATGGGGACTCGAATAATACCATTCATCAACCAAGATCAAGATTCAACCCAACATTCCTAAAATCACCATTTTCAACTCAATTCAAATCCAACACTTCCTACAAGTTCACCCAAGTGCCAAAACAACTTCTAAGCCTAAAATGACTCATCTCGCAACATTTAAACAACACAACCAAGGGATGATTCAATTACCCAAATTTGCACAAAAATATGAATAAATTGCAAATAGGTTCCAAAACAACCAAGAAAGCCATATAAATCAACTAGAACATTAATAGACTTAAAGATGACCATTTTTAGCATAAATGGGGGAAAAGCAACTTACTCGGATTTTATCAACGGTGACGGAACTCGAAATTTCTTTGATCCCTACGATCCTATCGACGATCTAAACATTGTTCAAGTTTCAAGAAATGAGAGATGATGATGAGAAGAAGAAGAAAATGAAGAGAGAAGGAAAGAAGAAGAAAAACTTACCAATACCCAAGAGAGAGAGAGAGAAGTTGCTGGGAGAAGAATGGAGAGAGTGAGGGAGAAGGAGAGTGTAGGGAGAAGAGAGGGAGTAGGGGGGATTATTTTCCAAAACTTACACTTAGACCCCCTCCCCACTAACTACACAAACTCTAATACTTCCTACTAACAACTAAGACCAAATAATACTACACTAGCACAAATAACTCGAATAAAATGCTAGGCACGACCACATCACGAAACCCAAAATGAACACATAAATTGCACACATAATTATTTAAATAAATAAATAATTTAAATAAATAAATAGGAAATAAATAAATAATAATTATTTATTACCAATTAAATAGAGCTTAGTTTTCGGGTCGTGACAGCTCCCATGTAGATGAATCTTTCACCTTCATTGGGTGTTCGGTAGTTCAGGCAACCCTGCATACATGAACTTATGTGAGTAGTTGCACCGGAGTCTAACCACCATGTATACGAAGGAATTGAAACTAAATTAGCTTCAGTACAAACAAAGCTAAATGACATACCTTTCTTAATTCGCCATTGACGATACTTAGGGCAGTCGGGCTTCATGTGAGTGGGGTCCTTGCAAAAGAAGCACTTTTTCACCTTTTGATCATTTGATGATCCCTTAGGCTTCTTTGATGCAACCGCAATCTCCTTACCTTTTCTCTTAATCCCACGAGAAGAGGTAGATGCATAATGCGCACTTTCGGGTTTGGTGTGTTTCAACCTATCTTCTTCCTCTGTGACATGTGAAATTAACTCATTAATATTCCACTTGTCTTTTTGACAATTGTAGGTCGTTTCAAAATGACCAAATTGTGAAGGAAGAGAAATTAAAGCCAAATGCACAAGCAAGTCTTCCGACAAGTCCAACTTAAGTGCTTTTAATTTCGTTGATAGGTGAAACATTTCCATTATGTATTCCCTTAGGTTTCCAGTGCCCTTGTACCTCATGGAAACAAGCTTCCTTAAGGTAGCACTTGTTTCCGATTTATCGCTTTTTGCAAAGCGTTGTTCTAGGGCATCTAGGAAACCTTTTGCACCATCATCCTCGGAGACACTGTTCAGAAATGTCTCCGGGACTGCATTCTTAATTTTGCTTAGGCTGACGCGATTAGAACGCTTCCACCTCTCTGAACTCAAGCGGTCTTCCGCAGTGCTTTTATCAGTTAGAGGGGAAGGAGCTTGTTCTCTTAATGCAAGGTCAAGGTCCAAACAGCCTAAGACCATAATAATCTTGTTTTTCCAAGTTTTAAAGTTTGTCCCAGTTAGCAAAGGAATTGAATTTAAGGCAGTAGTAACAGATGAAGCACTGATCAAATCTGAATGAAGAGAACAAAAGAATGAAACAAAACATATGTAAGAAACTACACAATGATTAATTATATCAAAATGAATTCCATCATAATAAAAGATAATCAATATGACATCAAGACTAATCTTTGGATTGCGAATTGACTCACAATTTGATTTATCTTAGGGTAAACAAATAGCTTAAACAACACACTTTAAATACTTGCCTTCCTTTGGGCCGGATCAAGTATAAAAAATGTCCTAAAATTTAAGGTACTTGTTCCCCTGTAATGAAGAATATAAACAATTCACTTTAAACACCCGCCTTCCTTTGGGATGGTTCACAGCATTTAAAATGACCAAAAGTTTAGTTCAATTATTACCCTATGAATGCAAATACTTAGTCAATAACAAGGTCTCCTTTGGAAAACAAGCATGTTATCACATATCAATATTTACATTCATCACTTTAACAAATTTGTATTTAAATAACGTAAATTGCTTTGGCAACAATAGTATTTAAACAATGAATAAATTTGTTTAAGCATATAATTAATCATACATTAGGGCACTTAAGACTTTAAGGTAATTACTAAAAATTTAAAGGCAAACAAACAAATGAAATTTATTATTAAAAAAATATTGTATCCTTTTGTTCTACCAGTCCATTCTTAAAGTTTGATAACTTCAATAACCACCGAAGCGCGACTGGTGTCCAGATACTATAATTTACTAACAAATTTTCAAACGAGTCGTGGGCACGAATGACCAAAAGGGCACGACTCGTGCTAAAGGCACGACTCGTGACCAGTGCCCAGATTTATGAAACGTTGCCATTTAAACATACTGTATTACAACTGGAATCAAAGGGCACGACTCGTGCCCAATAGCACGACTCGTGCTCACTGTTCAGATTGGTGAAAAGTCACCAATTTAACACCCTTTTGCCAGGACACCGAGCCATAACATCCAATTTCCCATATTTAGATTATCAATTCTTAACTTAATGGTGAATCAATATTCAACCAAAGTAAGTAGATCCGCATACTCACATCACATTTTAAAAAAAATGCGTGGCTATGCTTATGAACAAACTCACAACGCATCCAAGGATGGTGGCTATGTTAAAAAATGGGATAATCTTACATTAAGAATTGAAAGCCTTGTGAGTAAATTTATAATATAGAAGTAACATAATACTCTAGAATCTGAATTAGAGTATGACAATAATTCAAGAACACATGATGAACATGGAATCTTTTCAAGAAATAAAAGCATAAGGCTTTACAAGAAACTCAAACTCAATCTAGTACATGAGCAGGCTCTGATACCAATTGTTGGAACAAAATGATCCATCAAACCATGAACCGACTCACAACTAGATTAAGAATGAGAAGAAGAAGAAGAAGACGGAAGCGTGTACCTTGTGATTCCATGATTGTTCTTAGTCTTGTTCTTGATGAAGTAAGAAGATAATCTTTAAAGAAAAGAGGAGTAGATCTTCTAAGTGATTGTGCCTTATTCTCTTGTCTTCTTTGATCTTTATGAAGAGTTTATAAATGAGAAAATAATCAAAAATTTCGGTCCCCTCTATGGCTGATGGAATGGCCTTTATATAGGAAGGGAATAGGCACCTCACTTAGGGACTACACCTATTCATGTATAAGAGTTTACCATTATGCCCATCATTTAATGGTAGCCTTATACTATGGAATTCTACACATTATGTTGAGTTCTATACTTTATACCATATATTATAATATTGATCATTATATTATTAAGTATTTATATGTTATATTAATCCATGTTCTTACAATTGGACCATTCAGGATCAACAAAACTACTTCCTCTCGCTATCTCAATAAATACAGACTCCACTACACACAATTCATATGTTTTTTCCTACTACTAAAACTCAAAAATGGACATTCATTTTGGGTGGGTGGGACGGAGGGAAAACAAATCGAAATTGATTTTAACTATAACCCATAGGCAGAGTTTCGGGCAGCATAATATATGGAGCCATGGCCATTTGGGGTAACAAGTTTATATTCAGGACTCGCAGAAGCGTTTGAATCTGATGAGCAAAAAATCACACCACAAAATAGCCATGCCATACTCAACAAAGTGATGTAGATGTAGATTGTTTCCCAAAGAGGTAATCTTCATATCGATAAGTAGAAAATTCAGTCGAGAAATAAAGGCAAGAGTCACACAGGTAGTATCAAAATGAAAATGCTTGTAAAATAGTACTAGTTACAAAAGGCTATGAATATGATTTTCTAGCCACCTCGAACTTCTCTTCTGGTGGCATCATGAAGCAGCTTGATGTTTACTAACTATCCCCTGATGAAACAATTCCTCACTGACAGCTGCAATGGCATCACATTTCTTTAGTAACAGTGACAGCGGCACACGTAACGCATGAACAAGATGAATAAACAAACAAATAAATACTCCCTCCATCCCATAACAAACGTCCCATTACCTCAATTATCCGGTGAAACTTTCGTTAACGGAGCGATGTCCAGAGCCTCCTTTTTCTTCAAATAGAAACAGCAAATTGCTATATTCTCCTCTTCTTTATCAACGTATTCATTGATTAGAAATCGGGTGGGGAGAGAGTTGTTCTTCCATGTAAAGAACAAGTCCCGCTTCCAACATTTACTGCCATCATCCAGTTTGAATGGCGTCCTATGAGTCATCTTCCAACTTCCCACGTCCTTCACTTCTCTTTTAATGTTTGTCCCAACTCCTTTACTCGAAACTCGAGTTAATGGAGTGATGAAATACATCTTCTGGCCCTCTTGAAGAATACCTGTGCCTGCAAAAAAAGTTTTGCATATTTTATTCAAATAATGAAATGTACTAGTTAGTGACAACAAAGATACATAACTTATCTTCTGAAACCAGTATCAAATAATGGAACGTACAAAATTTTACCCTCAGTGTTAAAAACTAAACAGAATCATCATAAACCCCAAAAACCACCCCACCACTACACCACCATCCCTCTCAAATCCAACCACCACCACCCTTTTCAAACCCCATTAGTCAATTATACAATCTCATGCTCAAAATAATTTAATCAGGAAAACACTAATCAAATAGTACACAATTTGATATGTTAATTGTTCAAAAACTTACTCCATAGATGATTTGGAGATGCATCATAAACGCTTTCCATCTTGACTGTGCCCTGGGGCAAACGAAAACTGCCAGTCTTCCATGGTCTAAGATAATCAACAATGAGCTGCTCTTGACTAGGCATAAAAACTAGACCAGGAGTGTTGAACCTCCTCCAATCTTCATCCTATCATAAGTAAAAAGTAAAAGAATTTAGTGACAAAAAATAAAACTCAATTTTTTTACTTTAAGCATGGCATAAATTTACCTCTCCTCTCCTACTGGATTCAGTTCTCTCTTGCTTCCATTCGGTAGCAGCCCCAACAACCTGTTTCAAATATTAAAAATTTGACAAACAAGCACACATTAGCTCTCACAAATTAAGTACTCTCTCTGTCCCGGAACAAATGTCCCATGTGGTCAATCGAGCTCAAATTTAACCAACATTTATTGCTAAGTTATTTATCTTCATGAAATTTTAAAAATACTTGAGAATAATGTTTTTATTGATGTGTCAATAACCATTTTCAAAATTGTACGAAGATAATTAAATTTTCATAATTGTTTGGTCAAAAGTTGAACCATACTCGACATTTATTCCGGGGCAGAGGGAGTAAAAAAAGAAACTAACAAATAAACAAACCAGAATCATATTATAACAAACCTCACGCTCTAAAACAGAAGTGATATGCGCTGGTATGGCCTTGAGCTTATGAAGCTCATGGATTAGTCGAATGTCACCGCGAGAAAGGACAGCGATCTTTACCATTTTTTCTATGTCAATCGCCTCCCTCTTTTTAACTCCATTGTCAATCGATTTCATACATTCTGATGCAATGGCTTCCTCCAAAATTAGAGCTGCTCCCTCAACATCAGATCGACTTATGTTTTCTTTAAGGCCAAAAAGCAACTTTGCGTACAAAGCACTCCCTTGTGGGTTCCGCAACCCTTTGTTGAAGATTGATGTAACCACTCCCTGCATTACAAGGCAACTTGAAGTTCATTAGATCATATCCTGGAGACAATATGCTTAGTGGGTGGTTCAAAGCAGTATAAGAAGACTGTATAAAAGAGACAGTAAGAAGAAGAAGAAGAAGAAGAAGAAGAAGAAAAGAGGCACGGCAACAATGTTTGTACTCACAACCGTGAGTTTTCTGACCGGTCTTTTGCTCAATATATACATCTATGTTAATACAAAGATAACTACTCTATATAAGGATAGAGATCAACCTAAATATTAGCATAGTACTACTTAGCCTATACACATACAAATAATATCTCCTAATCAATTAAAATAACATAGGAGATTACTGCCAAGAAGTTTTTTATTAATCTAAACTCGCTATCATAGTTATTAAAGGCCCTAGGCGCACCAAGGCGCAAAAGGTGTGCCCGGAGCCTAGGCGCAAGGCGAGCGCGCGCCCGGGTGACGATGCCCGCAAAAATGCCTTAAAATACTAAAGTATAGTATACATTATACAACATCAAGATAAGCAATAAATCAAATGCAAGTAGTAAATCAAACATACATTATAAGTCATAAAAGAAACAAACATAAATAGATGTTCAAACAAGTATAAAGAGAAGTTCAAACAGAAGGACTCTAAGTCTAAATCCTATAAAATGATAAGCAGTTATTAGTTTGAAGGAGTTCCTGGTGATTGTTACTCTTATACAAAGTTATGGCGCATGTACATGAGAGAGTCATGGGAGAGGAAGAGTAATAGTCACGCATTAGATTTTAATTACAATTTAATTGATGGTCAATTGTTGTGCCCGGAGCTAAAGCGCACGCCTTTAATAACTATGCTCGCTATTACCATTAGCGAGTTTAGATTTAATAAAAGAAATTATCTTTTCAAAATAATAATTAAAAAAAAGGAATAGAGAACTCGCTATTCACAATAGCGAGTTTACGCGAGAAATTTATGAATTCGCTCCTAGCAGTGACGAGTTTCGAAAAATGGGTTATTTTGGCAAATAGTTTTGAAGGGTCGTCATTTTGAGAAATATTATTTTAAAAACGAATTATTTGAGAAAAAAATCGCAACTTGAGTTAGTAATGGTATGGAATATTATCATCGGAATTATAAACAATGAGAAAAAAAATGTACCTGCAGAATATTTTGGTCACAAAGTACGAAGTCAATCAGCATGTCAACATTGTCCCCAGTAAGTTTGTCCAACATCCTGTCAAAAAAAAAAAATTAAAACAAGTCAAGCACACAAGAAAAATATAGATGCAGTCCTCAAGGTGTTTAAAGGTAATAAAGTACTACCCTTCAATGATTTTGAGTAAACGCTTTGTGAGTGCCTCCTTATCTGCAGAAGATGGAATTTCGGTATTCATCTACTCTATCTGCAAATTAAACACATACGTCAGTCCAAACCATCATTCCAAATGCTTAATGCTTCTTATGCAGATTATATGCATAACCCACCCCCAACCTCACGTTGTATGGAATTGGTTTAGTGATTCGCTTAACATTGACTCTAGGTTTATACCTATCATGATCGCAAATACTGCACTTTGTATCATTTTCGGTGCTATTGCGATATAATTGGCAAAGTGTCATCCCAACTTTTAGCCATCTTATTATTTTCTGGCAGTAACTTCTGAATAAGGCTCCGTTTGTTTCGCGTAAAACAATTTTCGGAAAATGATTTCCCGTAAAATGTTTTCTGGAAAATGAAAATGTTTTCCGGAAAATGACAAACATATTTTTGGTTGTTTGGTAAATCTAAGGAAAATGTTTTACGGAAAATATTTTCATATAAAAAAAAAAATAATGAGGAGAAGAATTATTATGAGAAAAAAATTGAATGTGGGTGGAGATTTTGGGTTGGGGTGGGATGGGTGGTTGTGGGGGTGGGGTGGGGTAGGGTGGGGTAGGTGGGGGGTGGTTGGGTGTGGGAGTGGGGGAGGTGATCAAAAATAATTTTAATGAGTTTTTTTTTTTTTGGGTGGGGTGGGGTGGGGGTAGGTTGTGGGGGTGGTGGGGGTAGTGGGGGTAGGGAGCGCGAATGTGGGAGTTGTTAGAAAATAAGTGTGTAATAAGAGTAAAAAAAAATTGGTGGGGGGTGGGTAGGGTGAGGGGTGGGGTAGGGCCGTAGGGTGGGGGTGGGTGGTGGGGGTAGGGGTGGGGTAATGGGGAGCGGGGGAGGTGTTCAAAAATAATTTTAATATGAGTGATTTTTTTTTTTTTTTTTTTTTTGGGTGTTGGGGTGGGGTGAGTGCTGGGGTAGTTGGGGGTGGTGGAGGTGTTCAATTTTTTTTTAATATGAGTGAAAAGAAGTTTTTTTTTTTTTTTTTTGGTGGGGTGGGTGGGTGGGGTGGGTGCTGGGGTAGTTGGGGGTGGTGGAGATGTTCATTTTTTTTTTAATATGAGTGAAGTTATTTTTTGTTATTTTTTGTATTTTTGGGTGGGGTGGGTGCTGGGGTAGTTGGGGGTGGTGGAGATCTTCAATTTTTTTTTTAATATGAGTGAAAAGAAGTTTTTTTTTTTTTTTTTTGTTTGGGTGGGGTGGTTGGGTAGGGTGGGGGTGGGGTGGGTGCTGGGGGTGGTGGATAGGATGGATGATGAGGGTGGTGTTAGAGGTGTAGTGGGTAGGGTGGGGTTTTATGGAGAGTTGGGTGTGAGTGAGAGAGTTAACATTTTGCGGAAAATGACTTAGTAAAAATCTGTAAGTCATTTTACTTAGAAAAGAGGGAAAACCATTTTCCGGAAAATATTTTCCTCATTTTCCGGTGCGTAACAAACACCGGAAAATGGGGAAAACATTTTCCGGAAGTTATTTTACGCGAAACAAACGGAGCCTAAAGTCCATAAATTGGTTGTAAGTTCTCTCACTCACATTACCCTCCGTCTTTATGTTCAAACACTCTGCAGCAGCCTCTAGAATTGATGGCTTGCTGCACTCAGAAACACGCTCACGTGCAGCATTTAAAATATCTAACCACTCTTGCACTACTTTAGTCGGTTTCTCAGCCGTATCCACTGCAGGATCCCAAACAAAATCTGGCCCTGCAGCATCCATAGCCATATCAATCATATTAGGAACACATTCATAGACTGCCCTGGTTGATCTCCAACTGTGGGATGAGCACCAGGTTAAGAAATCCTATCAGACTCATCTACCCATTCACCCTAGGATACCCACACTTAATCAGGTTTATAACCATGCTTATACAGGTGGGTGTATAATTCATGTTCATGCACAAACTTAACATTGTTGCACCCAAGACGAGGTCTCTTCACACCTCTATTAGAACTAGTAGCACAGGGACACCTTATATGACCTTCTATAAGATGCTCTTTCCTAGACTTTGCATACTTTACAAATTCCTCCAAGCCATGTCAAAATTCCTCAGCAACATTTCCACTTCCACCTAAACGCCGATACATCCAACTCCTATTTTTATTTGACATTTTAGTAATTCAAGTAATCCAAGCACAAGTTCCGGATAATGATCAATTCAGAAGCCTAGAATTGGAAACAAACAAAATTTAGTATATTCTTACACATTAAAATGACAGCCAACGGTTTAATGCGACAAGTAGCATAACAAAATCTTTTCTAGTGATATTTTAGAGAGAAGCAGTCAAAGTTAAGAGCCAATACTCCCTCCGTCCCAAAATGATCTTCATACTTTTTCCACTGTTGTTGCGAATGAACTTTTTGAGCATTAGTTTTAGATTGATTTAATTGTCCTAATGAAAATCTAAAATTTGTTATTGATAGTATCGTTGATGGTGTATCAATAACAAGTTATAGATTTTCATTAGAACAATTTAATCAACTTAGTATTATTGCTCAAAGTTCTTTCGCTATAACAGCGAAAAAAGTATGAATATCATATTGGGACGGATGTAGTATAAAACTAACATGGCTATACTTTAAGCCTTGTACTACTGGCTTCAAATATGCTCTTAATAAATAATACAAAAGTCTAGTGCTTCATATTTAAAGCAGATACTCAATATTCACACTAACATTATATATATTAGTACCAAAACTAATATTATATATAAAGCACTGACTCTTATTCAATACAAGTTCACTGAATAATGTTGATTGTGCTAGAATTTAGAACAGGAAACAGCTCTATTATACACTAGTAACTGCAAATACGATTACAAATTGTAGTATCAGACACGATACAATAGTCAAAACAGCAGGGAAGGAAGTATCACTTTGTATGCAGCTGGAAGCTAAATCGGAGCCAAATAAAAGCCCAATCGAAGTAAAATCATAGAAAATTGAAGAAAACTTAGGGTTTTGAACGTTCTACATGTAAAAGAGAAGAGAGAGAGAGAGAGAGATGTTATGGAGAATTGAAGCAAGATCTTGTAGGTAGGGAAGCACTCTGCCGTTTATGGAAAAGCCTGTTGATATCATATATAGTCCACATCAGGTATTTGGAAGCATAATCAAAGGAAACTTAATGAAAAAGGAAATTGAAAATAGAAAACAAACTAACGGATTTGAAATCAGTATTTGTGTGAGAGAAAAGAGATAGATGCTGCACGGAATCGGAGAAAACCTTGTCACTGTAGAGAGAAACGAACTCCGACTTTGGTCCCATTGGAGAGAGAGAGACAGAGAAGAAAATGGGTTTTTGATTTGGGGAGTGAGGGTTTTCTCTATAGACAAAAACGTTGAAAAGAAAAAAAGAAAAAAAAAAAAACTGAGGAGATCGTCGAGTCGACCCGATCGGTTCACCGGGATCGCAATCTCATCTTTCCCAGTTAATGGAACACGTGTCAGCATCAGTTGGTTATGTGACTTTTTAAAAGATTTTACTATTTTTTATCCATAACTTTTAAATTATTTATATTTCTAATTTTGCATTTGACTTATCAACGTTTATAAGAAATGTGCTCATTTTTTTATATCATTTGTACAAAGAAAAAATTGCATCAAATCAATTATTTTATTTGAAAGTGCGATATTTATTTTGGGATGCACTAAAAACGAAAGTGTGATATTCATTTTGAGTTGGTGGGAATAAATATGTTTTCTTGAAAAATAAAATTACTTAAGGCCTTCACTCTCTATTTTACGGTATAAATATGAAGATATGTATTTGGTTTATATGGTTTCAATCATGCTCCCTTAAATTCATTTCTTGTTTGGATAAAACATTTTTTGTGAATGAATTTCACGTTGCGGCCCTCAAAGAGTGAGGGAAACCAAAGGAAGATAGCCCTCGAACAATACCAACACTAGCACAAACACCGGTACCACAGCACGACCAATGAGAATACCCTCATCCACTTTGACCTTAGATTCGTAATGTCAATCCCGTAACAGGCTTAAACTATTATGACTTACATCTCCTCTTTTCTGTGGAGGGAGCGATCCACTAGTATCCCGATTGGATCCTACACAACATCCACGTTTTATCAATGTAACTCGAAGACTAGGCATGCGAACGTCGTGTTGGTGATACAGTGGTGTCACATCATGGCCGCAACTAGAGGTCGGAATTATAAGACGGTGGGAGACATGGTGGAAGACCATGGGGTGTCAATATTACGGTTTAAGACGGTGGCGCCACCGTCTTCGACAACGCCATTGATAGAGGAGGCTGCTGGTGGTGGGGTTTAGTGGAGAGGAGAGATGAAATGATTTGTAAACACAAATAATAATTTAACCTTTAAAATAAATATTAACAAAGCTTATTAATATATCCAACCCTCGTAACCCGTAAAAGAAACTTTACTAAGATTATTGACAATAAGCATAATTGAAGCATGCATTTTAAAAATAAGAAAAATACTAAAAAAAAAAATACTTAGAAATAAAAACCGACTACTATATACTTATACCCTAAACCATAAACAATACTCTAAACCCCAAAACTTTATGAATGCCCTCAACACTAAATTTAGCTGCAAATTCAATATTTGTCTCTAAAGTTGGCAACAATTCTAATATATGTCTCTGAATTTAACCACAGATCTAATATCTATCTCCAAAATGAGCTACAAATTCAACATATGTATCTAAATTTCGATACAAATTCACAATACGCCTCTAAATTTACCTAGAGATTAAATATGTCTTTGAATTTAGCTACAGGTAAAGAATATGTCTCTAAATTTAGCTACAGTACAATATTTGTCTCTAAGTTCAGCTACAGAATCAAAATATGTCTCTGAATTTTGCTACATCTTTAATATTAGTCTCTAATTTAGATACAACATTAAAAAAAAAAAAAAAAAAAAAAATCTCTACTTTAGCTACAACATAAAGTATGTCTCTATTTTGGCTACATAATCAAAATACGTATCTAAATTTAGCTATGCATCTACTTTTGGTCACTATAGTTTGCTACATATCCATAGTATGTCTCTGTTTTGTCACTACATTAGAGACATATTCTATTTTGTCACTATTTTGTCGCATAATTAGTGACACGTGTGTTTTGTAGCTATTTTGTCACAAAATTTTATAGTTTGTCTTTATATGTAGCTAAATTAGCTACAGTATTTGCCTCTATTTTTCCGCCCATATTTTTCAGTTCCCTTGTGTTGAATGTGCTCTTTGTGTTTAATTAATCTATGAATCATTTCCTTTCGTAAAAAAATACTGAATCTTCACTTTTCTAATTAATTTAATAAAATTTTTATTAAAAAAAAAACTCAAATTTGTTTTCTCATGATATGTGAAAAAATAATACTCTATACGTCTCAATTGAAATTGCGAAATGTTGATAAATATTGTCAACTTAATTTCACTTGACGAAGTAATTATGGAAAACCTGATAGTCGTAATGAAATTATAAAAAAATGTTATTAATTCATCATTAAAAATAGTATCAATAATAATTATTAGTTTTTTATTAGAACTATTAGTTTTTAACATATTCTTGGTCAAAATATAATTATGTTATCATTTTAGTCAATATTTTACAATTTCAAATAGGGCAGAGGGAGTATTAATAATAGCTTGAGTGGGCATCAAATACTATAGCATGAAAGTAATTATGGAAAACCTGATAGTCGTAATGAAATTATAAAAATATTTTCCTTATTACAAATACTTTCGTTTCCTCAATATGAACGAGATTTCCGAAAAAAATATTTTAAATGCTATGTTTAAAACATAATTTTTGAAGTTGATTTGTAATTTATTTCATAAATATTTAAATTTAATAATTATATCAATCCTTAATCTTGAACTAATAAAAATCTACCATCTAATAGCGGGGGACAATCATAATAGTGTTTTAATTTCAAAGCAAAAACAGCATATTTAGTCCAAATATTTTGAATTTTAATAATTTTATTATGAAGACCTTAAACTTTTGAAAATAACTCCCTAAAAAATCAACTTAGTTGTAGCAGGCCCGTCTCAATAGTTTTAGAGGCCCTGTGGTATATGTGAATATTTGATCCTTAATATTTAAAAATTTACATTGTATATATATATGAGTACTTTTTTTATATAACAATTAAATTCGACTTGTGTAAATCTGATAAGATGTCGATTTTAAGAGGATAGAGCAATCAAAGTAAATGTAAATAAGGTGGGTTATAGAAGAGAGCTTTTTTAGCGTCGACACGTGATTTGCGAGGAAGAGAGTGAGGAAGTTATATAAGGTCGCGAAGCTTTGTCGGCGTTTGATTGTTCGAGTCGCAACATTCGTGTGATTTCATTGTTCGAGTTTCACAAAATTCATGTGATTTCATATTTGATTTAAGAAGTGACTAAAGCAACGCCTTGTATATATACTAAATCAACACTGTATATATATACTCGCTTCCTCTCAAAATGATGTTCACATATTTAAAAACGAACTTTGAGCTTAGTTCTGAAACTCTGAGATATTGATAGAATTCGTAATGGTGTATTAAAAGTATATTTTATATTCTCATTAGAATAGTTAAACAAAATTAAAATAATTAATCAAAATTTATTTGTACAAATATAAAAGAAATAAAATACTCCCTCCGTCCCGCTCGAATTAGGATTCTTGGTCAAATAATTTATACTTTGACCAACAATTTGAAGAAAAATAATTAGCTTAATAAAAATTTAAAAATAGTTATTTAGTTTATTATTAATCGTGATACAATAACAATTTTTAAATTTTTATTATAATCATTATTTTTCTTTAAATTATTGGTTAAAGTATAAACTATTTGACCAAGAATCTTAATTCGAGCGGGACGGAGGGAGTATCATTTTATGAGGGAATTAGTAATACATGGAGATGGAGGGTGTAAAAAAGAGGCCCTTTAGTTTTGGTGGCCCTGTGCAAGAGGGCTTCTTGCACAGGCTCATCACCGCCCCTGAGTTGTAGTTAGGAGTAGATAAGAGGATTTTGGTTATTTTAATAATTTAAAATGGTATGTAATTGAAACATACTATTTTTTTTAAAAAAAAAATAAGGAATTCATTTCTAATGTGATTTCATTTAGATTAATTGTTCTTTCCCAATTAACGTTTTCTTTTACCATCTAGAGATAATAGTATTCTTTTTTCTTTTTCGTTTTTACTTTTGAATATAACATTTTTTTTAAAAGGACTTTTGAAGATAGCATTAGATATCATCAATTGTATGTGACGTCAATTTAAAATTTGAATTTGAAACATCATAAACAAGTTATATTGATTTTATTTTTTTACAAATATTTTTATTAACGTGTACTGCATGTAACCAATTATTATATACCTTGTCGCAGTATTGAACGAAGATTCTTTTTACCTGAAGGTTCTTTTTACCACCTCACTTTCAGATTTGTTTTAAATGAGTTGCAGTTCTCTTTGATACATATTGTTTTTTTTTTCGATATCAATTTGATAATATTCTTACCCTTCCGTACAATAGACTAGCAATTTCATTTTCAAATCTGCATTTTATATTTCAAGTTTGATATCGGATTGCTTTTAAATATTTCTTTTAGATCGTGTTGGAGTCAATATTACCAAAATCATATAATTTTCTTATTGTATATTGCAATGTCCCTGCTCATATTATCTCCAACAAAAGCATAATCAAATGTCATTCATACAACGAGCCACGTGGCTTTATTACATGGAATTCCACGTGGCGACGTGTGATAGGATAGCAAAAGTCTGCATATAATTCATTTTAAATTCAAAAAGCTAATTAAAAGAAAAAAGAAAATTAATCTTGATTACAAAAAATATTTTCCTTATCACAAATACTTTCATTTCCTTAATATGAACACGATTTCCGAAAAGATATTTTAAATGTCATGTTTAAAACATAAATTTTAAAGTTGATTAATATTTTATTTCATAAATACATAAATTTAATAATTATATCAATGCTTAATCTCTAACCAATAAAATTCTACCATCTAATAGTTGGGGACAAACATAATAGTGTTTTAATTTCAAAGCAAAAACAGCATATTTAGTCCAAATATATTGAATTTTAATATTATTATACGAAGACCTTAAACTTTTGAAAATAACTATCTAGAAAAATCAACGTAGTTGTAGGTACGAGTAGATATAAGGATTTTAGTTAATTTAATAATAAAAAATAGTATGTTATAATAACATATTGTTTTCTGAAGAAATTAAGAAATTCATATATAATGTGATATATATTTTGGATTAATTGTTCTTTCCCAGTTAACATTCTCTTTTACCATCTAGAGATAATAGTATTTTTTTTCTTTTTTTTTTTTACTTTTGAAGATAACGTTTTTATTTATTTTTTGTTTTGAAAGGACTTTTGAAGATAACATAAGATATCATCAACTGTATGTGATGTCAATTTGAAATTTGAATATGAAACATCTTAAACAAGTTAAATTGCATTTTTTAATAGGGGAAATGACAATTTATGGTCCAAAGTATAAGGGGTGTGTGCCAGTCGAGGTCTGATGTTTCAATTTTGTCAATTTAGGGTCCAAAGTTGACAACGTTAGTCAGTTAGGAGTTTTTGGACGAAATTGCAAAGAAAATCTAGTTAAGTCACACTTGAACTTAACTGAAGTTTGTTTTGATTTTTCACCTGGGTTTTAAGTCATTTCACACACACCTTATACAATGGACCCTAAATTGTCATTAACTATTTTTATTATACACTCCAATAATTTTAATTAATTAAAAAAAACTAATAAATAAAAAAATGAGCAAATAATAATATTAAAAAAGTTCACCACCTATTCTCTCACCTTTGCCATAAAAAATAAATTGAAATGAAAAGGTAGAAACAAGAATTGAGAAAATAAAAAGTAAATCTAATTAACCTAAAAAATGAAAATGGTAAAACAAGAAAAACAAAATGAAAACCTAAAAACTACTTACCTCCCCAAACACCCTTCTTCAGTTCTTCTTCCCCAATCCATTTCCCCCTTTCCCGTCAGACCATACCACCCAACCTCCCCCCCTCCCTCCTCCCTCAATAGTCACAACCTCCCTTTTTCCCTTCTCTTTAATTTATCCCTTCAATCCACAATATCATCAATCTCTTATCAAATGGAATCCGCCATCTACACACTGCCAAAAATTACATCCTCATCAAGAGATTCATCAACACCAGTATCATCAGTTCTTCTTCAGACTCGTTATCTCGTTTACCTCCCATCAACACCATCGCCGGTGCCACCGAAATGTGATTTTGATTTTGCCCAAAAAATAATTTGACTTACAGTTTGAGTTTTGACTTGGGAAGAAATGGGGAATCTGTAATACCCGAAATTTTCCCTTATTAATTTTTATTTTTGGATCTTTTTTTTATTAATTGGTCCAAGTGAATTAAAGAAAGTATTGGGCTTAAGTGATTTAGTTTAAATAGAAAAGCCCAAGTCATTATTTGAGAGGAAAAGGAATCCTTTTTAGTTAGGGATTTGAAAACCCTATAATATATAAACTCTTTAGATACCCTAGACCTCTTTTATTTGTGAACGGGAAAAAGGTAACGCAGAGAAAGAGTGAGAGACGGGCTGAGAGAAAAGAAAGAGAGAAAGAGAGAAAGAAAGAAAGAAAGAAGGAAAGAAAGAAAGAAAGAAACGCAGAGAGAGAAAAGAAAGAAAGAAAACGCAGAGAAAGAGAGACCAGGGCAGAGAAAGGAGAAGAGAGGGTGAAGGTCGGAACCGATCAAGAAGGTAAACCCAAATTTCCATAAGCTTTTCTTTTTCTCCATGATTTCGATCGATAGCAAACAATGATCAATGAAACCCTAAATATTATGATCAACTAGGGTTTGGTAATTAGGGTTTTAAGAGGAAAAGTATAAGTGCAGTGTGTGCGTGTGTGGTGAAGACAGTGTTTGTTGTGTGTGTTTGAGTGTGTGTTATGAATAGTGATTTTTGGTGTATGAAACTATATTATTAAAAGTGAGAATTAGGAATTGATCCTAGAAACCCTAGGAGTATTTTGGGTAAACTCTAGGAGTATTTTGGGTAAACCCTAGTGGTATTTTAGTAAACCTAAAAGGGTATTTTGGGTGTAAATATAATTGGGTAATATGAGAACCCTATAACGAATATTAACCTTATTTGTTTACTGTTTTAGATATAGACGAGTCCAGGGGATAGAACACTTTGGCACGGGAGGACGTTGGAGTGGTAAGAATTGGGTTTTGTTTGGTAAAGGCTACATTGCAATGATGTATAACCTTTTGGGTAGAGTACCCGTACTTCCTGTTGTAACACCTATTTTGGATAGTATTGGTGTTTGTAAATTTGTAAATGATGTTTGTAAACCTTATGGTTAAACCTTTCTTTTGAAGTGGTTTGTAAAGTTTGTTTAAAGTTAAATGAAGTCTTTGAACTTCAAGTGTTGATTTTGTTAAACTTTATGAAAGGATATTTCGAAAAAATTTCTAAAGTGTTTTATAACGTCTTTCAATCGTGTCCCGAGCGTGGGGCCAAGTAGGACCACGGGTCTGAGGCGCGACAGCCATGGTTGAGGGTTGCTATGATTTTTGATGAGTTTGAAGTTTTGAATCTGGTTTTAGATAAGGGTTTTAAAATGGATGTTGGTGGCTGTGTTGATGGTTTGTTGTGGGCGTTTGTTTTTAGGCGATGGCGGGTGGTAGTTTTGTGGGCGGTGGCGGGTGATGGTTGAATGGTGTCTGATTGGTTTTTTTTTTTTTTTTTTTTGTGTGTATACATGGAGGTTGATGGTGGT
This sequence comes from Campanula takesimana, assembly GCA_026119855.1. Classification (NCBI taxonomy): domain Eukaryota; kingdom Viridiplantae; phylum Streptophyta; class Magnoliopsida; order Asterales; family Campanulaceae; genus Campanula; species Campanula takesimana. The sequence goes on from JAOWBW010000302.1 coordinate 702,113, forward strand.
TGTGAGATGGTGTGGGGTTTAGAAAGGCTGCCGGTGGGTTGAAAAGAAGACATCAAAGAAGAAGATGAGGGACTAAATTATCTGAGAAAAGTAGAAAAAAATATTGATTTATAAACATAATTTAACTTTAGAGAAAAATACCACCTAGTCCCTCATTCTAAGCTAAACTAACACCTAATCCAACTTGATATTTTCTTTGACCATCTAGTCCAGGCGCTTATTTTATTTTTTATTTTTTTTTTGAAAAATGTGCATTTGTTCTTGGAATAACTGTAAACTTGTTGTGGAAGAACAACTGTGAACTTGTTCATGAAAAAATTGTATTTTTTTTTGAAAAATGTGAATTTGTTCTTGGAATAACTGTAAACTTGTTTTGGAACAATTGGGAATTTGTTCTTGAAAAAAAAATGAAAAATGTGAATTTGTTCTTGGAATAACTGTAAACTTGTTCTGGAACAACTATGAACTTGTTCTTGAAACAACTGTGAACTTTTCTTAATTTTTTTTTTTTTTTTGGAAAAATGTGAATTTGTTGTTAAGAGATGTTAATTTGTTCTTGTAGAAAATGGGAAGTTTTTTTAAATAAAGAATGATTATTTTTTTCAAAAAAAAATAAAATTGAAACCAGAAAATGGCCGCCGGTCGCCGTAAAATGGTCGCCGGTAGTGGTCGCCTGAAAATGGTCGCCGGAGGTGGTTGGGAAGTTGGGATGGGTGGTCATGGTGGTTGGAGAGAGTCAGAGAAAATGATCGAGGGAGTGTCATTAATGTAATTTTTAATTATTTATTAAGGGCATGAGTGTCCTTTTATTATCCCTGGGACTAGGTGGTAATATTGCAAATTCCTTGTCCTAGGTGGTAATTTTGATTAGGATCAGGGACTAAATGGTAGTTGCCCTTAACTTTAGCTCTTAATTATTTGGATATTATTGTTTTCCCCTTTGTTGTTTTGATATTATTTTTTGTGGGGTCAGATGGGATAATTAAATTGTCGGGATGATCATTGTAATTTTCAAAGAAGCTTGTTGCGTTTTTCATCCATTTTCGTTTTTACGGGCTAACCAAAATACACCCGATTGCAACAAAAATACATATTCAGCAACCAAATTATAACAAACACAAATGGGATAACCAATTGAAATATGACGACAAACTCAGGTAACGAAATCACAATATTCCCTTAAATAAAGAAGAAAGCTTTGGTAATTTCAAATTCTTTAGCTTTACCTATCTATCTTCAATAAAATTAGGGGAAATGACAATTTAGGGTCCAAAGTTTGGGGGGTGTGTGCCAATAGGGGTCTGATGTATCAATTTTGTCAATTTAGGGTCCAAAGTTGCAAAAGTTGTGCAGGTTAGGGTTTTTTAACGATTCTGTTAACGGAATCCAGTTAAGTCACACGTGTTTTGACATGGACTTAACTGGAGTTTGTTTTGATTATTTGCATGAGCATATTGTCATTTCAGATGGAGAAAATTAATAAAAAAAATGAAATATTAAATTTTACTACTTTTTTATATTAAATTAACCAATAATTAAGACGTCATTTACCGAAAATATTTTTTCAAGAAATACAGTAAAAATATTTATTTCATTAGAACCACTATAAAATAAAAAGTATAATTTTAAAAAAGGAAAAAGTGTAAAAAAATTATATTCCAAAAAAAAAAAACCCACTTTATTTTTTTAGAAAGAAGAAAGTGGGGATTTGGAAAAAAAAATTTCTGTGGTGGTGGTTAGTATTGTTTCATTATTAATATTGGTATTCCAATTATTTTATTTTATTCATAAAATTATTTTTTATTTTTATTATTAATTTTTTTGTTTATAACTTCATTATTTGCGGTTTCAAAAAAAAAACCACTTTAATTTTTTATTTGCTTATTATTTTATTTATTATTATTTTTGAATTAATTAAAATTATTCGAAAATATAATAATAAAAGTGAAAGAAAATTTAGGGTCAATTGTATAAGGGGTGTGTGAAATGACAGCCCAGGCGAACATCCAAAACTAACTCCAGTTAAGTTTTTCTGTTACTTAACTGGATTTTCTTTGCAACTTAGTTCAAAAACCCTTAATTGACTAACGTTGTTAACTTTGGACCCTAAATTGATAAAATTGATACATCAGACCCCTATTGGCACAACCCCCCCCCCCCCAAACTTTGGACCCTAAATTGTCATTTCCCCATAAAATTACCAACGTCAACAATAAATTGTGAGTAAAACTGAAGTTATAAAAATATGTTATAAAATTTTGCTTACAAACAGTGTTATCAACGAATGATTGGATATTAAGTTTGTAGAATCTACTACTCATTAATTTTAGGACTTTTTAGATTGAATAAATATATTGTGGGTTTTTGGGATATGAAAATTTCTTACAAGAGTTTTTTAGTATTTTTCCTTTAATTCAAAATCCAAGTCATTCTTGGTCAACTGCTTTGGAACTTTTATTTTATTTTGGAATTTTTTTTGTTACCCTGGCATTATTGCTCATAAATAGTTTGCAACTAATCGTATAATATTCACATATATCATTTTCGTTAAATTTTAAAGTAAGTCATGATTGTAGTCGAATTTGCCTACCCAAAACGTGGATTTAACGGGACAAATTCAAAAACATGACTTAGGACAAATTTGCATGTGACCCTAAGCGGGTGACATTTTAAAGGTATTTCCAAGTTAATTTGAAATGTATTTTAGATACATACGTTCATATATAATTATTGAGTAATGGGCTTGTTATACGTAATTTTGTGAGTTATTCGGTCATATTAACCCAATAATTATGAATTACTATGATTGATACCATGATTTTATTATCCAATGATACATAATTATCAAATTATTTGAGACACATGATGTGGTGAATGCTGACATTATTCCTAAATTGCACTTTAGTCAGAAGTACTAGTATAAATTAGGATTGGCAAGTGAAGGTGTGATGTAATGGGATGGGGGCATAAGAAAACACATGCACTCTTAGCTTAACTGGCTCTCCCTCCATCATCTTCATTTTTTACAAACAAATACGAAAAATCTCAGTGCCGGTGCATATTAACAAGATGACACTGCTTAACACTGGAATGAGCCGTGCATGAAATGGAGCCACTCGACTTGTAAGGCTTCTACACAAGCGGCTTTGGCCAAGCGGTGTACCGCTTGGGACCTCCTTTCAATCCCCCTCCCCCACATTCCCCAATAATTAAGTTCCACGTCCCACAAAAGTTTTTACTTAGGAGCTCTCTACAACAAGGTAGCCATCACAAACAGCGAAGACATGACTTGCTAATAAATGTATAAATTCTCTAGAATAAAGCATAAGCTTAACTTAAGATTTACAAAAACAACAAGACTATGTATTAAAAATATAAATATAAAAATATAAATTATAAACCTTAACTTGAAGGAAATTGAAATTGATTCTTGTTTAGGTTGTTCATCAGTAGTAGCATATGGAGCTTCAAAAGAAATTGGACCATTCAGGATCAACAAAACTACTTCCTCTCGCTATCTCAATAAATACAGACTCCACTACACACAATTCATATGTTTTTTCCTACTACTAAAACTCAAAAATGGACATTCATTTTGGGTGGGTGGGACGGAGGGAAAACAAATCAAAATTGATTTTAACTATAACCCATATGCAGAGTTTCGGGCAGCATAATATATGGAGCCATGGCCATTTGGGTAACAAGTTTATATTTAGGACTCGCAGAAGCGTTTGAATCTGATGAGCAAAAAATCACACCACAAAATAGCCATGCCATACTCAACAAAGTGATGTAGATGTAGATTGTTTCCCAAAGAGGTAATCTTCATATCGATAAGTAGAAAATTCAGTCGAGAAATAAAGGCAAGAGTCACACAGGTAGTATCAAAATGAAAATGCTTGTAAAATAGTACTAGTTACAAAAGGCTATGAATATGATTTTCTAGCCACCTCGAACTTCTCTTCTGGTGGCATCATGAAGCAGCTTGATGTTTACTAACTATCCCCTGATGAAACAATTCCTCACTGACAGCTGCAATGGCATCACATTTCTTTAGTAACAGTGACAGCGGCACACGTAACGCATGAACAAGATGAATAAACAAACAAATAAATACTCCCTCCATCCCATAACAAACGTCCCATTACCTCAATTATCCGGTGAAACTTTCGTTAACGGAGCGATGTCCAGAGCCTCCTTTTTCTTCAAATAGAAACAGCAAATTGCTATATTCTCCTCTTCTTTATCAACGTATTCATTGATTAGAAATCGGGTGGGGAGAGAGTTGTTCTTCCATGTAAAGAACAAGTCCCGCTTCCAACATTTACTGCCATCATCCAGTTTGAATGGCGTCCTATGAGTCATCTTCCAACTTCCCACGTCCTTCACTTCTCTTTTAATGTTTGTCCCAACTCCTTTACTCGAAACTCGAGTTAATGGAGTGATGAAATACATCTTCTGGCCCTCTTGAAGAATACATGTGCCTGCAAAAAAAGTTTTGCATATTTTATTCAAATAATGAAATGTACTAGTTAGTGACAACAAAGATACATAACTTATCTTCTGAAACCAGTATCAAATAATGGAACGTACAAAATTTTACCCTCAGTGTTAAAAACTAAACAGAATCATCATAAACCCCAAAAACCACCCCACCACTACACCACCATCCCTCTCAAATCCAACCACCACCACCCTTTTCAAACCCCATTAGTCAATTATACAATCTCATGCTCAAAATAATTTAATCAGGAAAACACTAATCAAATAGTACACAATTTGATATGTTAATTGTTCAAAAACTTACTCCATAGATGATTAGGAGATGCATCATAAACGCTTTCCATCTTGACTGTGCCCTGGGGCAAACGAAAACTGCCAGTCTTCCATGGTCTAAGATAATCAACAATGAGCTGCTCTTGACTAGGCATAAAAACTAGACCAGGAGTGTTGAACCTCCTCCAATCTTCATCCTATCATAAGTAAAAAGTAAAAGAATTTAGTGACAAAAAATAAAACTCAATTTTTTTACTTTAAGCATGGCATAAATTTACCTCTCCTCTCCTACTGGATTCAGTTCTCTCTTGCTTCCATTCGGTAGCAGCCCCAACAACCTGTTTCAAAAATTAAAAATTTGACAAACAAGCACACATTAGCTCTCACAAATTAAGTACTCTCTCTGTCCCGGAACAAATGTCCCATGTGGTCAATCGAGCTCAAATTTAACCAACATTTATTGCTAAGTTATTTATCTTCATGAAATTTTAAAAATACTTGAGAATAATGTTTTTATTGATGTGTCAATAACCATTTTCAAAATTGTACGAAGATAATTAAATTTTCATAATTGTTTGGTCAAAAGTTGAACCATACACGACATTTATTCCGGGGCAGAGGGAGTAAAAAAAGAAACTAACAAATAAACAAACCAGAATCATATTATAACAAACCTCACGCTCTAAAACAGAAGTGATATGCGCTGGTATGGCCTTGAGCTTATGAAGCTCATGGATTAGTCGAATGTAACCGCGAGAAAGGACAGCGATCTTTACCATTTTTTCTATGTCAATCGCCTCCCTCTTTTAACTCCATTGTCAATCGATTTCATACATTCTGATGCAATGGCTTCCTCCAAAATTAGAGCTGCTCCCTCAACATCAGATCGACTTATGTTTTCTTTAAGGCCAAAAAGCAACTTTGCGTACAAAGCACTCCCTTGTGGGTTCCGCAACCCTTTGTTGAAGATTGATGTAACCACTCCCTGCATTACAAGGCAACTTGAAGTTCATTAGATCATATCCTGGAGACAATATGCTTAGTGGGTAGTTCAAAGCAGTATAAGAAGACTGTATAAAGAAGACAGTAAGAAGAAGAAGAAGAAGAAGAAGAAGAAGAAGAAAAGAGGCACGGCAACAATGTTTGTACTCACAACCGTGAGTTTTCTGACCGGTCTTTTGCTCAATATATACATCTATGTTAATACAAAGATAACTACTCTATATAAGGATAGAGATCAACCTAAATATTAGCATAGTACTACTTAGCCTATACACATACAAATAATATCTCCTAATCAATTAAAATAACATAGGAGATTACTGCCAAGAAGTTTTTTATTAATCTAAACTCGCTATCATAGTTATTAAAGGCCCTAGGCGCACCAAGGCGCAAAAAGTGTGCCCGGAGCCTAGGCGCAAGGCGAGCGCGCGCCCGGGTGACGATGCCCGCAAAAATGCCTTAAAATACTAAAAGTATAGTATACATTATACAACATCAAGATAAGCAATAAATCAAATGCAAGTAGTAAATCAAACATACATTATAAGTCATAAAAGAAACAAACATAAATAGATGTTCAAACAAGCATAAAGAGAAGTTCAAACGGAAGGACTCTAAGTCTAAATCCTATAAAATGATAATCAGTTGTTAGTTTGAAGGAGTTCCTGGTGATTGCTACTCTTATACAAAGTTATGGCGCATGTACATGAGAGAGTCATGGGAGAGGAAGAGTAATAGTCACGCATTAGGTTTTAATTACAATTTAATTGATGGTCAATTGTTGTGCCCGGAGCTAAGGCGCGCGACTTTAATAACTATGCTCGCTATTACCATTAGCGAGTTTAGATTTAATAAAAGAAATTAACTTTTCAAAAATAATAATAAAAAAAAAGGAATAGAGAACTCGCTATTCACAATAGCGAGTTTACGCGAGAAATTTATGAATTCGCTCCTAGCAGTGACGAGTTTCGAAAAATGGGTCATTTTGGCAAATAGTTTTGAAGGGTCGTCATTTTGAGAAATATTATTTTAAAAACGAATTATTTGAGAAAAAAATCGCAACTTGAGTTAGTAATGGTATGGAATATTATCATCGGAATTATAAACAATGAGAAAAAAACTGTACCTGCAGAATATTTTGGTCACAAAGTACGAAGTCAATCAGCATGTCAACATTGTCCCCAGTAAGTTTGTCCAACATCCTGTCAAAAAAAAAAAAATTAAAACAAGTCAAGCACACAAGAAAAATATAGATGCAGTCCTCAAGGTGTTTAAAGGTAATAAAGTACTACCCTTCAATGATTTTGAGTAAACGCTTTGTGAGTGCCTCCTTATCTGCAGAAGATGGAATTTCGGTATTCATCTACTCTATCTGCAAATTAAACACATACATCAGTCCAAACCATCATTCCAAATGCTTAATGCTTCTTATGCAGATTATATGCATAACCCACCCCCAACCTCACGTTGTATGGAATTGGTTTAGTGATTCGCTTAACATTGACTCTAGGTTTATACCTATCATGATCGCAAATACTGCACTTTGTATCATTTTCGGTGCTATTGCGATATAATTGGCAATCATTGATGCATGCATCTATCAATTGGAACCCCAACCCTATCTTCTTCACAATCTTACAAGTGTCATCCCAACTTTTAGCCATCTTATTATTTTCTGGCAGTAACTTCTGAATAAGGCTCCGTTTGTTTCGCGTAAAACAATTTCCGGAAAATGATTTCCCGTAAAATGTTTTCTGGAAATGAAAATGTTTTCCGGAAAATGACAACATATTTTTGGTTGTTTGGTAAATCTAAGGAAAATGTTTTACGGAAAATATTTTCATATAAAAAAAAAATTAATGAGGAGAAGAATTATTATGAGAAAAAAATTGAATGTGGGTGGAGATTTTGGGTTGGGGTGGGATGGGTGGTTGTAGGGGTGGGGGGGGGGGGGTGGGGGGTGGGGGGTGGGGAGGTGATCAAAAATAATTTTAATGAGTTTTTTTTTTTTTTTTTTTGGGTGGGGTGGGGTGGGGGTGGTGGGTGGTGGGGGTAGGGAGCGCGAATGTGGGAGTTGTTAGAAAATAGTGTGTAATAAGAGTAAAAAAAAATTGGTGGGGGGTGGGTAGGGTGAGGGGTGGGGAAGGGCCGTAGGGTGGGGGTGGGTGGTGGGGGTAGGGGTGGGGTAATGGGGAACGGGGGAGGTGTTCAAAAATAATTTTAATATGAGTGATTTTTTGATTTTTTTTTTTTGGGGTGTTGGGTGGGGTGAGTGCTGGGGTAGTTGGGGGTGGTGGAGGTGTTCAATTTTTTTAATATGAGTGAAAAGAAGTTTTTTTTTTTTGGTGGGGTGGGTGCTGGGGTAGTTGGAGGTGGTGGAGATGTTCATTTTTTTTTAATATGAGTGAAAAGTTTTTTTTTTGTTTTTTTGGGTGGGGTGGGTGCTGGGGTAGTTGGGGGTGGTGGAGATGTTCATTTTTTTTTTAATATGAGTGAAAAGAAGTTTTTTTTTTTTTGTTTGGGTGGGTTGGTATAGGGTGGGGTTGGGGTGGGTGCTGGGGGTGGTGGATAGGATGGATGAAGAGGGTGGTGTTAGAGGTGTAGTGGGTAGGGTGGGGTTTGATGGAGAGTTGGGTGTGAGTGAGAGAGTTAACATTTTGCGGAAAATGACTTAGTAAAAATCTGTAAGTCATTTTACTTAGAAAAGAGGGAAAACCATTTTTTGGAAAATATTTTCCTCATTTTCCGGTGCGTAACAAACACCGGAAAATGGGGAAAACATTTTCCGGAAGTTATTTTACGCGAAACAAACGGAGCCTAAAGTCCATAAATTGGTTGTAAGTTCTCTCACTCACATTACCCTCCGTCTTTATGTTCAAACACTCTGCAGCAGCCTCTAGAATTGATGGCTTGCTGCACTCAGAAACACGCTCACGTGCAGCATTTAAAATATCTAACCACTCTTGCACTACTTTAGTCGGTTTCTCAGCCGTAGCCACTGCAGGATCCCAAACAAAATCTGGCCCTGCAGCATCCATAGCCATATCAATCATATTAGGAACACGTTCATCACATTCATAGACTGCCCTGGTTGATCTCCAACTGTGGGATGAGCACCAGGTTAAGAAATCCTATCAGACTCATCTACCCATTCACCCTAGGATACCCACACTTAATCAGGTTTATAACCATGCTTATACAGGTGGGTGTATAATTCATGTTCATGCACAAACTTAACATTGTTGCACCCAAGACGAGGTCTCTTCACACCTCTATTAGAACTAGTAGCACAGGGACACCTTATATGACCTTCTATAAGATGCTCTTTCCTAGACTTTGCATACTTTACAAATTCCTCCAAGCCATGTCAAAATTCCTCAGCAACATTTCCACTTCCACCTAAACGCCGATACATCCAACTCCTATTTTTATTTGACATTTTAGTAATTCAAGTAATCCAAGCACAAGTTCCGGATAATGATCAATTCAGAAGCCTAGAATTGGAAACAAACAAAATTTAGTATATTCTTACACATTAAAATGACAGCCAACGGTTTAATGCGACAAGTAGCATAACAAAATCTTTTCTAGTAATATTTTAGAGAGAAGCAGTCAAGTAAGAGCCAATACTCCCTCCGTCCCAAAATGATATTCATTCTTTTTCCACTGTTGTTGCGAATGAACTTTTTGAGCATTAGTTTTAGATTGATTTAATTGTCCTAATGAAAATCTAAAATTTGTTATTGATAGTATCGTTGATGGTGTATCAATAACAAGTTATATATTTTCATTAGAACAATTTAATCAACTTAGTATTATTGCTCAAAGTTCATTCGCTATAACAGCGAAAAAAGTATGAATATCATATTGGGACGGATGTAGTATAAAACTAACATGGCTATACTTTAAGCCTTGTACTACTGGCTTCAAATATGCTCTTAATAAATAATACAAAGTCTAGTGCTTCATATTTAAAGCAGATACTCAATATTCACACTAACATTATATATATTAGTACCAAAACTAATATTATATATAAAGCACTGACTCTTATTCAATACAAGTTCACTGAATAATGTTGATTGTGCTAGAATTTAGAACAGGAAACAGCTCTATTATACACTAGTAACTGCAAATACGATTACAAATTGTAGTATCAGACACGATACAATAGTCAAAACAGCAGGGAAGGAAGTATCACTTTGTATGCAGCTGGAAGCTAAATCGGAGCCAAATAAAAGCCCAATCGAAGTAAAATCATAGAAAATTGAAGAAAACTTAGGGTTTGAACGTTCTACATGTAAAAGAAAAGAGAGAGAGAGAGAGAGAGATGTTGGAGCATCAGTTGGTTATGTGACTTTTTAAAACTGAGGAGATCGTCGAGTCGACCCGATCGGTTCACCGGGATCGCAATCTCATCTTTCCCAGTTAACGGAACACGTGTCAGCATCAGTTGGTTATGTGACTTTTTAAAAGATTTTACTATTTTTTATCCATAACTTTTAAATTATTTATATTTCTAATTTTGCATTTGACTTATCAACGTTTATAAGAAATGTGCTCATTTTTTATATCATTTGTACAAAGAAAAAATTGCATCAAATCAATTATTTTATTTGAAAGTGCGATATTTATTTTGGGATGCACTAAAAACGAAAGTGTGATATTCATTTTGAGTTGGTGGGAATAAATATGTTTTCTTGAAAAATAAAATTAGTTAAGGCCTTCACTCTCTATTTTACGGTATAAATATGAAGATATGTATTTGGTTTATATGGTTTCAATCATGCTCCCTTAAATTCATTTCTTGTTTGGATAAAACATTTTTTGTGAATGAATTTCACGTTGCGGCCCTCAAAGAGTGAGGGAAACCAAAGGAAGATAGCCCTCGAACAATACCAACACTAGCACAAACACCGGTACCACAGCACGACCAATGAGAATACCCTCATCCACTTTGACCTTAGATTCGTAATGTCAATCTCGTAACATGCTTAAACTATTATGACTTACATCTCCTCTTTTCTATGGAGGGAGCGATCCACTAGTATCCCGATTGGATCCTACACAACATCCACGTTTTATCAATGTAACTCGAAGACTAGGCATGCGAACGTCGTGTTGGTGATACAGTGGTGTCACATCATGGCCGCAACTAGAGGTCAGAATTATAAGACGGTGGGAGACATGGTGGAAGACCATGGGGTGTCAATATTACGGTTTAAGACAGTGGCGCCACCGTCTTCGACAACGCCATTGATAGAGGAGGCTGCTGGTGGTGGGGTTTAGTGGAGAGGAGAGATGAAATGATTTGTAAACAAAAATAATAATTTAACCTTTAAAATAAATATTAACAAAGCTTATTAATATATCCAACCCTCGTAACCCGTAAAAGAAACTTTACTAAGATTATTGACAATAAGCATAATTGAAGCATGCATTTTAAAAATAAGAAAAATACTAAAAAAAATATACTTAGAAATAAGAAACCGACTACTATATACTTATACCCTAAACCATAAACAATACTCTAAACCCCAAAACTCTATGAATGCCCTCAACACTAAATTTAGCTGCAAATTCAATATTTGTCTCTAAAGTTGGCAACAATTCTAATATATGTCTCTGAATTTAACCACAGATCTAATATCTATCTCCAAAATGAGCTACAAATTCAACATATGTATCTAAATTTCGATACAAATTCACAATACGCCTCTAAATTTACCTAGAGATTAAATATGTCTTTGAATTTAGCTACAGGTAAAGAATATGTCTCTAAATTTAGCTACAGTACAATATTTGTCTCTAAGTTCAGCTACAGAATCAAAATATGTCTCTGAATTTTGCTACATCTTTAATATTAGTCTCTAATTTAAATAAAACATTAAAAAAAATAAAAAAAATCTCTACTTTAGCTACAACATAAAGTATGTCTCTATTTTGGCTACAGAATCAAAATACGTATCTAAATTTAGCTATGCATCTACTTTTGGTCACTATAGTTTGCTACATATCCATAGTATGTCTCTGTTTTGTCACTACATTAGAGACATATTCTATTTTGTCACTATTTTGTCGCATAATTAGTGACACGTGTGTTTTGTAGCTATTTCGTCACAAAATTTTATAGTTTATATGTAGCTAAATTAGCTACAGTATTTGCCTCTATTTTTCCGCCCATGTTTTTCAGTTCCCTTGTGTTGAATGTGCTCTTTGTGTTTAATTAATATATGAATCATTTCCTTTCGTAAAAAAAATACTGAATCTTCACTTATCTAATTAATTTAATAGAATTTTTATTAAAAAAAAACTCAAATTTGTTTTCTCATGATATGTGAAAAAATAATACTCTATCCGTCTCAATTGAAATTGCGAAATGTTGATAAATATTGTCAACTTAATTTCACTTGACGAAGTAATTATGGAAAACTTGATACCGTAATGAAAATATAAAAAATGTTATTAATTCATCATTAAAAATAGTATCAATAATAATTATTAATTTTTTATTAGAACTATTAGTTTTAACATATTCTTGGTCAAAATATAATTATGTTATCATTTTAGTCAATATTTTACAATTTCAAATAGGGCAGAGGGAGTATTAATAATAGCTTGAGTGGGCATCAAATACTATAGCATGAAAATAATTAAATTGTCATTAGACACTGATCAAAATTCAATGAATTTGACAAAACATTAAGATGCAATATTATCATCAATCATCAATATATAATATTAAAGCGGAATCAAATGTTATTCATAGAGCGCGTCACGTGGCTTTATGGCATGGAATTTCACGTGGTGCCGTGTGATAGGATAGCAAAAGCCTGCATGTAATTCATTCTAAATTTTAAAAAGCTAATTAAAAAAAATCTAGGTTACAAAAAATATTTTCCTTATTACAAATACTTTCGTTTCCTCAATATGAACGAGATTTCCGAAAAAATATTTTAAATGCCATGTTTAAAACATAATTTTTGAAGTTGATTTGTAATTTATTTCATAAATATTTAAATTTAATAATTATATCAATCCTTAATCTTGAACTAATACCATCTAATAGCGGGGGGCAATCATAATAGTGTTTTAATTTCAAAGCAAAAACAACATATTTAGTCCAAATATATTGAATTTTAATAATTTTATTATGAAGACCTTAAACTTTTGAAAATAACTCCCTAAAAAATCAACGTAGTTGTAGTTAGGAGTAGATAAGAGGATTTTGGTTATTTTAATAATTTAAAATGGTATGTAATTGAAACATACTATTTTTTTTAAAAAAATAAGGAATTCATTTCTAATGTGATTTCATTTAGATTAATTGTTCTTTCCCAATTAACGTTTTCTTTTACCATCTAGAGATAATAGTATTCTTTTTTTCTTTTTCGTTTTTACTTTTGAATATAACATTTTTTTAAAGGACTTTTGAAGATAGCATTAGATATCATCAATTGTATGTGACGTCAATTTAAAATTTGAATTTGAAACATCATAAACAAGTTATATTGATTTTATTTTTTTACAAATATTTTTATTAACGTGTACTGCATGTAACCAATTATTATATACCATGTCGCAGTATTGAACGAAGATTCTTTTTACCTGAAGGTTCTTTTTACCACCTCACTTTCAGATTTGTTTTAAATGAGTTGCAGTTCTCTTTGATACATATTGTTTTTTTTTTCGATATCAATTTGATTATATTGTTACCCTTCCGTACAATAGACTAGCAATTTCATTTTCAAATCTGCATTTTATATTTCAAGTTTGATATCGGATTGCTTCTAAATATTTCTTTTAGATCGTGTTGGAGTCAATATTACCAAAATCATATAATTTTCTTATTGTATATTGCAATGTCCCAGCTCATATTATCTCCAACAAAAGCATAATCAAATGCCATTCATACAACGAGCCACGTGGCTTTATTACATGGAATTCCACGTGGCGACGTGTGATAGGATAGCAAAAGTCTGCATATAATTCATTTTAAATTCAAAAAGCTAATTAAAAGAAAAAAGAAAATTAATCTTGATTACAAAAAATATTTTCCTTATCACAAATACTTTCATTTCCTTAATATGAACACGATTTCCGAAAAGATATTTTAAATGTCATGTTTAAAACATAAATTTTAAAGTTGATTAATATTTTATTTCATAAATACATAAATTTAATAATTATATCAATGCTTAATCTCTAACTAATAAAATTCTACCATCTAATAGTTGGGGACAAACATAATAGTGTTTTAATTTCAAAGCAAAAACAGCATATTTAGTCCAAATATATTGAATTTTAATATTATTATTACGAAGACCTTAAACTTTTGAAAATAACTATCTAGAAAAATCAACGTAGTTGTAGGTACGAGTAGATATAAGGATTTTAGTTAATTTAATAATAAAAAATAGTATGTTATAATAACATATTGTTTTCTGAAGAAATTAAGAAATTCATATATAATGTGATATATATTTAGATTAATTGTTCTTTCCCAGTTAACATTCTCTTTTACAAAAATGAGCAAATAATAATATTAAAAAAGTTCACCACCTATTCTCTCACCTTTGCCATAAAAAAATAAATTGAAATGAAAAGGTAGAAACAAGAATTGAGAAAATAAAAAGTAAATCTAATTAACCTAAAAAATGAAAATGGTAAAACAAGAAAAACAAAATGAAAACCTAAAAACTACTTACCTCCCCAAACACCCTTCTTCAGTTCTTCTTCCCCAATCCATTTCCCCCTTTCCCGTCAGACCATACCACCCAACCTCCCCCCCTCCCCCCTCCCCCAATAGTCACAACCTCCCTTTTTCCCTTCTCTTTAATTTATCCCTTCAATCCACAATATCATCAATCTCTTATCAAATGGAATCCGCCATCTACACACTGCCAAAAATTACATCCTCATCAAGAGATTCATCAACACCAGTATCATCAGTTCTTCTTCAAACTCGTTATCTCGTTTACCTCCCATCAACACCATCGCCGGTGCCACCGAAATGTGATTTTGATTTTGCCCAAAAAATAATTTGACTTACAGTTTGAGTTTTGACTTGGGAAGAAATGGGGAATTTGTAATACCCGAAATTTTCCCTTATTAATTTTTTTTTTTTGGATCTTTTTTTTTATTAATTGGTCCAAGTGAATTAAAGAAAGTATTGGGCTTAAGTGATTTAGTTTAAATAGAAAAGCCCAAGTCATTATTTGAGAGGAAAAGGAATCCTTTTTAGTTAGGGATTTGAAAACCCTATAATATATAAACTCTTTAGATACCCTAGACCTCTTTTATTTGTGAACGGGAAAAAGGTAACGCAGAGAAAGAGTGAGAGACGGGCTGAGAGAAAAGAAAAAGAGAAAGAGAGAAAGAGAGAAAGAAAGAAAGAAAGAAAGAAAGAAAGAAAGAAAGAAAGAAGAAAGAAAGAAAGAAAGAAGCGCAGGGAGAGAAAAGAAAGAAAACGCAGAGAAAGAGAGACCGGGGCAGAGAAAGGAGAAGAGAGGGTGAAGGTCGGAACCGATCAAGAAGGTAAACCCAAATTTCCATAAGCTTTTCTTTGTCTCCATGATTTCGATCGATAGCAAACAATGATCAATGAAACCCTAAATATTATGATCAACTAGGGTTTGGTAATTAGAGTTTTAAGAGGAAAAGTATAAGTGCAGTGTGTGCGTGTGTGGTGAAGACAGTGTTTGTTGTGTGTGTTTGAGTGTGTGTTGTGAATAGTGATTTTTGGTGTATGAAACTATATTATTAAAAGTGAGAATTGGGAATTGATCCTAGAAACCCTAGGAGTATTTTGGGTAAACTCTAGGAGTATTTTGGGTAAACCCTAGTGGTATTTTAGTAAACCTAAAAGGGTATTTTGGGTGTAAATATAATTTAGACGTGTCCAAAATCTAACCGGAACCGGCTAACCGGAGGTTTTTTAACCGGTCAAAACCGGTCAAACCCGGCTAACCGGTTTACCGTGAACCGTCTCAACCGTCAACCGTATTTTCAAGGTTCGGTTAAGGTTAGTCCATTTTGATAACCGTCAACCGGCAGTTATAACCGGGAAGCTAACCGCCGGTTCAACCGTCTATACTAACCCTCAGTTTCTTACCATTTTCAAGTTAGTTTTAAGAATTACAGTCAGTTTTTTTTAACAATTTCAGTCAGTTTTTTAACGATTTCAGTTAGTTTTCTAACAAAATTGGTGTTTTTATTTCATTTTCAGTTAGTTTCTTAATGATTTTTAGTCAGTTTTCTAACAAAATCCTAAAAAACTGTTTCTTTTTAAAAAAAAAAAAAAAAAAATTGAAAAAGTCTCATAACCGGGTTAACCGGCAAAACCGGCTTAACCGGTTTAACCGTTAACCGGATAACCGTAACCGGATGTGGCGGTTAGAAGGTTACTCCACGGTTAGGGATTACCGGTAAAATTAACCGGCGGTTATAACTGGCTAACCGGCGGTTAACCGGCATGGACACGTCTAATATAATTGGGTAATATGAGAACCCTATAACGAATATTAACCTTATTTTTTTACTGTTTTAGATAAAGGCGAGTCCAGGGGATAGAACACTTTGGCACAGGAGGACGTTGGAGTGGTAAGAATTGGGTTTTGTTTGGTAAAGGCTACATTGCAATGATGTATAACCTTTTGGGTAGAGTACCCGTACTTCCTGTTGTAACACTTATTTTGGATAGTATTGGTGTTTGTAAATTTGTAAATGATGTTTGTAAACCTTATGGTTAAACCTTTCTTTTGAAGTGGTTTGTAAAGTTTGTTTAACGTTAAATGAAGTCTTTGAACTTCAAGTGTTGATTTTGTTAAACTTTATGAAAGGATATTTCGAAAAAATTTCTAAAGTGTTTTATAACGTCTTCCAATCGTGTCCCGAGCGTGGGGCTAAGTAGGACCACGGGTCTGAGGCGTGACAGCCATGGTCGAGGGTTGCTATGATTTTTGATGAGTTTGAAGTTTTGAATCTGGTTTCAGATAAGGGTTTTAAAATGGATGTTGGTGGTTGTGTCGCGACCCCGACCCCGCGGGCCCGGAGTACGCGAGCTGGACGTCGACTTAAACAATAAACTCTAAAATAATGAAGATAAAAATTTCTTTTTATACCAAAAGATGATAACACAAAGTTTTGAAATCCAACTTGAACAACAAACTATAAACTAGTGTAAGCTCCATAAGCTTACACCAAAAATAATAAAATATACAAATTCTAATGACGTCAAGTTTGGTACAACTATTCCCAAAAAAAGGTTACACATTTATGTAATGTAAACCCACCAATAACAACTTGCCCCAAAAGCTCAACCCTCGCGACGTCCTCCTCGTGATCAGCGAGTCTAATCCTTTCCTCCTGGGGGGGTTAAGGAAAAGCAAAGATAAAAGAAAGGGGGTGAGATAAATCTCAATAAGTTACCAATGCAACTACATGACATGTTATGATGCAATAAGCAATAAACAATAATAAATATCACTTAGCACATAGCATTTATCAATTAACAGATAGCAGCGGAAATAAACAAGTAACAAAGGATATTAGCCAATGTTTCCCACCTGATATAACCAAATAAAGGTCGCTGCGCAGCTTCAATAATCAACAATCAACATCTTCATAGTAGCATGAAAGCTGAAGAGAAAACCCCCGGTACCGGAACCAATAATAATAATGGGACAGTGACACACAGTCAAAGCCCAAAACCAATAGCTAAAATGCTCACAAAGGGGCTAGCTCATCTCACATCCAAGGTCAATCTGGAGGAGGGGAATAATGGGGCAAAACAATGGTCAACATCATAATGGACTTGTCTTGTGCCATCATAATGTTTCGCATCGCTCAAACACGACACAAATACCAGCTGGACTTTCAAGTAAAGGCTAAGTAATAAAATACTAGCACGATAAACAACCATTGATTCCAAAGTAGGGAATCATTCCAATTAATCACCAAAAAGATGAACCGATCAAATACACATCATAAAAGTGCTTCAACATTCCCACACAATAATTAATCAAATCCCATATCACATTTATTCACAAAGGAACCAATTTCAAAACTAGAGTATCCCACAATGTTTATTTAAGTTAATTAGAGTGACACCCGAAGTCTATGCCTAATATACAACCCAAGCCTAAACCAAACAAAGGGGATTGCAAGGAGACAAGGGCGGGCGGGCGCCTAAACAGGGGCGGGCGGGCGCCAAACCAAGGTCGGGCGGGCGCCCAGGAAGGTTCGGGCGGGCGCTCACTTGCAACAGAAGGTTAGTCGAACGAATTGGCCATGTAGGCGGGCGCTTGGGACATCACGAGCGGTCGCCCGGAACACCACAGGCGGGCGCCCGATGAGGAAATCTGGGTCGGGAAAGCTGCTGGGTTCATCAAGAATTCCTCACCCATTTCAAACATCAACAAAATCAATACTTCCAAAGAGTGTAGTAATGAACCAAAACGCCATACAAGCTTATAAGGGAACTAAACAACACCATCTATTAACCCCAAACAAGATTTCAAACCCAACATTCACAACAATCACCATTTTTAACCAAGAACCAAAATAAATTCCAAATAAATCCCAAACTCAATCAAACATCAAATGTATCAACTAAAGCATTATATAAACATGAAATGAACACTTTAGCATAAAAATGGGGGAAAAGCAACTTACCCGGATTTTCTCAAAGTTGACGGAATTCGAATATGTTTGGTTCTACGCGATCCTATCGACGATCTAAACACATTTCATAAAATGAGCAATAAGAAAAGATGAGAGGAAGAGGATGAAAATGAAGAGAGAAGGGAGAGGAAAAACTTACCCTTTTCTTAGAGAGAGAGAGAGAGTTGGCTGGGAATGGGAGTGAGGATGAGGGAGAAGAGAGGGAGTAGGGAGAGGATTATTTTCAAAAACTTACACTTAGACCCCCTCCTCTACTAACTACACAACTCTAATACTTCCTACTAACAACTAAGACCAAATAATACTACACTAGCACAAATGACCCAAATAAAATGCTAGACATAATTTATTATGAAACATAAAATGCACACATAATTATTAATTAAATAAATAATTCAAATAATTAATTAAGTCATAACTAAATAATCAAATATTTATTATTAGAAACTAGGGACGGGTTTTCGGGTCGTGACATTCACTCCCCCTTAAAGAAAATTCGACCCAAATTTTAAAGATACTTACCCGAGTTAAAAAGCCACGGATATTTCCTCTCTATCTCATCACGAAGCTCCCACGTCGATTCCTCAACATTATGATTCCTCCAAAGAACTCTAACCAACGCAATGCTCTTGTTTCTCAACTCTTGGACTTTGGCATCAAGAATTCGAACCGGTCGTTCCTCGTAAGTCATATCAGGCTCTATATCCTCCGGCACCCTCGGTAACACGTGAGATGGATCATGAACATACTTCCGAAGCATAGAAACGTGAAAAACATTATGTAACCGGTCCAAAGAAGATGGTAATGCAAGACGATATGCTAGAAGTCCCACCTTCCCCAAAAACCTCAAATGGTCCAACAAACCTCGGAGTCAATTTACCCTTTTTTCCCGAACCTTCGGATACCCACCTTCGGCGATACCTTCAAGAACACGAAGTCTCCGGTCTGAAAACTAAGATCTCGTCTCCGATGGTCAGCATAGCTCTTCTGTCGACTGTGGGCCGTCTTCAATCGATCCCGAATAATTTTAACCTTTTCCACCGAGTCCTGAATCATGTCAACACCCCAAAGTTTTGCTTCCCCAACCTCGTCCCAACAAATAGGTGACCGACATTTCCTCCCATACAAAGCCTCATACGGTGCCATCTGTATACTCGACTGATAACTATTATTGTAGGCAAACTCTGCAAGCGGTAGATGGGTATCCCACGAATCTGGAAAGTCAACTGTGCAAGCTCGTAACATATCCTCGAGAATCTGAATGGTTCTTTCAGACTGACCGTCAGTCTGAGGATGAAATGTTGTGCTAAACCTCAAATCGGTACCCAAAGCCTTCTGTAACGCTTGCCAAAATCGGGATGTAAACCTGGGATCTCTGTCTGACACAATACTAACTGGAACACCATGTAATCTGACAATCTCATGAATATACAAATTCACAAGTTTCTCCATCGAATAGGAAATGTCAATGGGTAAGAAATGAGAAGATTTAGTCAACCTGTCCACAATCACCCAAACTGCATTGAACCTCCTTCTAGTCCTGGGTAGTCCGGTTACAAAATCCATCGTAATGTGTTCCCATTTCCATTCTGGAATCTCCAACGGTTGAAGTAGTCATGCGGGTCTCTGATGCTCGGCTTTGACCTGATGACAAGTTAAACACTTCGATACGTACTCAGCTATTTCCCTCTTCATACTGTTCCACCAAAACTGTTGTCTCAGATCTTGGTACATCTTCATGCTACCCGGATGAATAGTGTATCTCGATTTGTGACCCTCATCTAAAACTTGCCTCTTTATTCCATCAACATCGGGCACGCACAAACGACCACGGAAAGTCAACACCCCATTCGAACCAATAGTAAAATCCTCGAAATTCTTCTCTTTCATTTTAGTCATTATTTTCACCAACTCCGGATCTTCTTTCTGAGCATCCTTTATCCTTTGAATTAGGGTCGGAGATACCCTAATATTCACAAAAATCGCCCCACGTCTCGATTCGCGAGGACACCAATCTCGAACATCCTCAAGCATTTTCCATTCTCGAACCATCATCGAAGCCACATAAGATTTTCTACTAATCGCATCGGCGACCACATTCGCTTTCCCGGGGTGATAGGATATCTTACAATCATAATCTTTCAAAAGTTCCATCCATCGACGCTGTCGGTTATTAAGCTCCTTCTGAGAGAAAAGGTACTGCAAACTCTTATGATCCGTGAAAATTTCAAACTTCGCCCCGTAAAGGTAGTGTTTCCACTTCTGAAGAGCAAATACGATAGCCGCCAATTCCATATCGTGCGTCGGATAATTCTGTTCACTCGGGCTCAACTTCCTCGAAGCATAAGCAATTACTTTCCCATTCTGCATTAAAACACAACCCAAACCCTCTTTCGAAGCATCACTGTAAATCACTAAGTCGTCGTTCCAATTCGGTAACGCAAGAATCGGTGCGGTGGTCAATCTCTTTTTCAACTCCTCAAAACTGTTGTTACATTTTTCAGCCCACACAAACGGAGCGTTCTTCCGGGTCAACTGAGTCATCGGTTTAGCAATCCGCGAAAATCCTTCTATAAACCTTCTGTAATACCCGGCTAAACCCAGAAAACTTCTGATCTCGGTCACTGTCTCGGGTCGCTTCCAATCCACTATGGCTTCTATCTTTGAAGGATCCACAGAAATCCCATCTTTAGAAATAACATGACCCAGAAATGAAACCTTCTCGAGCCAAAATTCGCATTTACTAAACTTCGCAAACAACTGCTCCCTCGCAAGAATGGATAAAACTGTCCTCAAGTGTTGCTCGTGCTCCTTCGAGATTTAGAGTAGACAAGAATGTCGTCGATGAAGACCACCACGAACGAATCAAGATAAGGATGGAAAACCCGGTTCATAAAATCCATAAACACGGCAGGTGCGTTAGTCAACCCAAACGGCATAACTAGGAAGTCGTAGTGACCATAACGAGTGCGAAAGGCAGTCTTCAGAATATCCTCCGATCGAATCTTCAACTGATGGTACCCACTCCTCAAATCAAGTTTAGAAAACACCACGGACCCTTGAAGCTGATCAAATAAATCATCAATGTGAGGTAGAGGATACTTGTTCTTCACTGTAGCTTGATTCAGCTTTCGGTAATCAATACACAATCTCAAAGAACCGTCTTTCTTCCGTACAAACAAACCCGGTGCTCCCCACGGGGAAACACTAGGGCGGATAAACCCTCGATCAAGCAACTCTTGCAACTGAACCTTTAGTTCCTTCAACTCTGCTGGAGCCATTCTATACGGTGCTTTCGAAATCGGAGCCGTACCCGGCAAAAGGTCTATACAAAACTCTATCTCACGATCGGGAGGCATATCATATTCGGAAGAGAAAACATCGGGAAATTCCCTAACTACCCGAACACTTTCCAAACTAGAGGATTCTTTCCTAGTATCAAGCACACTAGCCAAATAACCCTCACTACCATTATGCAATAATCTCCTAGCTTTCACATAGGAAATCATACGAATATTCCTACCCAAAGGCATAGCCTCGAAAACAAATTTAGGCATATTGGGAATAGAAAAAGTAACAACTTTTTTTACGACAATCAACAGAGGCATAAAACTTGCTCAACCAATCCATACCCAAAATAACATCAAAGTCTTGAATCGGAAGGACTACCAAGTCCGCACACAAGACACGACCACATATAAGCACATCACAAGCACGAAATACTCTATCGGTCACCAAACACTCTCCCATGGGAGTTGACACCTCTAACACATAGGGCAAAGACTCAGATGCAGCATTTAACAAAGAAGCAAATTGCACAGAAATGTAAGAATGAGATGATCCTGGTGTTGGTGTTGTATGCTCTAGGCACGTTTTGTAAAACGATTAATGTTATTTATATTAAATATATTGAATGTTTGATTATTATATCCTTTGCATGTTTATTATAATAATCCCCGTCCCTGATAATTATGATTAATTGTTAGTATAAGTTTAATGGATAATCATATGATGATTATGGTGTATGGGATACAATTAAACTTATGGGTATTTGTTGGAGACCAAATACTGGACTGACCCATATGAGATTTATGTCATGGTCACAATGTCATAATTAAGTCTCATATAGTTATATTACTGGAATCTTTAGACCTGAGATTATCACAGTCTTCCACTTAATGAACATTACGTTTGACATATTCAACCGTTACCCCTAATTGGGTAGCTATAAAGAATGTGATTGGCGTAATCGGATTCATGTAGGGAAAGGTAATAAATCAAGAAAGGATTTGTTCCTCGTAAGAGAGAGATGTCAAGCTTTGGCCACTCGAAGAATGGTGTTGATGAAATGCATGGCCGTGCTCAAATAAGATTTGTACTATCAATACATTCTGGATCGAGAAAGCATTGAACATTGTAAGTTGACCATTGACCATGGCTTACGTTCAATAGACATCGTGAAACAAAGAGATTGTAATATGTTCTATAAAGGATTCACGAACTTATACAAGTTATATTAATTGGGTAGTCATGATGGCTTGCTAGAGTCCGCTCATGATTTATGAGCACAAATGTGTTTTGGCTCATTGCCAACTTAATATAATCCTATGGGGTCACACACAAAAGAACGAATTATATAAAAGGCTAAAATCAGGATTCTGGTGGTGCTCGGCCGAGCACCTCATAAGACTCGGCCGAGCATGTCCATCAGAAGGTCAGATTGTTTTGGAGCAAGGTGCTCGGCCGAGGACCTCAAAGGACTCGGCCGAGCAGGCCCTGTTCGGGCCCAATAACTGATTTCGTGTTGTGACGGGTTTTAACCTATTTCTCCTAAAAGGTTTAGGACTAATAAGTATATAAACTCCTAACAACGACCTAATCAGTAGAGATTGATTCCATATCAATTAGAGAGCCTCCAAGAGAGAGAAAAATAAGTTCTTCTTCTTCCTCAAGAACAAGAACATTGATTTTTATATAGCCTTCATAATAGAAATAGTTTCTATTGGGTCTAGCAATCCGTTCAAGAATCGTTCTTGAAATTCGTTCGCGTGTGGATAAACATAGAGGGCGTTGGCATCAACTCCTTCAAAGTTCGTGATCCAAGTTTTGCGGTCGTTCCTACGTTCGTGATTCGAAGAAGCGCGAAGAACAAAGATTGAAGATCTCAGAATTTTAAAGCTCTGTCACGGTTAGTGTTCTAAATTCATCCTCATATTAATTTAATCATCGTGATCGGATCTAGGCTTTTGGGTTTTATTCCGCTGCGCATGTTTGCTCAAAACCCAACACCTGGATCTACTAACGTACGTGCGCTCACACTAGATATAGAAACAATACCTCCAATCACTGAGGGATCATCTGTGGCTTGTTGTTGATTCATAGCAAATACCCTTCCTTGGACCTTGGGCTTCCCTGCAGCATCTCTTTTCTGACCCTGTGGAGCACCAGCTCCTACCCCTGTCGGTTGACCC
The DNA here is from genome assembly GCA_026119855.1 of Campanula takesimana. Lineage (NCBI taxonomy): Eukaryota > Viridiplantae > Streptophyta > Magnoliopsida > Asterales > Campanulaceae > Campanula > Campanula takesimana. The sequence goes on from JAOWBW010000302.1 coordinate 726,046, forward strand.
CTGCCTCTAGTACAATCCCTTGCAAAATGCCCCATTTGACCACAATTGATACACTTGCCCTGTTTCTTCCAACACCGGTCCTCTGAATGGCCTTCCTTTTGGCAATAGGAACAAAGTCTCCTATGTTGGTCCCCTTGGTTCCCGGCAGTAGTGCCCGGGTTCCTTGGGATTGGTTGCCCTCGGGACTGAGATTGTCCCCCAAAATTACATCGGTTATCTGAATGGGTTTGTGGCCTGCTCTGCCCTCCCTGCTTGCTAGTGTTAGTCACCTCGACTTTCTTCTTATGCTCCCCTATATCTTGCTCGATCAAGTAGGCTCGATCCACCGCATCCTGATAAGTTTGAATCATTTGTGCTATAAGTTGAGTCCGGATGGAAGTCTTCAAACCCCGGATGAATCTCATAGCTTTCTGTTCTTCGGTCCTCACAAGATAGTCACAATACCGGGCTAATTCTGTGAACTTAGCCGAGTACTGTGCTACCGATGACAAGCCTTGCTCCAAGCTTAGAAACTCGATCTCCTTACGGTTCTGGTCAACTAGAGGGATGAAATGCTCCTTGAACACCCGTACGAACAATTCCCAAGAATAAGGGACAAGAGTGGCATCCCAACTAGCTTTGAGTGTCTTCCACCAGTGTTCCGCGGCCCCTACCAATTTATAAGCCACAAACCGGACCCTATCCTCGTCCGTGCACCCAAACACATCATAAATTTTCTCCATAGACTCAATCCATAGTTCGGCCTTCTTCACATCGGGCTCACCATCGAACTCCTTTGGTTTTAGTTTCAGAAATTGTTCCAACCCGTAACGTGGAGGTGCCACATGCTCCTCTCTTGGCCCTTGGTCGTGAATTGCCTTCATGGCCGCCTCAAACATGCCTTGGAACATAGCACGGTTCTCTTCCCGAAGATCATTCTGATTCTGAGCCCCACTAGAACCTTCACCCGTTCTTCTTCTAGCCATTGTGAATAATTACCTGCATAAAACATCAACCGTTACTCACTCCGAACACAACTACCCTCCTAGGTCATACTAGTCCACCTAGACTTATACTTAGAGCTAAACCATAGCTCTGATACCAACTGTCGCGACCCTGACCCCGCGGGCCCGGAGTACGCGAGCTGGACGTCGACTTAAACAATAAACTCTAAAATAATGAAGATAAAAATTTCCTTTTATACCAAAAGATGATAACACAAAGTTTTGAAATCCAACTTGAACAACAAACTATAAACCAGTGTAAGCTCCATAAGCTTACACCCAAAATAATAAAATATACAAATTCTAATGACGTCAAGTTTGGTACAACTATTCCCAAAAAAAGGTTACACATTTATGTAATGTAAACCCACCAATAACAACTTGCCCCAAAAGCTCAACCCTCGCGACGTCCTCCTCGTGATCAGCGAGTCTAATCCTTTCCTCCTGGGGGGGGGGTTAAGGAAAAGCAAAGATAAAATAAAGGGGGTGAGATAAATCTCAATAAGTTACTAATGCAACTACATGACATGTTATGATGCAATAAGCAATAAACAATAATGAATATCACTTAGCACATAGCATTTATCAATTAACAGATAGCAGCGGAAATAAACAAGTAACAAAGGATATTAGCCAAGGTTTCCCAACTGATATAACCAAATAAAGGTCGCTGCGCAGCTTCAATAATCAACAATCAACATCTTCATAGTAGCATGAAAGCTGAAGAGAAAACCCCCGGTACCGGAACCAATAATAATAATAGGACAGTGACACACAGTCAAAGCCCAAAACCAATAGCTAAAATGCTCACAAAGGGGCTAGCTTATCTCACATCCAAGGCCAATCTGGAGGAGGGGAATAATAGGGCAAAACAATGGTCAACATCATAATGGACTTGGCTTGTGCCATCATAATGTTTCGCATCGCCCAAACACGACCCAAATACCAGCTGGACTTTCAAGTAAAGGCTAAGTAATAAAATACTAGCACGATAAACAACCATTGATTCCAAAGTAGGGAATCATTCCAATTAATCACCAAAAAGATGAACCGATCAAATACACATCATAAAAGTGCTTCAACATTCCCACACAATAATTAATCAAATCCCATATCACATTTATTCACAAAGGAACCAATTTCAAAACTAGAGTATCCCACAATGTTTATTTAATTTAATTAGAGTGACACCCGAAGTCTATGCCTAATATACAACCCAAGCCTAAACCAAACAAAGGGGATTGCCAGGAGACAAAGGCGGGCGGGCGCCTAAACAGGGGCGGGCGGGCGCCAAACCAAGGTCAGGCGGGCGCCCAGGAAGGTTCGGGCGGGCGCTCACTTGCAACAGAAGGTTAGTCGAACGAATTGGCCATGTAGGCGGGCGCTTGGGACATCACGGGCGGTCGCCCGGAACACCATAGGCGGGCGCCCGAGGAGGAAATCTGGGTCGGGAAAGCTGCTGGGTTCATCAAGAATTCCTCACCCATTTCAAACATCAACGAAATCAATACTTCCAAAGAGTGTAGTAATGAACCAAAACGCCATACAAGCTTATAAGGGAACTAAACAACACCATCTATTAACCCCAAACAAGATTTCAAACCCAACATTCACAACAATCACCATTTTTAACCAAGAATCAAAATAAATTCCAAATAAATCCCAAACTCAATCAAACATCAAATGTATCAACTAAAGCATTATATAAACATGAAATGAACACTTTAGCATAAAAATGGGGGAAAAGCAACTTACCCGGATTTTCTCAAAGTTGACGGAATTCGAATATTTTTGGTTCTACGCGATCCTATCGACGATCTAAACACATTTCATAAAATGAGCAATAAGAAAAGATGAGAGGAAGAGGATGAAAATGAAGAGAGAAGGGAGAGGAAAAACTTACCCTTTTCTTAGAGAGAGAGAGAGTTGGTTGGGAATGGGAGTGAGGATGAGGGAGAAGAGAGGGAGTAGGGAGAGGATTATTTTCAAAAACTTACACTTAGACCCCCTCCTCTACTAACTACACAACTCTAATACTTCCTACTAACAACTAAGACCAAATAATACTACACTAGCACAAATGACCCAAATAAAATGCTAGACATAATTTATTATGAAACATAAAATGCACACATAATTATTAATTAAATAAATAATTCAAATAATTAATTAAGTCATAAATAAATAATCAAATATTTATTATTAGAAAATAGAGACGGGTTTTCGGGTCGTGATAGGTTGTGTTGATGGTTTGTTGTGGGCGTTTGTTTTTAGGCGATGGCGGGTGGTAGTTTTGTGGGCGGTGGCGGGTGATGGTTGAATGGTGTCTGATTGGTTTTTTTTTGTTTTTTTGTATACATGGAGGTTGATGGTGGTTGTGAGATGGTGTGGGGTTTAGAAAGGCTGCCGGTGGGTTGAAAGGAAGACATCAAAGAAGAAGATGAGGGACTAAATTATCTGAGAAAAGTAGAAAAAAATATTGATTTATAAACATAATTTAACTTTAGAGAAAAATACCACCTAGTCCCTCATTCTAAGCTAAACTAACACCTAATCCAACTTGATATTTTCTTTGACCATCTAGTCCACGTGCTTATTTTATTTTACCACCTAGTCCCTCAGAATTATTAAATCCCGAAACTACCCCAACTATAAATAGAGCCCTACCCCCTCCACCTCTCACAAATACACCTACTCCCTTTCTCTACTTTCTCTCTCTTCTGGCAAGCCTCCTCTCACTACTTTCTCTCTCTACAGACAACCCTCCGCTCCCCCTCCTCCGCCGACGCTTCCCCTCCTCCTCTGGCGACCTCCATCTCCATCAGCCGTCCTCCACCGACGCTTCCCCTCCTCTGGCGACCTCCTTCTCCATCAGCCGCCCCTCCCCTCACCATTACCGTCCCAATCTCCGGTTGTCTTCTTCATCTCCAAGCACCTCAATCCGGTAAGATCTGTCCAAATCCGGCGACCCTACCTCTAACAGTTACAAGTCGTAGCCCGATCTATTCCTCTTTGCGCAGATCAACCAAAACTCACACCGATCAATCAAGGTCCGCTTAGATATGCCGGTTGTTGGTCTTCTGCTTAGATCGGCTTGAACTGTTTTAGTTTGTTTCTGATTTAACTGTACTGGTCTGTGAAATGTACTCTGTAGATGCTCTTTACGGTCTATTGGAGTTTGTTAAACCAAACATCTCCCTCCCCTCTTCCCCATTTCTTGATGTTATTAATGGCTCGATAATTGCTTCTCTAAGTTGAACTTTTAGTAACGCTAAGAGTTATGATGGTCATAATTATGCTTGCATATCTTAAGTCAGAATGCGATGTTGCCGTCCAATTTATGTTGTGTGGGTTCTTGGTATACTTTGTGTGTTTAGTGGGATTGTAAAGACGAGTATGTTTATTCTATTATCTGATTGTAGAATATTATATGACATATAGATTAAGTTGTTCCATTTTTTATTTTTTCCTTTTTAGTCATAGGTAATATTGTTGGAAGAGTTGGTGATGAGGGATAATGACTTTGTTTGCAGGTTTTGAAGTTCTAAGTTACTTTCTTTTGTTCACTGTTTTTGTTTGAAATAACTGGTAGTGGATGTCTGTAACAACTTAGTAAGTGATTCACGGAATAACTGCTATGTTCACATTTCTTTCTTGGAACAACTGTAAACTTTGTTTTTGGAACTTGTTTTGGTAATAGCTGTGAACTTGTTTGTGGAATAACTGTAAACTTTTCTGAGTACATCTATCAGAAGAGAAATACACATAAATGAAGGATACTTAACAATGTGGTGGTGATAACAAATGTTGCATTTGGTTATCTTAGGTCAATAAATAAATAAAATGAGAAAATTATGTTTTTCTTTTTGCAATAACTGTGAAGTTATATTACAAATAACTGTACTTGAACAACTGTGAACTTACTGATTAGTTCACAGTTGTTTTGGTCGCCAGAGTTGATCGTGTCCTTAGTTTAGTTGACAACTATGAACAACTGTGAACTTGTTTTAGAACATCTGTAAACCTGTTCTTGGAACAAGTGCGAACTTACAATTGCGAACTTGTTTTTGGAACAAGTGCGAACTTGTTATTGGAATAATTGCGAACTTACAATTGTGAACTTGGTCTTGAAAAAAATAGTAATTTTCTTTTTTTTTTGAAAAATGTTAATTTGTTCTTGGAATAACTGTAAACTTGTTGTGGAAGAACAACTGTGAACTTGTTCTTGAAAAAATTGTATTTTTTTTTTGAAAAATGTGAATTTGTTCTTGGAATAACTGTAAACTTGTTTTGGAACAATTGTGAATTTGTTCTTGAAAAAAATGAAAAATGTGAATTTGTTCTTGGAATAACTGTAAACTTGTTCTGGAACAACTGTGAACTTTTCTTGTTTTTTTTTTTTTTTTTTTGGAAAAATGTGAATTTGTTGTTAAGAGCTGTTAATTTGTTCTTGTAGAAAATGCGAAGTTTTTTTAAATAAAGAATGATTATTTTTTTCAAAAAAAAATAAAATTGACACCAGAAAATGGTCGCCGGTCACCGGAAAATGGTCGCCGGTAGTGGTCGCCTGAAAATGGTCGCCGGAGGTGGTTGGGAACTTGGGATGGGTGGTCATGGTGGTTGGAGAGAGTCAGAGAAAGTGAAATGATCGAGGGAGTGTCATTAATGTAATTTTTCATTATTTATTAAGGGCATGAGTGTCCTTTTATTATCCCTTGGACTAGGTGGTAATATTGCAAATTCCTTGTCCTAGGTGGTAATTTTGATTGGGATGAGGGACTAAATGGTAGTTGCCCTTAACTTTAGCTCTTAATTATTTGGATATTATTGTTTTCCCTTTGTTGTTTTGATATTATTTTTTGTGGGGTCAGATGGGATAATTAAATTGTCGGGATGATCATTGTAATTTTCAAAGAAGCTTGTTGCGTTTTTCATCCATTTTCGTTAATTTTTTTACGGGCTAACCAAAATACACCCGATTGCAACAAAAATACATATTCAGCAACCAAATTATAACAAACACAAATGGGATAACTAATTGAAATATGACGGCAAACTCAGGTAACGAAATCGCAATATTCCCTTAAATAAAGAAGAAAGCTTTGGTAATTTCAAATTCTTTAGCTTTACCTATCTATCTTCAATAAAATTACCGACGTCAACAATAAATTGTGAGTAAAACTGAAGTTATAAAAATATGTTATAAAATTTTGCTTACAAACAGTGTTATCAACGAATGATTGGATATTAAGTTTGTAGAATCTACTACTCATTAATTTTAGGACTTTTTAGATTGAATAAATATATTGTGGGTTTTTGGGATATGAAAATTTCTTACAAGAGTTTTTTAGTATTTTTCCCTTAATTCAAAATCCAAGTCATTCTTGGTCAACTGCTTTGGAACTTTTATTTTATTTTGGAATTTTTTTTGTTACCCTGGCATTATTGCTCATAAATAGTTTGCAACTAATCGTATAATATTCACATATATCATTTTCGTTAAATTTTAAAGTAAGTCATAATTGTAGTCGAATTTGCCTACCCAAAACGTGGATTTAACGGGACAAATTCAAAAACATGACTTAGGACAAATTTGCATGCGACCCTAAGCGGGTGACATTTTAAAGGTATTTCCAAGTTAATTTGAAATGTATTTTAGATACATACGTTCATATATGATTATTGAGTAATGGGCTTTGTTATACGTAATTTTGTGAGTTATTCTGGTCATATTAACCCAATAATTATGAATTACTATGATTGATACCATGATTTTATTATCCAATGATACATAATTATCAAATTATTTGAGACACATGATGTGGTGAATGCTGACATTATTCCTAAATTGCACTTTAGTCAGAAGTACTAGTATAAATTAGGATTGGCAAGTGAAGGTGTGATGTAATGGGATGGGGGCATAAGAAAACACATGCACTCTTAGCTTAACTGTCTCTCCCTCCATCATCTTCATTTTTTACAAACAAATACGAAAAATCTCAGTGCCGGTGCATATTAACAAGATGACACTGCTTAACACTGGAATGAGCCGTGCATGAAATGGAGCCACTCGACTTGTAAGGCTTCTACACAAGCGGCTTTGGCCAAGCGGTGTACCGCTTGGGATCTCCTTCGGGAGGTCCCAAGTTCAATCCCCCTCCCCCACATTCCCCAATAATTAAGTTCCACGTCCCACAAAAGTTTTTACTTAGGAGCTCTCTACAACAAGGTAGCCATCACAAACAGCGAAGACATGACTTGCTAATAAATGTATAAATTCTCTAGAATAAAGCATAAGCTTAACTTAAGATTTACAAAAACAACAAGACTATGTATTAAAAATATAAATATAAAAATATAAATTATAAACCTTAACTTGAAGGAAATTGAAATTGATTCTTGTTTAGGTTGTTCATCAGTAGTAGCATATGGAGCTTCAAAAGAAATTGGACCATTCAGGATCAACAAAACTACTTCCTCTCGCTATCTCAATAAATACAAACTCCACTACACACAATTCATATGTTTTTTCCTACTACTAAAACTCAAAAATGGACATTCATTTTGGGTGGGTGGGACGGAGGGAAAACAAATCGAAATTGATTTTAACTATAACCCATATGCAGAGTTTCGGGCAGCATAATATATGGAGCCATGGCCATTTGGGGTAACAAGTTTATATTTAGGACTCGCAGAAGCGTTTGAATCTGATGAGCAAAAAATCACACCACAAAATAGCCATGCCATACTCAACAAAGTGATGTAGATGTAGATTGTTTCCCAAAGAGGTAATCTTCATATCGATAAGTAGAAAATTCAGTCGAGAAATAAAGGCAAGAGTCACACAGGTAGTATCAAAATGAAAATGCTTGTAAAATAGTACTAGTTACAAAAGGCTATGAATATGATTTTCTAGCCACCTCGAACTTCTCTTCTGGTGGCATCATGAAGCAGCTTGATGTTTACTAACTGCACGTATCTCGCCACTGATCCCCTGATGAAACAATTCCTCACTGACAGCTGCAATGGCATCACATTTCTTTAGTAACAGTGACAGCGGCACACGTAACGCATGAACAAGATGAATAAACGAACAAATAAATACTCCCTCCATCCCATAACAAACGTCCCATTACCTCAATTATCCGGTGAAACTTTCGTTAACGGAGCGATGTCCAGAGCCTCCTTTTTCTTCAAATAGAAACAGCAAATTGCTATATTCTCCTCTTCTTTATCAACGTATTCATTGATTAGAAATCGGGTGGGGAGAGAGTTGTTCTTCCATGTAAAGAACAAGTCCCGCTTCCAACATTTACTGCCATCATCCAGTTTGAATGGCGTCCTATGAGTCATCTTCCAACTTCCCACGTCCTTCACTTCTCTTTTAATGTTTGTCCCAACTCCTTTACTCGAAACTCGAGTTAATGGAGTGATGAAATACATCTTCTGGCCCTCTTGAAGAATACCTGTGCCTGCAAAAAAAGTTTTGCATATTTTATTCAAATAATGAAATGTACTAGTTAGTGACAACAAAGATACATAACTTATCTTCTGAAACCAGTATCAAATGGAACGTACAAAATTTTACCCTCAGTGTTAAAAACTAAACAGAATCATCATAAACCCCAAAAACCACCCCACCACTACACCACCATCCCTCTCAAATCCAACCACCACCACCCTTTTCAAACCCCATTAGTCAATTATACAATCTCATGCTCAAAATAATTTAATCAGGAAAACACTAATCAAATAGTACACAATTTGATATGTTAATTGTTCAAAAACTTACTCCATAGATGATTAGGAGATGCATCATAAACGCTTTCCATCTTGACTGTGCCCTGGGGCAAACGAAAACTGCCAGTCTTCCATGGTCTAAGATAATCAACAATGAGCTGCTCTTGACTAGGCATAAAAACTAGACCAGGAGTGTTGAACCTCCTCCAATCTTCATCCTATCATAAGTAAAAAGTAAAAGAATTTAGTGACAAAATATAAAACTCAATTTTTTTACTTTAAGCATGGCATAAATTTACCTCTCCTCTCCTACTGGATTCAGTTCTCTCTTGCTTCCATTCGGTAGCAGCCCCAACAACCTGTTTCAAAAATTAAAAATTTGACAAACAAGCACACATTAGCTCTCACAAATTAAGTACTCTCTCTGTCCCGGAACAAATGTCCCATGTGGTCAATCGAGCTCAAATTTAACCAACATTTATTGCTAAGTTATTTATCTTCATGAAATTTTAAAAATACTTGAGAATAATGTTTTTATTGATGTGTCAATAACCATTTTCAAAATTGTACGAAGATAATTAAATTTTCATAATTGTTTGGTCAAAAGTTGAACCATACTCGACATTTATTCCGGGGCAGAGGGAGTAAAAAAAGAAACTAACAAATAAACAAACCAGAATCATATTATAACAAACCTCACGCTCTAAAACAGAAGTGATATGCGCTGGTATGGCCTTGAGCTTATGAAGCTCATGGATTAGTCGAATGTCACCGCGAGAAAGGACAGCGATCTTTACCATTTTTTCTATGTCAATCGCCTCCCTCTTTTTAACTCCATTGTCAATCGATTTCATACATTCTGATGCAATGGCTTCCTCCAAAATTAGAGCTGCTCCCTCAACATCAGATCGACTTATGTTTTCTTTAAGGCCAAAAAGCAACTTTGCGTACAAAGCACTCCCTTGTGGGTTCCGCAACCCTTTGTTGAAGATTGATGTAACCACTCCCTGCATTACAAGGCAACTTGAAGTTCATTAGATCATATCCTGGAGACAATATGCTTAGTGGGTAGTTCAAAGCAGTATAAGAAGACTGTATAAAGAAGACAGTAAGAAGAAGAAGAAGAAGAAAAGAGGCACGGCAACAATGTTTGTACTCACAACCGTGAGTTTTCTGACCGGTCATTTGCTCAATATATACATCTATGTTAATACAAAGATAACTACTCTATATAAGGATAGAGATCAACCTAAATATTAGCATAGTACTACTTAGCCTATACACATACAAATAATATCTCCTAATCAATTACAATAACATAGGAGATTACTGCCAAGAAGTTTTTATTAATCTAAACTCGCTATCATAGTTATTAAAGGCCCTAGGCGCACCAAGGCGCAAAAGGTGTGCCCGGAGCCTAGGCGCAAGGCGAGCGCGCGCCCGGGTGACGATGCCCGCAAAAATGCCTTAAAATACTAAAAGTATAGTATACATTATACAACATCAAGATAAGCAATAAATCAAATGCAAGTAGTAAATCAAACATACATTATAAGTCATAAAAGAAACAAACATAAATAGATGTTCAAACAAGCATAAAGAGAAGTTCAAACAGAAGGACTCTAAGTCTAAATCCTATAAAATGATAAGCAGTTGTTAGTTTGAAGGAGTTCCTGGTGATTGCTACTCTTATACAAAGTTATGGCGCATGTACATGAGAGAGTCATGGGAGAGGAAGAGTAATAGTCACGCATTAGGTTTTAATTACAATTTAATTGATGGTCAATTGTAGGGATGGCAATTTGACCGAACCCGATCCGTTCCGAAGGCGTTTCGATCCGAAAATTTAGGGTTCAATTTGCAATTTTATGATCCGTTCGGATTTCGGGTCGGATTCGGTCAGTGCCTCTGATCCGATCCGACCCGATCCGACCCGAAATACATGTATACATAAAAAATTTCTAACTACCCCTCCTACTTTTAACATTTACACTACACCCCTACCTATATATACTAATATTAGGGTTACAGATCAAAAAACACGCCGCACAAAATGTCGTTCTCTTTCTCTCCTCTCCGCTTTTCTCACCGTTCGTTCAGCATCGTCGCCATCTCCGATCTCTGGTGCCGCCGCTGTCGCCCTCTCCAGTGCCGCCGCCGTCGCCATCTCCAGTGCCGTCGCTGTCTCCATCTCTAGTGCCGCCGCCGTCGCCATCTCCAGTGCCGCCGCCGTCGCCCCTGCAGCATCATCTCGACCGCCTACTCCCTTCCAAGGTAAAAGGCTTAACTCTAATCTCGGCTTTAACTCTATTTTCTCCAAACATTTAGGGCTTCAATTCAATTTCAATTTAGGGTTAAAGTTTACATCACTTTGAGATTTGGTTGTCTTTGATTCTGGAAAAATCAAATCTGGTACATATTTTTTTTTTTTTCTCACAATGATCGGATCGGGGCTCGGATTGGGGATGATCGGATCGGGTTCGGTTAGGGGTTTCTGAGATTCGGATCGGATTCGGATCGGTCCTGATCCGACTCGAACCCGATCCGTTGCCATCCCTAGTCAATTGTTGTGCCCGGAGCTAAGGCGCGCGACTTTAATAACTATGCTCGCTATTACCATTAGCGAGTTTAGATTTAATAAAAGAAATTATCTTTTCAAAAATAATAAAAAAAAAAAAAAAAAGGAATAGAGAACTCGCTATTCACAATAGCGAGTTTACGCGAGAAATTTATGAACTCGCTCCTAGCAGTAATGAGTTTCGAAAAATGGGTCATTTTGGCAAATAGTTTTGAAGGGTCGTCATTTTGAGAAATATTATTTTAAAAACGAATTATTTGAGAAAAAAATCGCAACTTGAGTTAGTAATGGTATGGAATATTATCATCGGAATTATAAACAATGAGAAAAAAAATGTACCTGCAGAATATTTTGGTCACAAAGTACGAAGTCAATCAGCATGTCAACATTGTCCCTAGTAAGTTTGTCCAACATCCTGTCAAAAAAAAAAAAAATTAAAACAAGTCAAGCACACAAGAAAAATATAGATGCAGTCCTCAAGGTGTTTAAAGGTAATAAAGTACTACCCTTCAATGATTTTGAGTAAACGCTTTGTGAGTGCCTCCTTATCTGCAGAAGATGGAATTTCGGTATTCATCTACTCTATCTGCAAATTAAACACATACGTCAGTCCAAATGCTTAATGCTTCTTATGCAGATTATATGCATAACCCACCCCCAACCTCACGTTGTATGGAATTGGTTTAGTGATTCGATTAACATTGACTCTAGGTTTATACCTATCATGATCGCAAATACTGCACTTTGTATCATTTTCGGTGCTATTGCGATATAATTGGCAATCATTGATGCATGCATCTATCAATTGGAACCCCAACCCTATCTTCTTCACAATCTTACAAGTGTCATCCCAACTTTTAGCCATCTTATTATTTTCTGGCAGTAACTTCTGAATAAGGCTCCGTTTGTTTCGTGTAAAACAATTTCCGTAAAATGATTTCCCGTAAAATGTTTTCTGAAAAATGAAAATGTTTTCCGGAAAATGACAAACATATTTTTGGTTGTTTGGTAAATCTAAGGAAAATGTTTTCCGGAAAATATTTTCATATAAAAAAAAATTAATATGAGGAGAAGAATTATTATGAGAAAAAAATTGAATGTGGGTGGAGATTTTGGGTTGGGGTGGGATGGGTGGTTGTGGGGGTGGGGTGGGGTAGGGGTGGGGTAGGTGGGGGGTGGTTGGGTGGTGGGGGTGGGGATGGTGATCAAAAATAATTTTAATGAGTTTTTTTTTTTTTTTTTGGTGGGGTGGGGTGGGGGTAGGTTGTGGGGGTGGTGGGGGTAGTGGGGGTAGGGAGCGCGAATGTGGGAGTTGTTAGAAAATAAGTGTGTAATAAGAGTAAAAAAAAATGGTGGGGGGTGGGTAGGGTGAGGGGTGGGGTAGGGCCGTAGGGGTGGGGGTGGGTGGTGGGGGTAGGGGTGGGGTAATGGGGAGCGGGGGAGGTGTTCAAAAATAATTTTAATATGAGTGATTTTTTTGATTTTTTTTTTTTTGGGGTGTTGGGGTGGGGTGGTGGGGTGAGTGCTGGGGTAGTTGGGGGTGGTGGAGGTGTTCAATTTTTTTTAATATGAGTGAAAAGAAGTTTTTTTTTTTTGGTGGGGTGGGTGCTGGGGTAGTTGGAGGTGGTGGAGATGTTCATTTTTTTTTTTTAATATGAGTGAAAAGTTTTTTTTTGTTTTTTTTGTTTTTTGGGTGGGGTGGGTGCTGGGGTAGTTGGGGGTGGTGGAGATGTTCAATTTTTTTTTAATATGAGTGAAAAGAAGTTTTTTTTTTTTTTTTTGGGTGGGGTGGGGTGGTTGGGTAGGGTGGGGGTGGGTGCTAGGGGTGGTGGATAGGATGGATGAAGAGGGTGGTGTTAGAGGTGTAGTGGGTAGGGTGGGGTTTTATGGAGAGTTGGGTGTGAGTGAGAGAGTTAACATTTTGCGGAAAATGACTTAGTAAAAATCTGTAAGTCATTTTACTTAGACCATCCACAATGGTTCAACAACCCATTTCCATTCAACACCCACTTTATCACTCCACCTCATCTTCTCTCTCCATCCACCTACTCATTCAACAACCCATCAACTTTTACACCTTCCAATGGCTTATTTAATACTTACCATTCAACACCCTCCCAACTCATCATCCTACCCCACCACTTTTATTTTATATCTTTTATTTTTATGATTAGTAAAATAATAATAATAAAAATTATTATTATTTATAATTAAAAAAATCACACTTAATTAATGATTTTTAATTGTAGGAAAAAAGATAATTACTTGAAATTTGGGTGTTGAAATGGTTATTATTGGAATCCATTTCACAAAAGAGAGGAGATTTTTTTTTGGTGTCGAAATCTAATGAAATTTGCATCTACTTATAGAGAAAAAAAAAATGCTGAATTTTGGTATATTTTTTTTTTTAAAAAAAAAAAAAAAGAAAAAGAAAATGCAAATAGAAAAAATGGGTGAGAAAATAAAAACCAACCAACCAGCGTCTGCCACGTGTCCGAATGAGGTTGGTTGGTCTGGGAAAAGGCCGCCACTAGCACGCCAGACTCGCCTAGCCAGCGCGTGGGATGCACGCGCCACGTCTGCGCCAATGGAAGCCCGACGCGTGTCAAATGGCTGGCCCACCTTTCTGCACCAACGCCTGTTGATCCCAACCAACACCCTCCCCCATTCAACAACTCATCCAACACCCCATTGCACCCCATCCACTTATTGACCACCATCCAACACCCAATTCAATAACCCATTGTGGGTGGTCTTAGAAAAGAGGGAAACCCATTTTCCGGAAAATATTTTCCTCATTTTCCGGTGCGTAACAAACACCGGAAAATGGGGAAAACATTTTCCGGAAGTTATTTTACGCGAAACAAACGGAGCCTAAAGTCCATAAATTGGTTGTAAGTTCTCTCACTCACATTACCCTCCGTCTTTATGTTCAAACACTCTGCAGCAGCCTCTAGAATTGATGGCTTGCTGCACTCAGAAACACGCTCACGTGCAGCATTTAAAATATCTAACCACTCTTGCACTACTTTAGTCGGTTTCTCAGCCGTATCCACTGCAGGATCCCAAACAAAATCTGGCCCTGCAGCATCCATAGCCATATCAATCATATTAGGAACACGTTCATCCACATTCATAGACTGCCCTGGTTGATCTCCAACAGTGGGATGAGCACCAGGTTAAGAAATCCTATCAGACTCATCTACCCATTCACCCTAGGATACCCACACTTAATCAGGTTTATAACCATGCTTATACAGGTGGGTGTATAATTCATGTTCATGCACAAACTTAACATTGTTGCACCCAAGACGAGGTCTCTTCACACCTCTATTAGAACTAGTAGCACAGGGACACATTATATGACCTTCTATAAGATGCTCTTTCCTAGACTTTGCATACTTTACAAATTCCTCCAAGCCATGTCAAAATTCCTCAGCAACATTTCCACTTCCACCTAAACGCCGATACATCCAACTCCTATTTTTATTTGACATTTTAGTAATTCAAGTAATCCAAGCACAAGTTCCGGATAATGATCAATTCAGAAGCCTAGAATTGGAAACAAACAAAATTTAGTATATTCTTACACATTAAAATGACAGCCAACGGTTTAATGCGACAAGTAGCATAACAAAATCTTTTCTAGTAATATTTTAGAGAGAAGCAGTCAAAGTTAAGAGCCAATACTCCCTCCGTCCCAAAATGATCTTCATACTTTTTCCACTGTTGTTGCGAATGAACTTTTTGAGCATTAGTTTTAGATTGATTTAATTGTCCTAATGAAAATCTAAAATTTGTTATTGATAGTATCGTTGATGGTGTATCAATAACAAGTTGTAGATTTTCATTAGAACAATTTAATCAACTTAGTATTATTGCTCAAAGTTCTTTCGCTATAACAGCGAAAAAAGTATGAATATCATATTGGGACGGATGTAGTATAAAACTAACATGGCTATACTTTAAGCCTTGTACTACTGGCTTCAAATATGCTCTTAATAAATAATACAAAGTCTAGTGCTTCATATTTAAAGCAGATACTCAATATTCACACTAACATTATATATATTAGTACCAAAACTAATATTATATATAAATCACTGACTCTTATTCAATACAAGTTCACTGAATAATGTTGATTGTGCTAGAATTTAGAACAGGAAACAGCTCTATTATACACTAGTAACTGCAAATACGATTACAAATTGTAGTATCAGACACGATACAATAGTCAAAACAGCAGGGAAGGAAGTATCACTTTGTATGCAGCTGGAAGCTAAATCAGAGCCAAATAAAAGCCCAATCGAAGTAAAATCATAGAAAATTGAAGAAAACTTAGGGTTTTGAACGTTCTACATGTAAAAGAGAAGAGAGAGAGAGAGAGAGAGATGTTGGAGCATCAGTTGGTTATGTGACTTTTTAAAACTGAGGAGATCGTCGAGTCGACCCGATCGGTTCACCGGGATCGCAATCTCATCTTTCCCAGTTAACGGAACACGTGTCAGCATCAGTTGGTTATGTGACTTTTTAAAAGATTTTACTATTTTTTATCCATAACTTTTAAATTATTTATATTTCTAATTTTGCATTTGACTTATCAACGTTTATAAGAAATGTGCTCATTTTTTTATATCATTTGTACAAAGGAAAAATTGCATCAAATCAATTATTTTATTTGAAAGTGCGATATTTATTTTGGGATGCACTAAAAACGAAAGTGTGATATTCATTTTGAGTTGGTGGGAATAAATATGTTTTCTTGAAAAATAAAATTAGTTAAGGCCTTCACTCTCTATTTTACGGTATAAATATGAAGATATGTATTTGGTTTATATGGTTTCAATCATTCTCCCTTAAATTCATTTCTTGTTTGGATAAAACATTTTTTGTGAATGAATTTCACGTTGCGGCCCTCAAAGAGTGAGGGAAACCAAAGGAAGATAGCCCTCGAACAATACCAACACTAGCACAAACACCGGTACCACAGCACGACCAATGAGAATACCCTCATCCACTTTGACCTTAGATTCGTAATGTCAATCCCGTAACAGGCTTAAACTATTATGACTTACATCTCCTCTTTTCTGTGGAGGGAGCGATCCACTAGTATCCCGATTGGATCCTACACAACATCCACGTTTTATCAATGTAACTCGAAGACTAGGCATGCGAATGTCGTGTTGGTGATACAGTGGTGTCACATCATGGCCGCAACTAGAGGTCGGAATTATAAGACGGTGGGAGACATGGTGGAAGACCATGGGTGTCAATATTACGGTTTAAGACGGTGGCGCCACAGTCTTCGACAACGCCATTGATAGAGGAGGCTGCTGGTGGTGGGGTTTAGTGGAGAGGAGAGATGAAATGATTTGTAAACAAAAATAATAATTTAACCTTTAAAATAAATATTAACAAAGCTTATTAATATATCCAACCCTCGTAACCCGTAAAAGAAACTTTACTAAGATTATTGACAATAAGCATAATTGAAGCATGCATTTTAAAAATAAGAAAAATACTAAAAAAAAATACTTAGAAATAAGAAACCGACTACTATATACTTATACCCTAAACCATAAACAATACTCTAAACCCCAAAACTCTATGAATGCCCTCAACACTAAATTTAGCTGCAAATTCAATATTTGTCACTAAAGTTGGCAACAATTCTAATATATGTCTCTGAATTTAACCACATATCTAATATCTATCTCCAAAATGAGCTACAAATTCAACATATGTATCTAAATTTCGACACAAATTCACAATACGCCTCTAAATTTACCTAGAGATTAAATATGTCTTTGAATTTAGCTACAGGTAAAGAATATGTCTCTAAATTTAGCTACAGTACAATATTTGTCTCTAAGTTCAGCTACAGAATCAAAATATGTCTCTGAATTTTGCTACATCTTTAATATTAGTCTCTAATTTAGATACAACATTAAAAAAAAAAAAAAAAAAAAAAAAAATCTCTACTTTAGCTACAACATAAAGTATGTCTCTATTTTGGCTACAGAATCAAAATACGTATCTAAATTTAGCTATGCATCTACTTTTGGTCACTATAGTTTGCTACATATCCATAGTATGTCTCTGTTTTGTCACTACATTAGAGACATATTCTATTTTGTCACTATTTTGTCGCATAATTAGTGACACGTGTGTTTTGTAGCTATTTCGTCACAAAATTTTATAGTTTGTCTTTATATGTAGCTAAATTAGCTACAGTATTTGCCTCTATTTTTCCGCCCATATTTTTCAGTTCCCTTGTGTTGAATGTGCTCTTAGTGTTTAATTAATCTATGAATCATTTCCTTTTGTAAAAAAATACTGAATCTTCACTTTTCTAATTAATTTAATAGAATTTTTATTAGAAAAAAACTCAAATTTGTTTTCTCATGATATGTGAAAAAATAATACTCTATCCGTCTCAACTGAAATTGCGAAATGTTGATAAATATTGTCAACTTAATTTCACTTGACGAAGTAATTATGGAAAACTTGATAGTCGTAATGAAAATATAAAAAATGTTATTAATTCATCATTAAAAATAGTATCAATAATAATTATTAATTTTTTATTAAAACTATTAGTTTTTAACATATTCTTGGTCAAAATATAATTATGTTATCATTTTAGTCAATATTTTACAATTTCAAATAGGGCAGATGGAGTATTAATAATAGCTTGAGTGGGCATCAAATACTATAGCATGAAAATAATTAAATTGTCATTAGACACTGATCAAAATTCAATGAATTTGACAAAACATTAAAATGCAATGTTATCATCAATCATCAATATATAATATTAAAGCGGAATCAAATGTTATTCATAGAGCGCGTCACGTGGCTTTATGGCATGGAATTTCACGTGGTGCCGTGTGATAGGATAGCAAAAGCCTGCATGTAATTCATTCTAAATTTTAAAAAGCTAATTAAAAAAAATCTAGGTTACAAAAAATATTTTCCTTATTACAAATACTTTCGTTTCCTCAATATGAACGAGATTTCTGAAAAAATATTTTAAATGCCATGTTTAAAACATAATTTTTGAAGTTGATTTGTAATTTATTTCATAAATATTTAAATTTAATAATTATATCAAACCTTAATCTTGAACTAATAAAATTCTACCATCTAATAGCGGGGGACAATCATAATAGTGTTTTAATTTCAAAGCAAAAACAGCATATTTAGTCCAAATATATTGAATTTTAATAATTTTATTATGAAGACCTTAAACTTTTGAAAATAACTCCCTAAAAAATCAACGTAGTTGTAGTTAGGAGTAGATAAGAGGATTTTGGTTATTTTAATAATTTAAAATGGTATGTAATTGAAACATACTATTTTTTTAAAAAAAATAAGGAATGCATTTCTAATGTGATTTCATTTAGATTAATTGTTCTTTCCCAATTAACGTTTTCTTTTACCATCTAGAGATAATAGTATTCTTTTTTTCTTTTTCGTTTTTACTTTTGAATATAACATTTTTTTTTAAAGGACTTTTGAAGATAGCATTAGATATCATCAATTGTATGTGACGTCAATTTAAAGGACTTTCAGATTTGTTTTAAATGAGTTGCAGTTCTCTTTGATACATATTGTTTTTTTTTTCGATATCAATTTGATAATATTGTTACCCTTCCGTACAATAGACTAGCAATTTCATTTTCAAATCTGCATTTTATATTTCAAGTTTGATATCGGATTGCTTCTAAATATTTCTTTTAGATCGTGTTGGAGTCAATATTACCAAAATCATATAATTTTCTTATTGTATATTGCAATGTCCCTACTCATATTATCTCCAACAAAAGCATAATCAAATGCCATTCATACAACGAGCCATGTGGCTTTATTACATGGAATTCCACGTGGCGACGTGTGATAGGATAGCAAAAGTCTGCATATAATTCATTTTAAATTCAAAAAGCTAATTAAAAGAAAAAAAGAAAATTAATCTTGATTACAAAAAATATTTTCCTTATCACAAATACTTTCATTTCCTTAATATGAACACGATTTCCGGAAAGATATTTTAAATGTCATGTTTAAAACATAAATTTTAAAGTTGATTAATATTTTATTTAATAAATTTAATAATTATATCAATGCTTAATTTCTAACTAATAAAATTCTACCATCTAATAGCGGGGGACAAACATAATAGTGTTTTAATTTCAAAGCAAAAACAGCATATTTAGTCCAAATATATTGAATTTTAATATTATTATTACGAAGACCTTAAACTTTTGAAAACAACTATCTAGAAAAATCAACGTAGTTGTTGGTACGAGTAGATATAAGGATTTTAGTTAATTTAATAATAAAAAATAGTATGTTATAATAACATATTGTTTTCTGAAGAAATTAAGGAATTCATATATAATGTGATATATATTTAGATTAATTGTTCTTTCCCAGTTAACATTCTCCTTTACCATCTAGAGATAATAGTATTTTTTTTCTTTTTTTTCTTTTTTTTTTTTTTACTTTTGAAGATAACGTTTTTATTTATTTTTTGTTTTGAAAGGACTTTTGAAGATAACATAAGATATCATCAACTGTATGTGATGTCAATTTGAAATTTGAATATGAAACATCTTAAACAAGTTAAATTGCATTTTTTAATAGGGGAAATGACAATTTATGGTCCAAAGTATAAGGGGTGTGTGCCAGTCGAGGTCTGATGTTTCAATTTTGTCAATTTGGGGTCCAAAGTTGACAACGTTAGTCAGTTAGGGGTTTTTGGACGAAATTGCCAAGAAAATCTAGTTAAGTCACACTTGAACTTAACTGAAGTTTGTTTTGATTTTTCACCTTGGTTTTAAGTCATTTCACACACACCTTATACAATGGACCCTAAATTGTCATTAACTATTTTTATTACACACTCCAATAATTTTAATTAATTAAAAAAAACTAATAAATACAAAAATGAGCAAATAATAATATTAAAAAAGTTCACCACCTATTCTCTCACCTTTGCCATAAAAAAATAAATTGAAATGAAAAGGTAGAAACAAGAATTGAGAAAATAAAAAGAAAATCTAATTAACCTAAAAAATGAAAATGGTAAAACAAGAAAAACAAAATGAAAACCTAAAAACTACTTACCTCCCCAAACACCCTTCTTCAGTTCTTCTTCCCCAGTCAATTTCCCCCTTTCCCGTCAGACCATACCACCCAACCTCCCCCCCCCTTCTCCCTCAATAGTCACAACCTCCCTTTTTCCCTTCTCTTTAATTTATCCCTTCAATCAGGGGCGGACCTGGCCTTGTGCCTGACGGTGCCGCGGCACCGGTAAAAACAAAAAAAAAAAAAAAAATTATACCTATGTAGGGATGGCAATTTGAGACACCCACGACTTCTCTCTCACAAATCGAAGGGTTAGAGAAGAAGCGAAGTGTGAGATGTTGAGAGTCAGTCAACGCATAAGCCAGAAATTTCTAGGGATTTCTAGAAAGATCTACTTACCTCTAGATGGAGGAGATGGAGAAAGTCCCAAAATTTGAAGATAGCTACCGGCACAGCCATTGAAGGGAAGAAGAGATAGAGAGAAGAGAAAGAAGCTGGAAACTAACGTTGAGAGAGAAAGAGATAGTTTCCAGCAAAAGAAGAAAAAAGAAAAAAAAAGGAGAAAAGTTAAAGGAAAAGAAAAAGTAAGGGACATAATGAGATGTTGGAAAAATTTGTCAATATATTTAGGGATTTTGGTTATCTAGGTTGTCTCTTTTGAGGATTTAAGCTGTCATTGTCATGTCTAATCCACTTACATCAAATATCTACTGTAAATTACTCCCTCTGTCCCGGTATTGCTCAAAACGCCCCCAAACCCCCGTGCATCTTAGTTTCCCGTCATTTTTTTAAAAAAATAGGCACCACCAAACTTAAAAACGTAGATCCACCACTGCCTTCAATCCACAATATCATCAATCTCTTATCAAATGGAATCCGCCATCTACACACGGCCAAAAATTACATCCTCATCAAGAGATTCATCAACACCAGTATCATCAGTTCTTCTTCAGACTCGTTATCTCGTTTACCTCCCATCAACACCATCGCCGGTGCCACTGAAATGTGATTTTGATTTTGCCCAAAAAATAATTTGACTTATAGGTTGAGTTTTGACTTGGGAAGAAATGGGGAATCTGTAATACCCGAAATTTTCCCTTATTATTTTTTATTTTTGGATCTTATTTTTTATTAATTGGTCCAAGTGAATTAAAGAAAGTATTGGGCTTAAGTGATTTAGTTTAAATAGAAAATCCCAAGTCATTATTTGAGAAGAAAAGGAATCCTTTCTAGTTAGGGATTTGAAAACCCTATAATATATAAACTCTTTCGATACCCTAGACCTCTTTTATTTGTGAACGGGAAAAAGGTAACGCAGAGAAAGAGTGAGAGACGGGCTGAGAGAAAAGAAAAGGAGAAAGAGAGAAAGAAAGAAAGAAGGAAAGAAAGAAACGCAGAGAGAGAAAAGAAAGAAAGAAAGAAAACGCAGAGAAAGAGAGACCGGGGCAGAGAAGGGAGAAGAGAGGGTGAAGGTCGGAACCGATCAAGAAGGTAAACCCAAATTTCCATAAGCTTTTCTTTGTCTCCATGATTTCGATCGATAGCAAACAATGATCAATGAAACCCTAAATATTATGATCAACTAGGGTTTGGTAATTAGGGTTTTAAGAGGAAAAGTATAAGTGCAGTGTGTGCGTGTGTGGTGAAGACAGTGTTTGTTGTGTGTGTTTGAGTGTGTGCTGTGAATAGTGATTTTTGGTGTATGAAACTATATTATTAAAAGTGAGAATTAGGAATTGATCCTAGAAACCCTATGAGTATTTTGGGTAAACTCTAGGAGTATTTTGGATAAACCCTAGGGGTATTTTAGTAAACCTAAAAGGGTATTTTGGGTGTAAATATAATTGGGTAATATGAGAACCCTAGAACGAATATTAACCTTAAAAGGAG
The DNA here is from genome assembly GCA_026119855.1 of Campanula takesimana. Lineage (NCBI taxonomy): Eukaryota > Viridiplantae > Streptophyta > Magnoliopsida > Asterales > Campanulaceae > Campanula > Campanula takesimana. The sequence continues at coordinate 748,327 of JAOWBW010000302.1, forward strand.
TTAAAAGGTATAACTCGTAGGTTAATAATAAAAGAAGTAAAGTATAATTGGGATGGAAGTAAATAGTGTTACTTTTGTCTAACGAAGTTACTTTCGCATTATTGTAGATACGTGCGCGTGGTTTTGCAAGAAGAATTAACGCAAACCAAGGTAAGGGATTACGTTCCTAAGTATTTTGAGATATCATCCTTTTGAAATAGGATCCTTGTTAGGTATGCTTATTATAAACCACTCCTATTACCTTAATTTGATTGATCCCATAACCTTATTTTACTCTTTGTGGACTTTAGGATATATTGTAAGAAGTACTTGTACTTCATTTAGAATAGTCCACTTTATAGTTGAATAGGCTTAGCAGATTAGGACCCTCAATTTTTCTAAGTCTGGAGATATAAGGTAAGGCCCTTGTCTACCGCATGGAGCCTACCGCATGCATTACCGCAGATAACCTTGCCGCATGGTTCCATCCTACCGCAAGTTAACTCTACCGCATGGAACCATGGTTGAAGAAACTCAAGTTTGTTCAAACTTAACCATGGTCACACTTGTGTCCAAAACCTTGGTTAGTTTAGATCGTTGCAAATTCAAATTTCAAATTTGAATACAACTGTCATCATAGTACAGTTGGACCACCATGACTCTGCAACAAAAGGACAACTCAGAATGAGCTCCAATTAGAAATCAACAGCTCATTGTCCTCCAAACTTGCCCTCCAAGAATTCAAACGGCTAGTTTCTCCTTCAAGGCTATAAATAGTCCTTGTGTTCTTCATTGAACTCACGCTGAGATTCTAAGAGAGAAATTGCTGTTGAAATTCTTGGTGATTGAAGATCATATTCAAGATTTCCAGAATCCTTCGAATCTTCAAGCACTCAACCTTCAAGTCTTCAACAAATCTCCAGCAACCTTCAAGATCAAATCTCAAGCCTCATCACACAATTTTCATTAGGCTCTAAAATCATATAGATTCCAAAGAGCTTTTGATTCTTACACACACACTCACCCCGATTGATCAATCACATAGATTGAATCATTAGGGATACACTGGTCTAAGTCTAGGATTTGAACTTCATAGAAATAGGTGTTGATTCAATACTTCATCTCTGTAATCTGTACTCAAGAATCAATATATACCTCATTCAAAATCCAAGACTGACCATCTTGGTAAAGGACGTAGATCTTTTAACAGATCGAACCTTTCCAAATCATTGCGTTCTTTACTTACTGCACTTTACCTTTCTGCAAATTTACTTTAAGTCTTGTTCATCTTGTTCATATTGTTCTTCACTTGTTCATATTAATCTTGTTTGTCTTTTAGTGTTTGATCTTTCAGATTTAAGAACAATTGTGAACTGTGTTTGATTGTCTACCTCATTGCCTAAGTTAAAATCTGACTAACTTATCATTTGCCAAAAATCTCTAAGACACAAGTTTTCAATCTCTCAACCTACCTCACTTTAACCTACCGCACTTATACCTACCGCATACACACCTACCGCACTTCTACCTACCGCACACCAACCTACCGCATTGAACTTATCAAAACCAACTCTTAACTTGTTTCAACGAAAACTTCCGCTGTGCATTTTATACTTGACCGCGTGGTTTTTTGGCTACCGCAAAATTCAAGTGTAAGCATAAAGGTTGAATTTTGAAAAAGGGTTGAAATTTTAAATAGGCTATTCACCCCCCCCCCCTCTAGCCTCTTTTCATACCCTTGTTGTGTCTCTGGGACCAACAAGTGGTATCAGAGCAAACACCTTTATAAAACTTCTGTTTTTCAAGCTTAACAACTTGGGTGCCGATTCAAAATGGCAAGTCAGAAAACTATGGCAACGGTTAACTTCACTCACGTTCCAGCGTTCGACGAAGATAATTTTGACGTATGGAAGCACAGCATTCTAACTCAGTTCTACTCCATGGACGAACAACTTGGTGATTGTCTTACCATCGGACCATACTTCCCAATGAAAGCTAATCAGGATCCAGAAACCAATGGTGCAAATCCGACTATCAAGAAACCAAAAGCTGAATGGACCGATGAAGAGAAAAGACTGGTTGGAATGGATGTGAAAGCAAAAAGTATACTTCTAAGTACCTTGAGTACGTCACAGCGTCGACAGATCATGGAATGTTCTACTGCAAAAGAACTTTGGGATGCAATTGAAGATTACATCGAAGGAGATCAAGCTTGCAAGGAAAGCAAAAAGTTTGCAATTCAAAGAAGATTCAACAACTTTGCTAAGATCCCCGGTGAATCACTAAGAGCCACTTATGATCGTTATTGTGAGATCGTGAGTACTTATACAGCACTCGGAAAGAAGCTTACCAAGAAATAATCAATGTTAATTTTCTTGCCGCTCTTGGTTCGCAATATCTACACAAAGGAAATACTCTTGAAGATACCAAGCTACTAGATGACATGTCTCTCAGAAGCCTCTATGCCAATCTCAAGGTCTTTGATATCAAGCTTAACAACATTGCTGAAATGGAAGGAAAAACAAAGAGCTTATCGTTGGTTGCTCAAAAGGAAGAAGTGATCGAGGAAGAAGATCCAAAAATCTCCACATCAGATTTACTTGATATGGATGATGATGATTTTGCTATGTTCGTGAAAAGATTCCAAAAGTTCAGAAAGACAGCAAGACCTGGATCAACAAGCAAAGCTCCAACAAGGTTTTCAAGGAGCAGCCCTTCAAAGAAGAAAGAGAACTTCAACTTCTCCAAGAAGAAAGAAGATCTTGTTTGTTTCAATTGCAGGAAACCAGGTCACTTCGCATCAGAATGTCCAATTCCCAAGTATGAGTATATGAAGAAGAAAAGTAACTTTACTCCAAGGTATTCAAAGCAAAAGGGAATGATGGCTGAAGAAGACTCTACCTCAAAAGAGTTAGCTACTTGGATAGAGTCAACTCTGATGAAAGCGATGAGGATTCTGAAGAAGGTCACATCTGTTTGGTCGTTCAGTCCGATGATGAGGATGATAATAAAAGTCGTCGCTCACCAAATGCAAAACCTAAACGGATAAGTTATACGGCCGATGAACTTGCTGAAAAAGGATTCCTAACTCCGGTTCAAAAGAATGGTGATCTTCTATTTTCAAGATGTGATGTGAGTGCAGCAAAGAAGGCTCTACTAAACCCCAAAGTGAAGGAAGTTCTGTCTACCACACCTCAAGTAAAGTTTGACATTTCCCCCGATGAACAAGAAAAGATGTTTGCAAAAGCTGAACAGGTAATTAGTAAATTCTCTGGCATGAATGAAGCTTTAGCACTTTCAACTGAAGAAATTTCCCAGCTTAAGACGGAGAAATCTCTACTAAGATCTGAACTCACCCTCCTTAAGGAGCAGATCAAGAGCATGATTCCTCTTACTGATCGAAACCATTTCTTAGAAGAACAAAATGCTATATTTAAAGTTAAAAACGATGAATTGGTTGCTGAGATAAATGATCTTAAAAGGATTACTAATGAGTGGACCAATTCTCGTGTCACTATGGAACAAATCTTAGAATCCCAAAAGCCTAGTGGTGATAAGGAAGGATTAGGATTTCAAACTAGTGACAACTTTAAATGTGCATCATGTTGTGAAAGAGATGAGAAATTTAACCAGCAAACTGTGGAAGGGTCGAAGGCTAAACATCATGTTTCAAAGGGTGTAGGACAAGAACCAAAGAAGAAACTAGAGTTCAACTATGTCTACCCTAAGAAACAAGCTGGCAAGGCAAAGTTGAAAGGTATTGCCGTGGATGAACCTACCGCAGAGTCTACCTCATGCGGCAAGGCAGAGTCTTCCTACCGCAGAATCCTACCGCGGCAGACTACCTTTCATGGTAAGTCGACCGCATATGGTGGAAATGCAGCAAAGTTCAAAAGGATGAACTTTGTAAAGGAGACCGCATCCACACCTGTAAACGATGTTGTGCTGAAGACCGTGACAAAGTTTGTTAACCCTCAGTTGGGTGGCTTCCACCATTGTTCTGTGTGTGATGATTATGGTCACAAGGCTGCTGAATGTCTTTTAAGATTCACACCAAATCCCAGAAGGCTTAAACCCCCTTCTGTGAGGCAAGTGTGGGTTGTTAAAAGTTGCTAACCCTTTGGACCCAAAAGAATAAAAGGGGACCTTGTTCTTAAATGTTTATTTTATAGGCTCTCTGCTTAATGGCTGGACTCTCCAAAGGATAGATCAAGTTTATGGTATCTCGATAGTGGCTGTTCAAGGCACATGACCGGAGATATCAACTTATTGGAAGATGTCCGTGAAGAAAAAGGGCCATCAGTAACCTTCGGAGATAATAACAAAGGAAAGACTGTAGGATATGGAGTCATTCGAAAAGGAAAAATCACCATCCAAGAAGTCTCTCTAGTTATTGGACTACAACACAATCTACTCTCAATATCTCAGTTCTGCGACAAAGGATTGCAATTCCACTTCACCTCAAATTTCTGTCTCATCAAAGATGGCATATCCGGCGTCACTTTGCTCAAAGGGATTCGTAAGAAAAATGTTTATGTTGTTGATTTTGACTCATCTTACATTTCTTCTAATCTCTGTTTTGTAGCAAAGAATGTTAGTGAGAATAGTTGGTTGTGGCATAAAAGACTAAGTCACTTAAACTTCAAGTATCTCTCCAAGATTGGTAGAGAAAATCTAGTTCGTGGTCTACCCAAAGTAGCTGATCACCACGATGAGAAGTGCACAGCATGTCAACTAGGCAAACAACCAAAAGCGTCTTTCTCCAGCAAGACGACACCTTCAACTTCTAGATGTTTGCAACTACTATATATGGACTTGTTTGGACCTGTTTCTACCGCAAGTATTGGAGGAAATAGATATTCCTTAGTTGTGGTAGATGACTACTCAAGATATACGTGGGTCGAGATGATGAGCTCCAAAGATGATTGTTATGACATTTTGACCGCACTCTTTAGACAGCTCCAAACACAAAAAGAAGATGACATCGTTAGTGTTCGATCCGATAACGGTACAGAATTCAAGAACAACGGTGTTGCTCAATACTGTGATGATCATGGTATTGACCACAACTTCTCTGCTGCTGGAGTTCCACAACAAAACGGTGTAGTGGAAAGAAAGAATAGAACGTTGATAGAGGCCGGAAAAACAATGATTGCTGAAGCAAAGCTACCTCAATACTTTTGGGCTCAAGCCGTCAACACAGCATGCTTCACTCAGAATAGATCCCTCATCAACAAGACCTACAACAAAACTCCTTATGAACTTTAGAGAGGAAGAACCCCCAACATAGCATACTTCAAGATATTTGGATGCAAATGCTTCATACTCTACAACGGTAAAGAACATCGAGGTAAATTTGCTCCTAAGGCCGATGAAGGTATATTTATTGGGTATGCTAAACACTCAAAAGCTTTTCGTGTATTTAATAAAACCACTCTTAAGATAGTTGAATCCGTCCATGTTACTTTTGATGAACATTCTCTCCTTGAGCCACATATGGCTCCAAATGTTGCTGATGATTTTGTTGAGATAAATGAGACAGGTACAACTCAACCACAAAATCAATCAACTCAAGGAAACCCATCTACCTCAACTGCACCTCCATCTACCTCATATGAAGCACCAGAATCTACCACATCTGCTGCTACCTCAAATGGAGTTGAAGTTGAAATACCCATCAATGTGGAAGAACCTATCCCTCAAACTACTTATGATTGGGATGGCTCAAATGATGTACCACTAAAAGATCTACAACCACCATCAACTCAACCAGACATACCTCAAGAAGTTCGTGAGGTCAGAGATCACCCAATTCAGAATATCATTGGTGATTTGCATTCTGGTGTTAGAACAAGAAGATCAAACTATGATGCACTTACCGCATTCATATCTCAAGCTGAACCCAAGAAAGTTGATGAAGCACTCCAGGACTCAAGTTGGGTTGTTGCCATGCAAGAAGAACTCAACCAATTTGAAAGATGTAAAGTTTGGACCTTGGTTCCAAGGCCACAAGATCAAGGAGTGATTGGTACAAAGTGGGTGTTCCGAAACAAGATGGATGAGAATGGAAGCATCACAAGGAACAAAGCTAGGTTGGTTGCACAAGGATATAGACAAGAAGAAGGCATTGATTATGATGAAACATTTGCCCCCGTTGCAAGACTCGAAGCTATAAGGATATTCTTAGCTTATGCCTCTTACAAAAGATTCAAGCTATATCAAATGGATGTGAAGAGTGCATTTCTCAACGGAGAACTTCAAGAAACCGTCTTTGTTGCTCAACCGCCCGGATTTGAAGATCCCAAATTTCCAAATCATGTCTACAAACTCCGTAAAGCTTTGTATGGACTCAAACAAGCTCCACGAGCATGGTATGATACTCTATCTAAGTTTCTCCTTGAAAAGGGATTCAAGCGTGGTAAGATCGACACAACTTTATTCATTGCTAAATATAATGATCATACTTTACTTGTTCAAATATATGTAGATGATATTATTTTTGGTTCTACTAATGAATTGTTGTGTAAGCGTTTTGAGAAACTCATGAAAAGCAAATTTGAGATGAGCATGATGGGAGAATTGACATTCTTCCTTGGACTTCAAATTAAACAATGTGCTGAAGGCATCTTCCTCAACCAAGCTAAGTACACAAGAGATCTCATCAAGAAATTTGGACTTGAAAATGCAAAGGCATACGACACTCCTATGGCTACTGGTAACAAGCTAGATAAAGACTTGAAAGGTAAGAAGGTTGATCAAACCTTATATCGAGGTATGATTGGCTCTCTCCTATACTTAACTGCTAGTAGGCCAGATATCATGTTTAGTGTTTGCGTTTGTGCTCGTTATCAAGCTGATCCTAGAGAAGCACATCTTATTGTGTTAAACGTATTATTCGATATCTATCTGGGACTACTAACCTTGGACTTTGGTACTCCAAAGATTCAACTTTTGATCTTATAGGTTACTCAGATGCAGATTATGCAGCATGTACCATCGACAGGAAAAGCACAAGTGGAACTTGTCATTTCCTTGGAAATCGACTAGTTTCATGGGCAAGCAAGAAACAAGCCTCAGTCTCTGTATCTACCACAGAAGCTGAATATATAGCTGCTGGAAGCTGCTGCTGCCAAGTGCTGTGGATGAAGCAACAATTGGTTGACTACGGAATCAAAAAGAAAATTGTCCAATCTTTTGTGACAATACATCTACCATTGCTGTCTCCAACAACCCTGTCATGCATTCCAAGACCAAACACATTGATATAAAATATCACTTTCTCAAGGATCATGTTGAAAAAGGTAATATTCATCTAGAGTATGTGAGTACTTATGATCAAATTGCAGATATTCTCACCAAAGCTCTCGATTCCAAGAGATTTAGGTATCTAAGAGGAGAAATGGGTATGCTTGAACTCTAACTCAAACTTGTCCATACAGTTTCTTATACTAATGCATTTTGTTCAAAAAGTTCAAAATCAAGATAGGTACACGGCAGACATATCACGGTCAAGCAACTACTATTGATTTCTCAATCCCTCACTTGACCGCACCTCCAAATTGCCGCATCATTTAAATGTTGCCGCACACTTCATCCTGCCGCATAAAGTCTTGTTACCTCATAGTAATGATTCATCTCAAAAGCTAAACCTAGCAAGTAAGACCTCAATCGACCGCACATGTCACGGTCGACCTCATAGTTGCCGCACAAGGACCCCAGGTAAGTTACTCAAACTTAAAGATATTTAGGATGTTTTGGTCATATCTACCTCAAGGTAATAAAGGTAACTTTCTATTTTCCCTCGTTTTTAATAAATTCAAATCTTTTAGGGCATTAAGTTTTCAGCATTTAATTTTTATTCCTTAAAAATATCTAAGCCGTCATTGGCTAGTCCGATGTGACCCTCTGCAACCTTGCATTTAATGAAAACTAGACCCTAGGTCACATCCGCCCTTTTACAGAGTTAACCCCCTCCCATCATCCCATCACTCTGACATCTGAAAACCACCCTCCATCAAAACCGTTCCACCTCCTTCTCTCTCCACCACTCTGCTCATATTACTTTATCAGAAACTTCAAAACCTCTCTCTCTCTCTCTAAACTTCTCTCTAGAACCGCCTTCCTTACTCTCATTTCTTAGTATAAATGACTTCTAAACACCCATCTAAGAAGACTTCAAAATCTGTTGAAACAAAAGACGAACCTCCAATTCAATCCACTCCTCCCATCGTTGTTATGGTATGAATTTTCAAATTCTCAATTTTTTTCGTATTCTTGGTAGAAATCTCGAAAACCCTTCATATTCCTTGAAATCTCTCTTCAATCTCTTAAGTTAGTAATATGAACATCTTGCATTGATTGTTTATTCTTGGTTCTAGTTCATATATTTGTAGTTTTCATAGTATTTTATCCAGGTTTTGGTTGAATTCATTTTAGCCAAATGGGTTTTTGAATTTTCAATATTCCAATACTATACCCTTTCAATTTCTGAGTTTAATGTTGTTTTAGTTCATGAAATTGATGTGTTTTTATTGATCTATAGGCATTTCCGATTCTTCCCAGGTCATTTTCATTTGTTTTAGTCACTTTTCTGGGAATCTGGGTAACTGTGCTATGGTGTTCTTCATGTTCGTCAAAATGTTCTTCGTGTTCTTGACATACTTTATATTTTTGATTCCTCTTAATGTACCCTCTTTTGTTATTTAGTGTTTATGAAATGTTCACATTTTGATTCATTTTTTTTGTAACACTTTGTTGTTTGCGGTAACCATGGTATTTCCATCTTCTCCTTACCGTATTTCTTCCCTACCGTGCCTCACTTGACCGCACCATCATTGCTTTACACTCTTGTCAAGTGACCGCACGATCTACCTCGTTCTCAACTTTACTTTGTTTTGTTTCAGGATCTAAATCACTTTATTCCTGGCATAGTTCTAGATCTTGAGGATCTTAAAAAGGATGCCATTGGCCGCAACATTCTGGCTAGGCTCAACAAGTCCGGCATCTTACCGTTCTTTACGCTTCAATAAGACTTCCATCTACCTGCGTTTGTTGATGAATTCTACACCTCTGCTGTTGAGATGGAAAGTGCTGATGAGCCTGATTCTAATCCTAAGTTTATCAAAGCCTCTGTCATGGGCATCCCACTATCCTTTGATGCTAGCGACTTAGCTCATGCCCTTGGCATTAAAATGAGTAGAGATGGACCAGAAACTATTTCACGGTCAGAAACCCTAAGCCTTGCTAAGAAGCTTGCTGGCACGACAGATATTCTAAGAATTCAGCGAAAGGATGTAGGTGAGATCATGTACCACATTGGACATCTGGTAGATCATGCATTGCTTTGTAAGACTGGCAATCATGCAAATTTTAACAACACCCAATGGATGATATGTGCTGCTATCTATCTGGGAAAGAAGTTGGACTGGGGCCAAATCATCTACGATGTTTTGAAGGCAAACATCCTATCATATAAGGATGCGGCAGAAGAAGGCGAAACCAAGTATCGGACGAACAGTAGGTTGATTTCCTACTTGATGGGTCTAACTCTCCGAATCAAAGATCTGTATGAGAAAAACAAGAACTACAAGGTGCCTATCTCCACCACAAAAGACTTCTGCCGTAAGTCGATGAGAGGCAATTACCGCAACAATTTTGGTGATGAGATGTACAGGAGTTATCTTCTCAAAGATCCAATTGAGAGCTATGAACCACCAAGATACACTAAGCGTGGATTGGGTAATTTGGGTGATAGGATCATGTCTGATGAGGATGCTGCCGCATTTGAGAAGGAGCGAAAGAAGGCTGCCGCAGAGAAGGCCAAGTCTAAAGGTATTGCAATCTCCTCTCCTCCCACCTCTGTTAAAGGTAAAGAAAAGGTTGAGGATCTGGTAAGGAAGACAAAGCCAGTCTCCCAAGGAATCAAGATTTCTTCTACCGTTCCTACAAAGTCTGCCGCACCTAAACCTTCTGTGCGTCTTACCTCACCATCAAGATCCCCTTCACCTTCACTTTCACCTCCTCCAAAATCAAAACCTTCCAAGCCACTCCCTACCGCACCAAAACAACCTTATGTTGTCCCTCAACCTACCGTGCCCTCCAAATCCAAATCATCCTCCAAACATGCATCTAGTCAGGGGGAGAGACATGTTAAGAAGGTTAAAAAATTCAAAAAGAGATCTCACACTCCAAGTCCTATCAAGATCTCTAAAAAGGCGAAGGTCTCCAAGCAACCATCCCCAGAAATTCCATCTCCAGTCTTTACCTCTGATGAAGATATTATAGTAGCTCCTCTGAAGATCTCGAAAAATTTTGTGTTGGATGCTCAGCTAGATGACATGGAAGAAGTCTCTCACTCTGAGGGCAATGATGCGTCTGCCACAGATGAGAGTGAGAAATCTGAAGATGAAAATGTTGATAACTCTGAGGCTGATGATGCCGCACCCCCAACCAAACCTATTGACAAAGGTTTAGTTGATGAAAGCTCAGAAGATGAGGAGAAGGCAAGCTCTACTGAAAGTGATAAGTCCACAAGTGGTAAAGCTATGGATGTTGAGAATGTTGAAGGTATTGTTCCTGAAAAGATGGATTCTTTTGTTATTGTTGAAGATATTGGTGATGATGAGACAATGTCACCAAGGGATAATGTTTATGAGCAACACGTTGAAGTTCCTCCTACCTCAGCTCCTGAACCTGCCGTGCCAACCCCTTCGACCGCCCAACCTGAAGCTGCCGCACCATCCACTGCTGAGCTCCTTGCCGCAGTTAAACTTTTGACTCAAATGCAGGCAGACACCCAGTCACAGGTTGAATTGCTGGTGTCTAGTATGGTGGCACTTCGAGAGGAGGTTATTGAGTTGAAGACTGATCAAGCCGCTTTAAAGTGAGATGTTGCCGCACTTCCCTCCGAAATGATTTCGACCATTAAGGGGGAGAGTGTTGTGATAACAAAGGCCGTGAAGGACATCATTGGCAGAACAACTAGCACCTCTACCGCTCCTCCACCTCCTGCCGCAGCGGATACTCCTTCCCTCACTCTTGCCGCACTCAAAGATGCTCTTAGAAAACAAACTGATTACATTAGTAACAGTGTTGTTAGTGGCGTTGAGGGAGCAAGCAAAGAACTCTCAAAGTCTATGAATGATGATAAAATTGAAATTAAGGATGAGCTGGGCAAGGAGCTGAAGAAATTGAAATATTCTCTAAAAGAGGAAATTATGGTTCAAACCAATACCGCACTTCTTACTGTCGCAGAGAAATTCACTCCCAAGATTGCCGCAATGACCGAAGCCATGAAAGTTCAAACCAACCGCATTGAAGTCAACAATGTCAGAATTGAAGGACAATCTACCAAGATTGACCTCCTATCCAACCGCGTCAATACGGTAATGAACAGGCTTAATCGTCAAGGTATGATTCAAGCTGCGCAGGAAGCTTTTCAACCTCCTGAAGCTGGTCAAGGTAATGTTCATGCTCAAGGTGAGCAAGAGGATGAAGAAGACGGAGTTCTATCTCCAATCATTATCCCTGGGTTGAACTTACCAGCTTACCGCTTCACTTTCACCGCAAGCTTTGATGAAGTAATTGAAGTCGACCGCATCTAGTCTGTAGTACCCTTTTATTTGATATGACCGCATGTGGTCATTTGAAACAATGTGTTGTCTTAAAACAATTTTTTTCTTTTCTGTTTGTGTTTGGGTTGTATCAAACAATATTTCTCTTTTGTTTCCGTACTCCTATGCTTGAATGATTTATCTTTTGGAGTATGTTAATGGTGTTTGATGCATTTCTATTCCTTCTTGATTATTTATCTTGAAATGCTTCAAATAATATTTTTATCTTCTAGGATTAGTAATTTGTTTTTCTTTTTAGGATGATAGAAATCTATGACATTGGCTTAGAGTGTGCATTGACTTGGGACATGATATTTAATAAAATATTTTCTTGAAAACATGTTTTTACCAAGTACAATGAATTAGCCTTTGTTATAGTAGGTAATGGTCTCAATCAAATAGGGGGAGATTGTTAGGTATGCTTATTATAAACCACTCCTATTACCTTAATTTGATTGATCCCATAACCTTATTTTACTCTTTGTGGACTTTAGGATATATTGTAAGAAGTACTTGTACTTCATTTAGAATAGTCCACTTTATAGTTGAATAGGCTTAGCAGATTAGGACCCTCAATTTTTCTAAGTCTGGAGATATAAGGTAAGGCCCTTGTCTACCGCATGGAGCCTACCGCTATGCTTGCCGCAGATAACCTTGCCGCATGGTTCCATCCTACCGCAAGTTAACTCTACCGCATGGAACCATGGTTGAAGAAACTCAAGTTTGTTCAAACTTAACCATGGTCACACTTGTGTCCAAAACCTTGGTTAGTTTAGATCGTTGCAAATTCAAATTTCAAATTTGAATACAACTGTCATCATAGTACAGTTGGACCACCATGACTCTGCAACAAAAGGACAACTCAGAATGAGCTCCAATTAGAAATCAACAGCTCATTGTCCTCCAAACTTGCCCTCCAAGAATTCAAACGGCTAGTTTCTCCTTCAAGGCTATAAATAGTCCTTGTGTTCTTCTTGAACTCACGCTGAGATTCTAAGAGAGAAATTGCTGTTGAAATTCTTGGTGATTGAAGATCATATTCAAGATTTCCAGAATCCTTCGAATCTTCAAGCACTCAACCTTCAAGTCTTCAACAAATCTCCAGCAACCTTCAAGATCAAATCTCAAGCCTCATCACACAATTTTCATTAGGCTCTAAAATCATATAGATTCCAAAGAGCTTTTGATTCTTACACACACACTCACCCCGATTGATCAATCACATAGATTGAATCATTAGGGATACACTGGTCTAAGTCTAGGATTTGAACTTCATAGAAATAGGTGTTGATTCAATACTTCATCTCTGTAATCTGTACTCAAGAATCAATATATACCTCATTCAAAATCCAAGACTGACCATCTTGGTAAAGGACGTAGATCTTTTAACAGATAGAACCTTTCCAAATCATTGCGTTCTTTACTTACTGCACTTTACCTTTCTGCAAATTTACTTTAAGTCTTGTTCATATTGTTCTTCACTTGTTCATATTAATCTTGTTTGTCTTTTAGTGTTTGATCTTTCAGATTTAAGAACAATTGTGAACTGTGTTTGATTGTCTACCTCATTGCCTAAGTTAAAATCTGACTAACTTATCATTTGCCAAAAATCTCTAAGACACAAGTTTCAATCTCTCAACCTACCTCACTTTAACCTACCGCACTTATACCTACTGCATACCACCTACCGCACACCAACCTACCGCATTGAACTTATCAAAACCAACTCTTAACTTGTTTCAACGAAAACTTCCGCTGTGCATTTTATACTTGACCGCGTGGTTTTTAGCTACCGCAAAATTCAAGTGTAAGCATAAAGTTGAATTTTGAAAAAGGGTTGAAATTTTAAATAGGCTATTCACCCCCCCCCTCTAGCCTCTTTTCATCCTAAAAAGAAAAACAAATTACTAATCCTAGAAGATAGAAATATTATTTGAAGCATTTCAAGATAAATAATCAAGAAGGAATAGAAATGCATCAAACACCATTAACATACTCCAAAAGATAAATCATTCAAGCATAGGAGTACGGAAACAAAAGAGAAATATTGTTTGATACAACCCAAACACAAACAGAAAAGAAAAAAATTGTTTTAAGACAACACATTGTTTCAAATGACCACATGCGGTCATATCAAATAAAAGGGTACTACAGACTAGATGCGGTCGACTTCAATTACTTCATCAAAGCTTGCGGTGAAAGGGAAGCGGTAAGCTGGTAAGTTCAACCTAAGGATAATGATTGGAGATAGAACTCCGTCTTCTTCATCCTCTTGCTCACCTTGAGCATGAACATTACCTTGACCAGCTTCAGGAGGTTGAAAAGCTTCCTGCGCAGCTTGAATCATACCTTGACGATTAAGCCTGTTCATTACCGTATTGACGCGGTTGGATAGGAGGTCAATCTTGGTAGATTGTCCTTCAATTCTGACATTGTTGACTTCAATGCGGTTGGTTTGAACTTTCATGGCTTCGGTCATTGCGGCAATCTTGGGAGTGAATTTATCTGCGACAGTAAGAAGTGCGGTATTGGTTTGAACCATAATTTCTTCTTTTAGAGAAGATTTCAATTTCTTCAGCTCCTTGCCCAGCTCATCCTTAATTTCAATTTTATCATCATTCATAGACTTTGAGAGTTCTTTGCTTGCTCCCTCAACGCCACTAACAACACTGTTACTAATGTAATCAGTTTGTTTTCTAAGAGCATCTTTGAGTGCGGCAAGAGTGAGGGAAGGAGTATCCGCTGCGGCAGGAGGTGGAGGAGCGGTAGAGGTGCTAGTTGTTCTGCCGATGATGTCCTTCACAGCCTTTGTTATCACAACACTCTCCCCCTTAATGGTCGAAATCATTTCGGAGGCAAGTGCGGCAACATCTCGCTTTAAAGCGGCTTGATCAGTCTTCAACTCAATAACCTCCTCTCGAAGTGCCACCATGCTAGACACCAGAGATTCAACCTGTGACTGGGTGTCTGCCTGCATCTGAGTCAAAAGTTTAACTGCGGCAAGGAGCTCAGCAGTGGATGATGCGGCAGCTTCAGGTTGGGCGGTCGAAGGGGTTGGCACGGCAGGTTCAGGAGCTGAGGTAGGAGGAACTTCAACGTGTTGCTCAGAAACATTATCCCTTGGTGACATTGTCTCATCATCACCAATATCTTCAACAACAACAAAAGAATCCATCTTTTCAGGAACAATACCTTCAACATTCTCAACATCCATAGCTTTACCACTTGTGGACTTATCACTTTCAGTAGAGCTTGCCTTCTCCTCATCTTCTGAGCTTTCATCAACTAAACCTTTGTCAATAGGTTTGGTTGGGGGTGCGGCATCATCAGCCTCAGAGTTATCAACATTTTCATCTTCAGATTTCTCACTCTCATCTACGGCAGACGCATCATTGCCCTCAGAGTGAGAGACTTCTTCCATGTCATCTAGCTGAGCATCCAACACAAAAATTTTTGAGATCTTTGGAGGAGCTACTGTAATATCTTCATCAGAGGTAAAGACTGGAGATGGAATTTCTGGGGATGGTTGCTTGGAGACCTTCGCCTTTTTAGAGATCTTGATAGGACTTGGAGTGTGAGATCTCTTTTTGAAATTTTTAACCTTCTCAACATGTCTCTCCCCCTGACTAGATGCATGTTTGGAGGATGATTTGGATTTGGAGGGCACGGTAGGTTGAGGGACAACATAAGGTTGTTTTGGTGCGGTAGAGAGTGGCTTGGAAGGTTTTGATTTTGGAGGAGGTGAAGGGGGTCTTGATGGTGAGGTAAGAGGCACAGAAGGTTTAGGTGCGGCAGACTTTGTAGGAACGGTAGAAGCAATCTTGATTCCTTGGGAGACTGGCTTTGGCTTCCTTACCAGATCCTCAACCTTTTCTTTACCTTTAACAGAGGTGGGAGGAGAGGAGATTGCAATACCTTTAGACTTGGCCTTCTCTGCGGCAGCCTTCTTTCGCTCCTTCTCAAATGCGGCAGCATCCTCATCAGACATGATCCTATCACCCAAATTACCCAATCCACGCTTAGTGTATCTTGGTGGTTCATAGCTCTCAATTGGATCTTTGAGAAGATAACTCCTATACATCTCATCACCAAAATTGTTGCGGTAATTGCCTCTCATCGACTTACGGCAGAAGTCTTTTGTGGTGGAGATAGGCACCTTGTAGTTCTTGTTTTTCTCATACAGATCTTTGATTCGGAGAGTTAGACCCATCAAGTAGGAAATCAACCTACTGTTCGTCCGATACTTGGTTTCGCCTTCTTCTGCCGCATCCTTATATGATAGGATGTTTGCCTTCAAAACATCATAGATGATTTGGCCCCAGTCCAACTTCTTTCCCAGATAGATAGCAGCACATATCATCCATTGGGTGTTGTTAAAATTTGCATGATTGCCAGTCTTACAAAGCAATGCATGATCTACCAGATGTCCAATGTGGTACATGATCTCACCTACATCCTTTCGCTGAATTCTTAGAATATCTTCCATGCCAGCAAGCTTCTTAGCAAGGCTTAGGGTTTCTGACCGTGAAATAGTTTCTGGTCCATCTCTACTCATTTTAATGCCAAGGGCATGAGCTAAGTCGCTAGCAACAAAGGATAGTGGGATGCCCATGACAGAGGCTTTGATAAACTTAGGATTAGAATCAGGCTCATCAGCACTTTCCATCTCAACAGCAGAGGTCAAGAATTCATCAACAAACGCAGGTAGATGGAAGTCTTATTGAAGCGTAAAGAACGGTAAGATGCCGGACTTGTTGAGCCTAGCCAGAATGTTGCGGCCAATGGCATCCTTTTTAAGATCCTCAAGATCTAGAACTATGCCAGGAATAAAGTGATTTAGATCCTGAAACAAAACAAAGTAAAGTTGAGAACGAGGTAGATCGTGCGGTCACTTGACAAGAGTGTAAAGCAATGATGGTGCGGTCAAGTGAGGCACGGTAGGGAAGAAATACGGTAAGGAGAAGATGGAAATACCATGGTTACCGCAAACAACAAAGTGTTGCAAAAAAAATGAATCAAAATGTGAACATTTCATAAACACTAAATAACAAAAGATGGTACATTAAGATGAATCAAAAATATGAAGTATGTCAAGAACACGAAGAACATTTTGACGAACATGAAGAACACCATAGCACAGTTACCCAGATTCCCAGAAAAGTGACTAAAACAAATGAAAATGACCTGGGAAGAATCGGAAATGCCTATAGATCAATAAAAACACATCAATTTCATGAACTAAAACAACATTAAACTAAGAAATTGAAAGGGTATAGTATTGGAATATTGAAAATTCAAAAACCCATTTGGCTAAAATGAATTCAACCAAAACCTGGATAAAATACTATGAAAACTAAAAATATATGAACTAGAACCAAGAATAAACAATCAATGCAAGATGTTCATATTACTAACTTAAGAGATTGAAGAGAGATTTCAAGGAATATGAAGGGTTTTCGAGATTTCTACCAAGAATACGAAAAAAATTGAGAATTTGAAAATTCATACCATAACAACGACGGGAGGAGTGGATTGAATTGGAGGTTCGTCTCTTGTTTCAACAGATTTTGAAGTCTTCTTAGATGGGTGTTTAGAAGTCATTTATACTAAGAAATGAGAGTAAGGAAGGCGGTTCTAGAGAGAAGTTTAGAGAGAGAGAGAGGTTTTAAAGTTTCTGATAAAGTAATATGAGCAGAGTGGTGGAGAGAGAAGGAGGTGGAACGGTTTTGATGGAGGGTGGTTTTCAGATGTCAGAGTGATGGGATGATGGGAGGGGGTTAACTCTGCAAAAGGGCGGATGTGACCTAGGGTCTAGTTTTCATTAAATGCAAGGTTGCAGAGGGTCACATCGGACTAGCCAATGACGGCTTAGATATTTTTAAGGAATAAAAATTAAATGCTAAAAACTTAATGCCCTAAAAGATTTGAATTTATTAAAAACGAGGGAAAATAGAAAGTTACCTTTATGCCCTTGAGGTAGATATGAACAAAACATCCTAAATATCTTTAAGTTTGAGTAACTTGCCTGGGGTTCTTGTGCGGCAACTATGAGGTCGACCGTGACATGTGCGGTCGATTGAGGTCTTACTTGCTAGGTTTAGATTTTGAGATGAATCATTACTATGAGGTAACAAGACTTTATGCGGCAGGATGAAGTGTGCGGCAACATTTAAATGATGCGGCAATTTGGAGGTGCGGTCAAGTGAGGGATTGAGAAATCAATAGTATTTGCTTGACCGTGATATGTCTGCCGTGTACCTATCTTGATTTTGAACTTTTTGAACAAAATGCATTAGTATAAGAAATTGTATGGACAAGTTTGAGTTAGAGTTCAAGCATACCCATTTCTCCTCTTAGATACCTAAATCTCTTGGAATCGAGAGCTTTGGTGAGAATATCTGCAATTTGATCATCAGTACTCACATACTCTAGATGAATATTACCTTTTTCAACATGATACTTGAGAAAGTGATATTTTATATCAATGTGTTTGGTCTTGGAATGCATGACAGGGTTGTTGGAGACAGCAATGGTAGATGTATTGTCACAAAAGATTGGACAATTTTCTTTTTTGATTCCGTAGTCAACCAATTGTTGCTTCATCCACAGCACTTGGCAGCAGCAGCTTCCAGCAGCTATATATTCAGCTTCTGTGGTCGATACAGAGACTGAGGCTTGTTTCTTGCTTGCCCATAAAACTAGTCGATTTCCAAGGAAATGACAAGTTCCACTTGTGCTTTTCCTGTCGATGGTACATGCTGCATAATCTGCATCTGAGTAACCTATAAGATCAAAAGTTGAATCTTTGGAGTACCAAAGTCCAAGGTTAGTAGTCCCAGATAGATATCGAATAATACGTTTAACAACAATAAGATGTACTTCTCTAGGATCAGCTTGATAACGAGCACAAACGCAAACACTAAACATGATATCTGGCCTACTAGCAGTTAAGTATAGGAGAGAGCCAATCATACCTCGATATAAGGTTTGATCAACCTTCTTACCTTTCAAGTCTTTATCTAGCTTGTTACCAGTAGCCATAGGAGTGCCGTATGCCTTTGCATTTTCAAGTCCAAATTTCTTGATGAGATCTCTTGTGTACTTAGCTTGGTTGAGGAAGATGCTTTCAGCACATTGTTTAATTTGAAGTCCAAGAAGAATGTCAATTCTCCCATCATGCTCATCTCAAATTTGCTTTTCATGAGTTACTCAAAACGCTTATATAACAATTCATTAGTAGAACCAAAAATAATATCATCTACATATATTTGAACAAGTAAAGTATGATCATTATATTTAGCAATGAATAAAGTTGTGTCGATCTTACCACGCTTGAATCCCTTTTCAAGGAGAAACTTAGATAGAGTATCATACCATGCTCGTGGAGCTTGTTTGAGTCCATACAAAGCTTTACGGGGTTTGTAGACATGATTTGGAAATTTGGGATCTTCAAATCCGGGCGGTTGAGCAACAAAGACGGTTTCTTGAAGTTCTCCATTGAGAAATGCACTCTTCACATCCATTTGATATAGCTTGAATCTTTTGTAAGAGGCATAAGCTAAGAATATCCTTATAGCTTCGAGTCTTGCAACGGGGGCAAATGTTTCATCATAATCAATGCCTTCTTCTTGTCTATATCCTTGTGCAACCAACCTAGCTTTGTTCCTTGTGATGCTTCCATTCTCATCCATCTTGTTTCGGAACACCCACTTTGTACCAATCACTCCTTGATCTTGTGGCCTTGGAACCAAGGTCCAAACTGTACATTTTTCAAATTGGTTGAGTTCTTCTTGCATGGCAACAACCCAACTTGAGTCCTGGAGTGCTTCATCAACTTTCTTGGGTTCAGCTTGAGATATGAATGCGGTAAGTGCATCATAGTTTGATCTTCTTGTTCTAACACCAGAATGCAAATCACCAATGATATTCTGAATTGGGTGATCTCTGACCTCACGAACTTCTTGAGGTATGTCTGGTTGAGTTGATGGTGGTTGTAGATCTTCTAGTGGTACATCATTTGAGCCATCCCAATCATAAGTAATTTGAGGGATAGCTTCTTCCACATTGATGGGTATTTCAACTTCAACTCCATTTGAGGTAGCAGCAGATGTGGTAGATTCTGGTGCTTCATATGAGGTAGATGGAGGTGCAGTTGAGGTAGATAGGTTTCCTTGAGTTGATTGATTTTGTGGTTGAGTTGTACCTGTCTCATTTATCTCAACAAAATCATCAGCAACATTTGGAGCCATATGTGGCTCAAGAAGAGAATGTTCATCAAAAGTAACATGGACGGATTCAACTATCTTAAGAGTAGTTTTATTAAATACACGAAAAGCTTTTGAGTGTTTAGCATACCCAATAAATATACCTTCATCGGCCTAAGGAGCAAATTTACCTCGATGTTCTTTACCGTTGTAGAGTATGAAGCATTTGCATCCAAATATCTTGAAGTATGCTATGTTGGGGGTTCTTCCTCTCCAAAGTTCATAAGGAGTTTTGTTGTAGGTCTTATTGATGAGGGATCTATTCTGAGTGAAGCATGATTTGGTCAATACCATGATCATCACAGTATTGAGCAACACCGTTGTTCTTGAATTCTGTACCGTTGTCGGATCGAACACTAACGATGTCATCTTCTTTTTGTGTTTGGAGCTGTCTAAAGAGTGCGGTCAAAATGTCATAACAATCATCTTTGGAGCTCATCATCTCGACCCACGTATATCTTGAGTAGTCATCTACCACAACTAAGGAATATTTATTTCCTCTAATACTTGCGGTAGAAACAGGTCCAAACAAGTCCATATGTAGTAGTTGCAAACATCTAGAAGTTGAAGGTTTCGTCTTGCTGGAGAAAGACGCTTTTGGTTGTTTGCCTAGTTGACATGCTGTGCACTTCTCATCGTGGTGATCAGCTACTTTGGGTAGACCACGAACTAGGTTTTCTCTACCAATCTTGGAGAGATACTTGAAGTTTAAGTGACTTAGTCTTTTATGCCACAGCCAACTATTCTCACTAACATTCTTTGCTACAAAACAGAGATTAGAAGAAATGTAAGATGAGTCAAAATCAACAACATAAACATTTTTCTTACGAATCCCTTTGAGCAAAGTGACGCCGGATATGCCATCTTTGATGAGACAGAAATTTGAGGTGAAGTGGCATTGCAATCCTTTGTCGCAGAACTGAGATATTGAGAGTAGATTGTGTTGTAGTCCAATAACTAGAGAGACTTCTTGGATGGTGATTTTTCCTTTTCGAATGACTCCATATCCTATAGTCTTTCCTTTGTTATTATCTCCGAAGGTTACTGATGGCCCTTTTTCTTCACGGACATCTTCCAATAAGTTGATATCTCTGGTCATGTGCCTTGAACAGCCACTATCGAGATACCATAAACTTGATCTATCCTTGGAGAGTCCAGCCATTAAGCAGAGAGCCTATAAAATAAACATTTAAGAACAAGGTCCCCTTTTATTCTTTTGGGTCCAAAGGGTTAGCAACTTTTAACAACCCACACTTGCCTCACAGAAGGGGGTTTAAGCTTTCTGGGATTTGGTGTGAATCTTAAAAGACATTCAGCAGCCTTGTGACCATAATCATCACACACAAAACAATGGTGGAAGGCACCCAACTGAGGGTTAACAAACTTTGTCACGGTCTTCAGCACAACATCGTTTACAGGTGTGGATGCGGTCTCCTTTACAAAGTTCATCCTTTTGAACTTTGCTGCATTTCCACCATATGCGGTCGACTTACCATGAAAGGTAGTCTGCCGCGGTAGGATTCTGCGGTAGGAAGACTCTGCCTTGCCGCATGAGGTAGACTCTGCTGTAGGTTCATCCACGGCAATACCTTTCAACTTTGCCTTGCCAGTTTGTTTCTTAGGGTAGACATAGTTGAACTCTAGTTTCTTCTTTGGTTCTTGTCCTACACCCTTTGAAACATGATGTTTAGCCTTCGACCCTTCCACAGTTTGCTGGTTAAATTTCTCATCTCTTTCACAACATGATGCACATTTAAAGTTTTCACTAGTTTGAAATCCTAATCCTTCCTTATCACCACTAGGCTTTTGGGATTCTAAGATTTGTTCCATAGTGACACGAGAATTGGTCCACTCATTAGTAATCCTTTTAAGATCATTTATCTCAGCAACCAATTCATCGTTTTTAACTTTAAATATAGCATTTTGTTCTTCTAAGAAACGGTTTCGATCAGTAAGAGGAATCATGCTCTTGATCTGCTCCTTAAGGAGGGTGAGTTCAATCTTAGTAGAGATTTCTCCGTCTTAAGCTGGGAAATTTCTTCAGTTGAAAGTGCTAAAGCTTCCTTCATGCCAGAGAATTTACTAATTACCTGTTCAGCTTTTGCAAACATCTTTTCTTGTTCATCGGGGGAAATGTCAAACTTGACTTGAGGTGTGGTAGACAGAACTTCCTTTACTTTGGGGTTTAGTAGAGCCTTCTTTGCTGCACTCACATCACATCTTGAAAATAGAAGATCACCATTCTTTTGAACCGGAGTTAGGAATCCTTTTTCAGCAAGTTCATCGGCCGTATAACTTATCCGTTTAGGTTTTGCATTTGGTGAGCGACGACTTTTATTATCATCCTCATCATCGGACTGAATGACCAAACAGATGTGACCTTCTTCAGAATCCTCATCGCTTTCATCAGAGTCTGACTCTATCCAAGTAGCTAACTCTTTTGAGGTAGAGTCTTCTTCAGCCATCATTCCCTTTTGCTTTGAATACCTTGGAGTAAAGTTACTTTTCTTCTTCATATACTCATACTTGGGAATTGGACATTCTGATGCGAAGTGACCTGGTTTCCTGCAATTGAAACAAACAAGATCTTCTTTCTTCTTGGAGAAGTTGAAGTTCTCTTTCTTCTTTGAAGGGCTGCTCCTTGAAAACCTTGTTGGAGCTTTGCTTGTTGATCCAGGTCTTGCTGTCTTTCTGAACTTTTGGAATCTTTTCACGAACATAGCAAAATCATCATCATCCATATCAAGTAAATCTGATGTGGAGATTTTTGATCTTCTTCCTCGATCACTTCTTCCTTTTGAACAACCAACGATAAGCTCTTTGTTTTTCCTTCCATTTCAGCAATGTTGTTAAGCTTGATATCAAAGACCTTGAGGTTGGCATAGAGGCTTCTGAGAGATATGTCATCTAGTAGCTTGGTATCTTCAAGAGTATTTCCTTTGTGTAGATATTGCGAACCAAGAGCGGCAAGAAAATTAACATTGATTTCTTTCTTGGTAAGCTTCTTTCCGAGTGCTGTATAAGTACTCACGATCTCACAATAACGATCATAAGTGGCTCTTAGTGATTCACTGGGGATCTTAGCAAAGTTGTTGAATCTTCTTTGAATTGCAAACTTTTTGCTTTCCTTGCAAGCTTGATCTCCTTCGATGTAATCTTCAATTGCATCCCAAAGTTCTTTTGCAGTAGAACATTCCATGATCTGTCGACGCTGTGACGTACTCAAGGTACTTAGAAGTATACTTTTTGCTTTCACATCCATTCCAACCAGTCTTTTCTCTTCATCGGTCCATTTAGCTTTTGGTTTCTTGATAGTCGGATTTGCACCATTGGTTTCTGGATCCGGATTAGCTTTCATTGGGAAGTATGGTCCGATGGTAAGACAATCACCAAGTTGTTCGTCCATGGAGTAGAACTGAGTTAGAATGCTGTGCTTACATACGTCAAAATTATCTTCGTCGAACGCTGGAACGTGAGTGAAGTTAACCGTTGCCATAGTTTTCTGACTTGCCATTTTGAATCGGCACCCAAGCTGTTACGCTTGAAAAACAGAAGTTTTATAAAGGTGTTTGCTCTGATACCACTTGTTGGTCCCAGAGACACAACAAGGGTATGAAAAGAGGCTAGAGTGGGGGTGAATAGCCTATTTAAAATTTCAACCCTTTTTCAAAATTCAACCTTTATGCTTACACTTGAATTTTGCGGTAGCTAAAAAACCACGCGGTCAAGTATAAAATGCACAGCGGAAGTTTTCGTTGAAACAAGTTAAGAGTTGGTTTTGATAAGTTCAATGCGGTAGGTTGGTGTGCGGTAGGTAGAAGTGCGGTAGGTGTGTATGCGGTAGGTATAAGTGCGGTAGGTTAAAGTGAGGTAGGTTGAGAGATTGAAAACTTGTGTCTTAGAGATTTTTGGCAAATGATAAGTTAGTCAGATTTTAACTTAGGCAATGAGGTAGACAATCAAACACAATTCACAATTGTTCTTAAATCTGAAAGATCAAACACTAAAAGACAAACAAGATTAATATGAACAAGTGAAGAACAATATGAACAAGATGAACAAGACTTAAAGTAAATTTGCAGAAAGGTAAAGTGCAGTAAGTAAAGAACACAATGATTTGGAAAGGTTCGATCTGTTAAAAGATCTACGTCCTTTACCAAGATGGTCAGTCTTGGATTTTGAATGAGGTATATATTGATTCTTGAGTACAGATTACAGAGATGAAGTATTGAATCAACACCTATTTCTATGAAGTTCAAATCCTAGACTTAGACCAGTGTATCCTTAATGATTCAATCTATGTGATTGATCAATCGGGGTGAGTGTGTGTGTAAGAATCAAAAGCTCTTTGGAATCTATATAATTTTAGAGCCTAATGAAAATTGTGTGATGAGGCTTGAGATTTGATCTTGAAGGTTGCTGGAGATTTGTTGAAGACTTGAAGGTTGAGTGCTTGAAGATTCGAAGGATTCTGGAAATCTTGAATATGATCTTCAATCACCAAGAATTTCAACAACAATTTCTCTCTTAGAATCTTAGCGTGAGTTCAATGAAGAACACAAGGACTATTTATAGCCTTGAAGGAGAAACTAGCCGTTTGAATTCTTGGAGGGCAAGTTTGGAGGACAATGAGCTGTTGATTTCTAATTGGAGCTCATTCTGAGTTGTCCTTTTGTTGCAGAGTCATGGTGGTCCAACTGTACTATGATGACAGTTGTATTCAAATTTGAAATTTGAATTTGCAACGATCTAAACTAACCAAGGTTTTGGACACAAGTGTGACCATGGTTAAGTTTGAACAAACTTGAGTTTCTTCAACCATGGTTCCATGCGGTAGAGTTAACTTGCGGTAGGATGGAACCATGCGGCAAGGTTATCTGCGGCAAGCATAGAGCATGCAGTAGATGTCTTCATGCGGTAGGCTCCATGCGGTAGACAAGGGCCTTACCTTATATCTCCAGACTTAGAAAAATTGAGGGTCCTAATCTGCTAAGCCTATTCAACTATAAAGTGGACTATTCTAAATGAAGTACAAGTACTTCTTACAATATATCCTAAAGTCCACAAAGAGTAAAATAAGGTTATGGGATCAATCAAATTAAGGTAATAGGAGTGGTTTATAATAAGCATACCTAACAATGATATATCATAATAAGGGAGCACGCTAAAAAGGTGTAAGGTCTCTTATTCTCTTAACACCCTGAAAATGTGTTGAAACTATGGAATTGACGGACATGTGATAGTGCCACAACTTCTTAAATATTGTAATTGTATTTTGAATATGTACAGTTAAATTTAATGATAATTAGCCTTTCATTGGAATATTGTTTGGCTCCGTTCTTTCGGCCATCTCTTCTTAGTACCCGGAGAGATCCCGTATGAACTTACTGAGCATTGTTCGCTCACCCCTTTCTTATATTATTTTTCCCAAGTAAAGACTAAAGGATCTAGATGGATTGCAAGGAAGAACAGTCCGGGGTTAAGGAAGAGTTTAAGACGATGTTATGTTTATGTTGAGCTAGTGGGTTATACTAGCCGTTGGGATTTGAAAGTTAGTTATGCTTCCGCATTCTTTTGAATTATGGTTAGAGTAAATTAGCCGTTGCAAGTTAACGTTGGGTTTGAATAATGTTGACGTTTGGGATTTTTCCCGGTTTATGAGTTATATTTATTATATGAAAGTTTGGGTCGTTACAGTTGGTATCAGAGCTATGGGATTAGAGCTTCAAAGGGATAGGAACTCTGATATTGAATATGTTTGATTTGAGCGTTTTAGGAAGACTAAGATTACTTGAAGTCAAACTAGTTATTTATGGAAACCTACTATTTTAGGAAAGTATCTAAGATAAGAATTCCTCGAGGGATATGGGGAATATAAAGTGAACACTTTGGGAAGTAAAACTTGAAGGTTTACACTAGAATGTTATTCTTTTAAGTTGCTTATGCAATTGATGATTTTAGTCATATACCTTAAGTTATATGGTACTAATAATGGTTATGTCTTGATGGACGGACATAAAAGAAACCCGAAGATGAACTTGAAGAATAGAACCACTAAAAAAAGAGTGATCCAGAGGTATGCACTCAAGATTCAGAAGCTAAATGAAGAATTGAAAGTTCAAAAGGCAAGAGTGAATCTTACACTAGAGAAGTGGATGCGAGATTGGAAGGCATTGCTAGACACTCGCAAAGAATTGGAAGAAGTAAAGTAGGCCATGAACCAAAATGAGAAGTAATATCATGAAACCAGAGAAGAAGCTTACCAATGGTTTATGAATTGAAAGATTTGAAGGAAGCTAGAACCAGAGAGTCGAAACTGACGATACTCGTAGGCAATGAAGCACCAAATGAAGAGGAATTGGTAGCTGAAAATGAAGTCGAGGAAATAGATATCATCCTTGAGGGTAGTGAAGCCGCCCCAATCATTATTGATGATGATGAAGAGCTAGAACTGGAAGAGGTACCGGTTCGTTGGCCCAGAGGTAGGCCAAGATGTTCTAAGAAAGTTCCAAAGGTGCTAAGTGGAAGACCTAGGGGAAGACCTAGGAAAGTGTAGTTCCATGATTGAAAAGTGGAACATAGAGTTTATTTCATTCATAATATTGATAGTTAGTTCTAGTTTAAAGAAAATACTAGAATTTTTGTTTTGTTTTTATTCCAAGAAGATCCTTGCAATAAAAGTTTTTGATCTAATTAAGCAAATGGCCTTGTTTTGTTCTTAAGTTTATGGCGTGTGAGCTATCTAGAACAAGGAAGTATTGGTCAAGTGAAAAGACCACGAGTATAAGTTGGCTTATTGAAACGGCCAAGTGAAATTAGTTTTGGTCTATTGAAACGATCGAAACAAAGAATAAAGTGACCTAATGAAACAGTCAAGAGAAAGTATTTGGCTTATTGAAACGGCCAAAGTAAATTTAGTTTTGGTCTAGTGAAACGATCGAAACAAGAATAAATTGACTTATTGAAACGGTCAAGTGTAAAAGTAATTGGCTTAGTGAAACGGCCAAGTGTAAATGAGAGTAGGTCTACTGAAACGACCTACTAAGTAGAATTGGTCTATTGAAACGACCAGAGATCTAGTAAACCGATCTTTTGTAGAAATTACGTCTTTTGGGGACGGCCTTTTTGTGTAAAAGTATTAAGCATAGTAGCAATGATTGTATTGGCATGAATAATAGTGTTAAATGTGCGAGTTAACCTGGAACAAGTAAGAATGGTCTATTGAAATGACCAATGAAAGTGGTAATGGTCTATTGAAATGACCGATGAAAATAGTAATGGTCAAATGAAACGACCAATAAGTCTAGTAAAATTGACTAATGAAGATAGTGATGGTTTATTGAAATGACCAGTGGTCTAGTGAATGACCTATAAATTGAATGTTAGATCTATAGTATGAGAGTGCGTGAACACGTCTCGTATTCATGATACTAATGATAGTATCATATTATCCGGCAAGTGTTCGAAACGCCAGAGTGTCTGAGTTTATGATGCTAACTCAAGGAAGTATGACAGTGGACGACTATGGTGCTAGATTCACCAAATTGTTATAATTTGCCCAATGTTCTTTGATGATGAAGCGCGAAAGGCTAGAAAATTTAAAGCTGGTTTGAGAGACCGGATTAGGTACATAATCACTCCATTAATGCGACCAACATATGATCAAGTGTTGGATAGGGCAAGGATAGTGGAGAAAGAAGCAGATAGTTATCGCAGTAAGCGAGAGGAAAAGAAGAAGAGTCAACTGAGAAAGAGTCGACTGAATCTAAAGGGAACTGGAACCGCGATGGAAACAATAAGCGTAAGGCTACTGACGATCGCGAAAAGGACGGTACTGTGAGTAAGTACCAGAGTAAGGGTCATGGAAGTCGAAAAGATAGTAATAAGAACGACGCCAAAGGACAAGGTTCTGATGAGAATTGCCAAGTCTGTGAGGGAAGGCACAAGACTAAGGATTAGTGGTATAAGGAGAAGAAATGCTTCAATTGTAGCAAAGTGGGTCATCCACACTGGAAATGCCCAGAACCCATGAAAGATACAAAAGCTCAAGGAGCAAAGGATGATAACAAAGGAAACAGCGGAGATCGTGGGCGTGTGTTTACCATGACAACTAAGGATGCAAGAGCCACCAATTATCTCGTGGCAGGCACTATTCAACTATACTCCCGTAATGTTCGTGCTTTGATTGATACTGGTGCTACGCATTCTGTGATAAATGCTTGCTTAGCTAAGAAAGTGAACTTGATTCCGGAGGCGTTAGAGATCTCTTTAGTAGTACATACTTTAACTAAAGATTCGATCCCTATTACATCTATATATAGGAATTTTCCTTTGAAATTGGATGAAAAAAAGAGTTTGAAGTTGATCTCATTAGTTTAGAGGTTGGGGAATTTGATGTGATCTTGGGAATGGACTGGTTAACTGCATACCATGCCCATATAGACTGTTTTAAGAAGGAAGTTCACTTCAGATTGCTATCTGGAGAAGAATGTTGTTTTCGAGGAACGAAACCTAGAAGTCGATCGAACCTTATATCGGTAATGAAGGCCCATAAGCTGTTAAGAAAAGGGTGTGAAGGATTTCTGGCCTACGTAAGTACTACGGACCAGAAGGAATTAACTATAGAATCACTTTCTGAGATAAGGGATTTCAAGGATGTGTTCCCAGAGGATTTACCGGGGATACCGCCTGAAAGAGAAGTTAAGTTTTCTATCTATTTGGTACCAGAAACATCACCAATATCGAAGGCGCCGAATAGAATGGCTCCGGCAGAGTTGAAGGAATTGAAGGAGCAATTGCAAGAGTTGCTGGATAAAATTTTGATTAGACCGAGTGAGTCACCATGGGGTGCACCGGTATTATTTGTGCAGAAGAAGGATGGGTCGATGAGGTTATGTATCGACTATCGTGAATTGAACCGTGTGACGGTGAGGAACTAATACCCGTTGCCAAGAATTGATGACTTATTTGACCAACTTCGTGGAGTGTGTTATTTATCGAAGATAGATTTGAGGTCTGGTTATCATCAACTGAGAGTGAAGAAAGACGATATAGCCAAGACTGCCCTTAGAACAAGGTATGGTCATTATGAGTTTGTAGTGATGCCGTTTGGATTGACTAACGCGCCGGCAGCGTTTATGGAGCTTATGAATATGACATTTCAGAAGTTTCTGGATAAATATGTGATGGTATTCATTGATGATATTTTGGTGTATTCGAGGACTAAGGAAGAACACTTGAAGTCAGTGCTGCAAATTTTAAGAGAACAAAAGTTATACGCTAAATTCAAGAAGTGTGAGTTTTGGTTGGGGAAAGTGGCATTGTTAGGACATGTGGTGTCAAAGGATGGAATTGCTGTGAATCCAACAAAAATAGAAGCTATTGTGAATTGGGAAAGACCAACTTCGGTTAGTGAAATAAGAAACTTCTTGGGTCTAGCTGGCTATTATTGGAGATTCGTAGAAGGTTTCTCAAAGTTGCCAGTACCATTAACGAAATTGACTCAGAAAGGTGCTAAGTTTTTTTGGTCAGAAGAGTGTGAAAAGAGCTTTGAAGAGTTGAAGCGACGATTGGTGTCCGCACCAGTTCTTGCTTTACCATCAGGATCAGATGGATTTGTGATATATAGTGATGCTTCGCTAAAAGGACTAGACTGCGTGTTAATGCAAAATGATAAGGTGATAGCTTATGCATCTAGGCAATTAAAGAACCATGAGAAGAATTATCCAACCCATGATCTGGAGTTAGCTGTAGTGGTGTTTGCTTTGAAAATATGGAGGCACTACTTGTATGGGGTGACATGTCAGATTTATACGGATCATAAAAGTCTTAAGTACATATTCACCCAAAAGGAGCTTAATATGAGGCAAAGAAGATGGTTGGAATTGCTAAAAGATTATGATTGTACAATTTAAATTACCACCCTGGGAATGCTAATAAGGTGGCAGATGCGTTGAGTAGAAAGAACCGCGGAACGTTAGCGACGTTAATTTCTAAAGAGGAAAGTGCGTGGAACCGCGTTGAAATTTCAAGCATAGAAGTGCAAATTAAGGGTTATTTGGCTCAAATGAGTGTTCAACCAACGCTTATGGATAGGATCAAAGAAGCGCAAGGAGTAGATGAGGAAGTATTGAAGGTGCACGAGAGTATTGCTAAAGGAAAATCAACAGACTTTCGTGTAGGAAATGATGGAATCATGAGGTACCAATCAAGGATATGGGTGCCAGACAATGAGGATATTAAGAGAGAGATTCTGAAGGAAGCTCATTGTTCGAGATTTTCCGTACATCCTGAAAGTACGAAGATGTATAGAAATTTAAGAGAGTCATTTTGGTGGAACAATATGAACGGAGATGTAGCCGAGTCTGTATCGAAATGTTTAGTGTGTCAACAAGTGAAAAGTGAACATCCCAAAGACCGGCAGGATTATTGCAGTCATTTCCTATTACATAGTGGAAGTAGGAGCATATAGCTATGGATTTGGTGGTAGGATTACCAAAGACATTGAAAGGCTACAATGCAATTTGGGTTATTGTGAATAGACTTACGAAGTCGGATCATCTTTTTTAGCAATCAAGGTGACAGATTCGTTGGAGAAATTAGCCAAGTTATATATTGATGAAATCGTGAGACTGCATGGAGTACCAATTTCGATAGTGTTCGATCGAGATGCGAGGCTTACATCAAAATTCTGGAAGAGTTTACAACAAGCCTTGGGTACGGAATTGACAATGAGTACAGCCTTTCACCCGCAAACAGATGGACAGTCGGAAAGGACTATCCAGACTCTAGAGGACATATTGAGATCTACGTCGTTGGACTGGCAATGAACATGGAACGAGCATTTGACGCTAGTAGAATTCGCGTACAATAACAGTTTTCATGCTAGTATTGAAATGGCACTGTACGAGGCATTGTATGGGCGAAAGTGTAGATCACCTACTTGTTGGGATGAAGTTGGTGAAAGGAAGTTGACTGGATCGGAACTTGTCCAAGTGACTGCAGATAAGGTACAACAGATTCGGAAGTGGTTGTTAACCGCTCAGAGCAGACATAAGTCGTATGCTGATCGCCGAAGGCGCGATTTGGAATTTCAGTTAGGCGATCATGTATTTTTGAAGATTTTGCCAATGAAAGGAGTCATGAGGTTCGGTATTCGAGGGAAGTTAAGCCAAAGATATGTTGGACCGTTTGAAATTTTGGAAAGAGTTGGGTTGGTAGCTTATAAGTTAGCTTTACCGCCTGTGCTAGCTGGAGCGCACAATGTGTTTCACGTATCGATGTTGAGGAAGTACATTTCTGATCCGAGTCACGTGATCGAGTATAAACAACTCAAAGTTCGTGCTGATTTAAGTTACGATGAGGAACCTGTGAAGATTGTAGATCGGAAATATCAGATCCTGAGAAAAATGGTAATTCCTTATGTGAAAGTACAATGGAGCAACCATACGGAAAGAGAAGCTACGTGGGAGCTCGAGAGTGAAATGCGAGAGGCGTATTCCGCCCTATTTTCTTATTAGGGTATGTTTAGTTTGGTGGACCAAACTCTTTTAAGGAGGAAATAATGTAATACCCGAAATTTTCCCTTATTAATTTTTATTTTTGGATCTTTTTTTTTTTATTAATTGGTCCAAGTGAATTAAAGAAAGTATTGGGCTTAAGTGATTTAGTTTAAATAGAAAAGCCTAAGTCATTATTTGAGAGGAAAAGGAATTCTTTTTAGTTAGGAATTTAAAAACCCTATAATATATAAACTCTCTAGATACCCTAGACCTCTTTTATTTGTGAACGGGAAAAAGGTAACGCAAAGAAAGAGTGAGAGACGTGCTGAGAGAAAAGAAACAGAGAATGAGAGAAAGAAAGAAAGAAAGAAAGAAGGAAAGAAAGAAAGAAACGCAGAGAGAGAAAAGAAAGAAAGAAAGAAAGAAAACGCAGAGAAAGAGAGACCGGGGCAGAGAAGGGAGAAGAGAGGGTGAAGGTCGGAACCGATCAAGAAGGTAAACCCAAATTTCCATAAGCTTTTCTTTGTCTCCATGATTTCGATCGATAGCAAACAATGATCAATGAAACCCTAAATATTATGATCAACTAGGGTTTGGTAATTAGGGTTTTAAGAGGAAAAGTATAAGTGCAGTGTGTGCGTGTGTGGTGAAGACAGTGTTTTGAATGATCTTACCCTTGATGTGTATTGTTCAATGGGTATCTAAAGTGAATTGGAATTGCCTTATTGTAGATACCCCGGGGAACCACGGCTTGGCTAGAGCACGTGAATTACCTAGGATGTCTAATTGATTTTAAGAGTCGCCACCTGTTGGTCCCAAAGGGCAACAAGGGTATGAAAAATAGCTAGAGGGGGGGTGAATAGCTGTTTTAAAATTCTTTTCGTACCCTTGAAAAACTCAATTGCGAATGCGCACTTTATCAAGTAAGCGTTATGAAATGCGCCTAAGTGAGTGAGTGAAATGCACAGCGGAATTTAGTAATGAAAATAGGCGCAAAGTGATAAAGGGAGCGCAACACACACACTAAGTATTTTGGCTCAAAGTGAGTGAAATAAGGAACTAAGGCAAATGATATAACAAACACAACACAATTCAGTTCAATCAATCTACAATGAGTAAACAAGCAAATAGTGAGTGAAAATAATAACTTGAAAGAGATAACAAGATAATAACACAAGCTATTTGGAGAGGTTCGATCAATGAAAGATCTACGTCCTCTACCAAGATGGTTAGTCTTGGATTTCTAATCGAGATCTTATATAATGAGTGAGTGTTACAAATTACAATGTTTGAGCTTATACACTAACTCAAGATCTATTACTATGAAAGAACAAATCCAAAACAATAACCGGTGTATCTCTTAAAGAAGAATCTAAATGATTAATCTTAAAGAGGTGCGTGTGTGTTCTTAGTATCAAGGCTCTTTAGATCTTTGAGATGGAGAGCACAAGAAACTAAAGTGTTAAGGCTTTGAAGATCTGGGCTAAGGATGAAGGTATGAAGATGTTCTTGAGAAATCTGGAAAAACGAAGGCAATCTTCAAATCTTCAACAAATGCTTTAGAGAGAGAAATTCTTGAAATTCTTAGCAAAACTCAGCAACTTCAAAATGTTGAAGTTATGGGGTATTTATAGTGAACTTCAAAAACTAGCCGTTGGAAATCCTTGTGGATAAGATGAGCTGTCGCTCGTTGATTGGAGCATGCATATATTATAGCCATTTTGACACTCAACATAAATGTGACCGTAATGGACACGTGTCAATAGATTGGGCGTATATGCATCTTTTAACCACCGTTGGATCATTGGCGTAATTTGAATTCTCTTCAAGTCTTCGAGTCTTCATTAAATCACTGAGTGTAAAATCAACCATGATGAGGCGCGTTGAGCCATTAGAGCGCATGGTCCATTTGAGGCGCGTAACAGAGCGCGTGGATCTTTGAAGCGCGAGGCTATATGCGCGCGCGCTGAAAGGCGCATGGCGCATAGCATGAAGGGGCGCATAGGCGCGTGGCTCAAACTGAACTTGTGATTTATCTTGAATCTTGATCTTCTTGCCCTATTTCTAAGCCTATTCTATAACAATGGACAACTTAAAAAATGATGTATAAATACTTCTTACATGTGGGTCTAAAGTCCATGAAATAAAACTTAGGTGATGGATCAATCAAATCTAATAAATCCTATTACATTAAAACTAAGATATGTGTGGGCATACCCAACAATCTCCCCCTATTTGATTGATGCCATTACCTACTATATCAAGGACAAACATTATACTTGATAAAAACATGTCCAAATGAATGAAATTGGTAAATCATGTCTCAAGTTAATGTACACACTAGTCCAAGATATAGATTCCTAATCTATTCCAATAAGAATAAAGAGTTACATATGGAAAGATAGAAACAACAGTTTTAACACATTCAAGATGATATATGATTTTTAGTTTTGAAATGTGTTTAAACCAAGTTTAAACTTAATGCATGAAAGTATGAAACAATTCAATATGATGCATATGAATTTAAACAATATTCATTGTTCTACAAACAAGGAGTTTGAGTGAACAAGGTTTGATAATAAGTGATGCATTGTTCTTATTAAAACTTGGGAAGGAGTTACAAGTTACAAGTTTCGAATAGAACAAAGACAAAAGATGTGCTAAAACAAGTAAGCACTAAAAACACTATCTTCAAAAGGGATTTACTAACAAAAAAAATTCTTACATTCAAAGAAAACTAATGATTAGGAGGCGCGTCATCTTCCTTCAAACCTTCTTCAATTTCAGAAACGGAGCGCTGGATTTGTTTAGAAAGTTGATAGGCGCGGTTCACTAAACCATGAGTGTCTGTGACGCCGTCTCTGAGGTAGCGCAAATGACCAACATTAATGTTTTGATATTCATCAATGGTGCGTTGAGTAATGGCTTGCTGATGAGCGACGTTTTCTGCAACGTTCTGAAAGTTAGCTTCAATAGCAGCCTGCGCTGAAACAATGTCAGAGGAAATCCTATCTGAGCGCCTGTCTGCGCTGGAGTGTGCGGCGTTGAAGTGAGTGACAACTAACTCTTTCAAAACATCAATCTTTGAAAGCAGGGAGTTAATGTCAACAGGCGCGCTGGGAGCAGAGCTGGAAGAGGGCGCAGGAGTTTCAGGAGCTGGAGGCGCAGGAGTTTCAGAAGCTTTGGGTTCTGCGCCAGGATCAGCACCATACACAGTTAAACTTAGGATTTCTAGCTCATCCTTAACTTCCTTGAGTTTATCAACCACACTCAGCAATTTTTGGCTATCTCCAGCCACCATTTCAAACAACTTCCTTATATCACCCGCTATGTTCAACTCTACCTCCCTTATAGCATTAATGAAATCTTGGCCATCAGTGAGTTTGATGCCACCATCTATGCGCTCATGAAGGGAGGCAAGAGTGCCTTTGAAGAGCTCATTCATTTGATCAATAGCGTCATTCCATTGTTGAGGAGTCAGGAAATGTTTGTCCTTGATGTTGGCATCTATGCGCTTTATCTCCCCCTTAATGGCAGCAATCTCATCAGCCTGCTGGGTAAGCATTGAAGTATGAAGCTCCAACTGTGAGTTCATTTGAGACTGGCCTTGCTGGAGTTGCTTTAGAAGAGAAATAACCACACTCATATCAGGAGTGGGAGGAGGAGGCGCAGGAGTAGAGGGGCGCGGAGTAGGAGCGCGGGGAGGAGATGGAATATATTCTGCGCTTGAAGAAATTTCTTCAGGATGAGGCGCAGGAGCCTTTGGGCGCACAGATGATGGTTTGCGCCTTAACTGATCTGGCTCCCCCTGAGCTTGATCCTCAATATCTTCACCAAATAAATCTGCAGAAATTTTATCTCTTACTTGTTGACGATCAAAAGATGGTGTTTGAGTAGGCGCATGAACGGTTGGAGGCGCATCATGGGCAGGCGCGCGTGCATCAGCGCTAGACCCTGCGCCTTTGCGCCTTTCAGATTTAGATAAATCAGCAGCCTGTTTCAATCTGAATTCTTCATCTCTTTTTAACTGCGCTTCCAGTCTACTGGCTTCTTTAGCGCGTTTCAGCTCCTTTTCTTCTTCAGTGTCCGTTCTGGGTCGCTTAGCAGGTCTGCTTGGTTCTTCAGCAATCCCTTTGCCTTTGCCTTTCACTGCGCCAGGAATATGTTCTGCGCGTGGCGCTACTGCAGCTTCTTCTTCACCATCTGCGCCAGCTGCTTCTTCATCTGACTCAGTGGCTTCATCTACCAACTGAGCGCCTTTCACCCTTGGCGCGCGCTTGGCCATGCGCTTTCTGCGCCTCTTCATCACTAAACTGTCCTTACCAAAAACAGGGACATCAGTGGTCTGGTAGGCTGGGTTCTCAGCAAGAAAATTTGCAAGCGCAGG
This sequence comes from Campanula takesimana, assembly GCA_026119855.1. Classification (NCBI taxonomy): domain Eukaryota; kingdom Viridiplantae; phylum Streptophyta; class Magnoliopsida; order Asterales; family Campanulaceae; genus Campanula; species Campanula takesimana. The sequence continues at coordinate 784,070 of JAOWBW010000302.1, forward strand.
GTAGGAGAGGAAGATTTTAGTGAGAATACGGCAGTGAGTCTTGAACTTCGTCTTGCCGTCAGCTTTGTTTTTATTGTACTTGTCAATCTGGTCCTGAAGATTAGTAAATAAGATCTGAGGCCAGTTGAGGATGGTTTTTGCCATGATGGCAGCTGTGAATTCCCACTGCTCCATAGTAAATCTGTTGACATTTCCAGTTTTGAAGATAATGGAAGTGCCAACCAGATGCGCAATATGCGCCAATAAATCACCACCATCTCTAATTTCCACCGTTTTGATATTGTTTTGAAGCGTAGGAATACGAAGAAGGGAACGCGCCATAATGTTTTGAGCGGCGGCTGAATAGGAATTGACTTTGCCAGCTACACTCAAGGGGCCAGTTTTGTTGAAGTTGACAACGTTCTTTATAGTGCCGGCAGACATGGTTATCTCAACGTCTTGAACTACTGCGCGAATGCGATAGCGCACCATTCCTTCAATGTCTGTTGGAATTTCTACAAATTCTGCTGTAGAGAAAAATTCATCAACGAGGAGCGGAGAGTAGAAAGGTTGCTCCAGAGTGAACAAAGGGAGAAGACCAGCCAGTCTGATATAATCCATAATTTCAACGCCCATAGGGTCAGCAGATAGCTCGTTCAAATCAAGTGTTTCACCAGGTCTGAAGTTAGATAGATCCTGTAAAATTAAACATTTAAAGGAATTAGTGTGAATTAGGCGCATAGAAGCATAAATAAGCAGTGTATACCAGGCGCATGAAATTTGAGGCGCATAGAATAATTAGGCGCAAAGAGTCATAGGCACATAAGAGAGCACAATGAATCTAGGCGCATAATTATGGTAGGTGCATGAAATTTATGAGGCGCAGAGAAATACAAGGCGCATATTTATGGTTCTATGAAATATACTAAGAAAAGTTTGAACATAAGAATTGACTAAGTATGAATTGGGGCGCATAATAAGTGTAGGCGCATAATGATATTAGGCGCATAAAGGATTGAGGCGCAAACGCATGTGAGCGCGAGAATCTCTTTGAGGCGCATAATGTCAATGTGCGCTTAATCATACTAGGCGCATTACTTATGTAGAAATGTAAACTGAGTATAAAGACACACAAACACATGCAAACATACATATGCAATTTTTCAGAATCAAAAAGTGAAAATTTTGAAAAACAAGTTTTGAAAATTTATGAGACCCAAGTCAAGCAAAAATAATGAAGAACACGAAGAACATGTCTTGAATGCTCGAAGAACACCAAGAACACCAAGAACACATATTTCGAGAAACTTCACCAAATCAAGCATACAATATATCAAAATGACCGCACGAAGACAAGGATAACAAATATGTAAATCAAAACAAGTAAAAATCAACAACGAATCCAAAAATGGATTCAAAGATCTTAAAAACCGAAAAGTCGAAAATGGTGATTTTTCAGATTCGCACCAAATAGCGAATTGATCGTTGAAAAAGTTAGTTATAAAGACTCGAAATTGCAAAACGAACATAACCTAACGAACGATTTTGAAAACGGATCACCGAAGCAAGATTAATCAAGAAAAAATGGGCATTCGGGTTTTTGAAAAAGACGAACACAGGAAAAAAATTCAGAAATTTAAAGAGTTTAAGAGTTAGAATTCATTACCATTTCGTCTTGGGTAGATTTTGTAGCTTTCTTCGGACCCATTAACGAGATATATAAGAAAAAATAGAGAAACGAAAGAGAGAGAGAGAAGGGAAGCGGAGAGACTGGGAGAGAGAGAGAGTGTAGGGAGGTGCAGAGAGATGAGGGAGTTGGTGAGAAAGAGAGAGAGAGAAGGGAAGTGTATATATAGGTTAGGTTTAAAAAAAAATTGCACTGATATGGAAATAATACTGTCAAAAATTTAAAAAGATGGGAAGTTGAAAGGATGTGTATTTATGAGGGATTTTGAAAAACGGCGGCTCATCATGACATGTGTACGGCGCATTAATGAGGGATATATGGATTTGAAGGGCATTAAATGCAGAATGACATAAAGTGTCATGATGTGACATATTGGGTAAAAGAAAAACTGCTCCACTTTCCCTTTAAGTGTATGAGCAATTTTGACTAATTTTTGCACAAACCCAAAAACATCTATTTTGGTGTAAGTTTGGGGTGCAAGAAATAAATCCCCAGAAAATAAAATTTTTGAAAAGCGTAAAACGAGGGAAAAATTTAATTGCACAAGTACCCTTGAACAATTAATGGAATGTCAAAAGACATAGATTCCTATAATAAATGAACAGAATAAACATACCTGGTACTTGTGTATTTAATACGTTCAATCATTGAAATTGAATTTTGAGAAATGATTGAGCCGCAATAGTTAATGCGCGCATGAAGGAGCGCATTACCTTAACAGGGCGCATACTCATCTAGGCGCGCAAAATGACTTACGAGGCATTGAATGTTAGGCGCGCGCTAGATTTTGGCGCGCAAAGAGTTGAGCGCGCAGAAGTATTAGGCGCGCATAGTTTCCTTGAAACTTTGAAAAATTGATTTAATCATTTGTACCTAATATACTCATAACTCAACACAACGTAAAATCATTAGTATTGACAAAACTATATTGAATTTAGTTGAGTTCAAGCATACCCATTTCGCCTCTCAAAAATATGAACCGTTTCGCGTCGAGTGCTTTCGTTAGAATGTCGGCGATTTGATAGTCGGTTCCCACGTGTTCCAAATGTATATTGCCTTTCTCCACGTGGTCTTTGAGGAAGTGATATTTGATGTCGATGTGCTTGGTCTTTGAGTGCATGACAGGATTTTCAGAAACCGCAATTGTTGATGTATTGTCGCAGTAGATGGGACAATTTTCTTCGATGATATCATAGTCCACCAATTGCTGCTTCATCCAGAGTATTTGACAACAACAACTTCCCGCAGCAATATATTCGGCTTCGGTTGTTGAGACAGATACTGAAGCTTGTTTCTTACTCGCCCATGACACAAGTCTATATCCGAGGAAATGACAAGTGCCACTTGTGCTTTTCCTATCAATGGTGCACGCTGCATAATCCGCATCTGAATAACCTACAAGTTTAAAGTTCGAATCTTTGGTGTACCAAAGTCCAAGGTTAACAGTGCCAGAGAGATATCTTATAATACGTTTCACAGCAATTAAGTGTGCTTCTCTAGGGTCGGATTGATAACGAGCACAAACACAAACACTAAACATAATATCGGGCCTACTAGCAGTAAGATAAAGGAGTGAGCCAATCATACCTCGATAGAGCGTTTGATCAACACGTTTACCTTTTAGATCTTTGTCGAGTTTGTTGCCGGTGGCCATTGGAGTATCGTATGATTTAGCGTTCTCAAGTCCAAACTTCTTGATTAAGTCCTTTGTGTATTTGGATTGGTTGATAAAAATGCCTTCACTCATTTGCTTGATTTGAAGCCCGAGGAAGAATGTGAGTTCTCCCATCATGCTCATTTCAAACTTGCTCTTCATTAGTTTCTCAAAACGCTTGCACAACAATTCATTAGTTGAACCAAATATAATATCATCAACATAAATTTGAACAAGTAATTTATGACCATTATGTTTGGCAATGAAAAGAGTTGTATCGATTTTACCGCGAGTGAAGCCTTTTTCGATGAGAAACTTTGATAGTGTATCATACCATGCTCTTGGTGCTTGTTTGAGTCCATACAAAGCTTTCTGGAGTTTGTACACATGATTTGGAAATTGTGAATCTTCAAACCCAGGTGGTTGAGCAACATAGACTTGTTCTTGGAGTTCACCATTTAGAAACGCGCTCTTCACATCCATTTGATATAACTTGAAGTTCTTGTGAGCGGCGTAAGCTAGAAATAATCTGATAGCTTCAAGTCTTGCTACGGGCGCAAAAGTTTCATCGTAGTCTATTCCTTCTTCTTGCCTATAGCCTTGTGCAACCAATCTTGCTTTGTTTCTCGTGATGGTTCCATTCTCGTCCATCTTGTTCCTGAACACCCATTTTGTACCAATCACTCCATGATCATTTGGTCTTGGAACTAGAGTCCAAACCTTACATCGTTCAAATTGATTGAGTTCTTCTTGCATTGCAACAACCCAATTAGGATCTTGGAGCGCTTCATCAGCCTTCTTCGGTTCAATTTGAGAGATAAAAGCAGTGTAAGCATCAAAGTTTGTAGCTCTCCTAGTACGAACACCAACTTGTAGATCACCGATGATATTAGCAATTGGGTGACCTCTAACTTCACGAATTTCAGGAGGTAAGTTAGGTTGAGTCGTAGAAACTTGAAGGTCTTCAATTGGTACATCTTCACCAGATTCAAAGTCATTGAAATTTGGGGGTTGAACTGGCTCAGAATTGAAATTTGGGTTTACACCAGATGCAGCAGTAGAAATAGGCGCGTGAGAGGAATCATGAGGCGCATCATTTGAGTGAGGCGCAATAGAGGATTCACCAGGCGCATTATACATTGAATTAGGCGCATTTGATGTAGGATTTCCTTGTGTTGATAGATTCTGATCTTGAGTGGGCGCAACATAAATAGGTGCACCTGTATTATTTAGCTCAATAGAATCATCAGCAACATTTGGAGCCAAATGTGGCTCAAGGAGAGAATGTTCATCAAAAGTAACATGTACAGATTCAACTATCACTAATGTAGTTCTATTAAAACACGAAAAGCTTTAGAGTGTTTGGCATACCCAACAAAAATACCTTCGTCGGCTTTGGCGTCGAATTTACCTCTATGTTCGTTTCCGTTGTAGAGGATATAACATTTGCAACCAAAGATCTTGAAGAATGCAATGTTGGGAGTTCTACCACGCCAAAGTTCATACGGAGTCTTGTTGTGAAGTTTGTTGATGAGGGAACGATTTTGAGTAAAACATGCAGTGTTGATAGCTTCTTCCCAAAAGTACTTAGGCAATTTAGCTTCAGCTATCATCGTCTTTCCAGCTTCAATCAACGTTCTATTCTTTCGTTCAACAACGCCATTTTGTTGAGGAACTCCGGCGGTTGAAAAGTTGTGATCTATCCCATGATCTTCACAGTATCGAGCAACACCGTTGTTCTTGAATTCTGTTCCATTGTCGGATCGAACACTAACGATGTCATCTTCTTTTTGGGTTTGGAGCAGTCGAAATAAGGTAGTGAGAATATCATAACAATCATCTTTTGTAATCATCATCTCTACCCATGTATATCTTGAATAATCATCCACCACAACTAGAGTATACTTGTTTCTTCTAATACTTGCGGTGGAAACTGGTCCAAATAGATCAATGTGAAGCAGTTGCAAACATCTTGTAGTTGAAGGATTTGACTTGCTTGAAAATGACTGCTTTGGTTGTTTGCCAAGTTGACATGCGGCGCACTTTTTGTCATGATGATCAGCAACCTTGGGAAGTCCTTTGACAAGATTATTCCTGCTGAGTTTAGATAGATACTTGAAGTTCAAGTGACTTAAGCGCTTGTGCCACAGCCAACTATTTTCGTTCACACTTTTTGCTACAAAACAAAGATTAGTACTAGAGTTCATACTATGGAAATCAATAATATAAATATTTGTCTTACGATATCCCGTGAGTAAGATAGCTCCAGTTTTGCCATTCTTGATAAGACATTGCGTTGAAGTGAAATGGCATTCTAATCCTTTGTCGCAGAATTGAGATATGGATAATAAGTTGTGCTTGAGCCCTTCGACGAGTGAGACTCTTTCAATGCACACTTTGTCTTTCTTGAGCTTTCCATATGCTACAACTTGACCTTTGTTATTATCGCCAAATGTTACGGAGGGACCTCTTTCTTCATGGACATCTTCTAATAAGGATTCATCTCCAGTCATGTGTCTTGAACACCCACTATCGAGAATCCATTCATAATTTCTAGCTTTGAAGATCCAGCCATGAAACAAAGAACCTGAAATATAGACATTTAAGCAGGTCCCCTTTATTCCTTTTGGGTCCTAGGGTTAGCAACTTTTGACAACCCACTCTTGCTTGACCTTAGGATTTTTACGTCCTTTGGCATTGGGAGTGAATCGCAAAAGGCATTCCACGGCCTTGTGTCCTGAACAATCACAAATGGAACAATGATGAAAGCCACCAATCACGTGAGTTTTCACAAACTCTTTACTTTTCTTGGGATGGCATTCTTCTTTGGGTCAGATGAACTAGACTTAACAAAATCTTTCTTTTGAAATTTTGGAGCGCTTTTTCTCGGAGGGCGCATAGGGCTAGGAGGCGCACGGCGATGAGGCGCGTGGCTCTTAGGCGCATAATGAGCACTCGGAGAAGGAGCGTGCCTATTTTCAAGAATGATTTTGCTAGGAGATGGTTCATCTGTAGCTATACCTTTCCCATTAGCTTTCCAAATTGCTTCGTTGGGTAGACATAATGGAATGTTTGTCTCTTGACTTTTTCCTGTCCTTTACCCATTGAATTAGAATTTTTTCCTTGGGAATTTCAAAAGTTTGTTGGTTGGTAAATTCACTATCTCTTTCAGCACAGACATCACATTTAAAGTTGTCACTAGTTGATGAGAATCCCAAGCCACTTTTATCACCACTGACTTTTTGGGACTCAAATATATTCTCCATAGTGACACGAGAATTGGACCACTCATTTGTAATCTTTTTAAGATCAGTAATTTGAGCAACCAATTCATCGTTTTGAACTTTAAGAAGTGAGTTCTGTTCTGTTAGAAAAGTGTTTTTAATAGTAAGAGGAGTCATGCTCTTTATCTGCTCCTTAAGGAGGGTGAGTTCAGATTTTAGTAGAGATTTCTCGGTCTTAAGCTGGGAAATTTCATCACATGATAGTGCTAAAGCTTCCTTCATACTATCAAATCTAGTGATTACCTTTTCAGCCTTCTTGAACAATTTTTCTTGTTCAGCAATCACTTCATCATTGATTTTGGAGATTGGAGCAGTTGGTTCAACCTGTGGTCTAATGTATGCTCCTTTTCTCAATTTGTTCCTTGCTCCAAGATCACATCGAGAGAATAACAATCCACCATCGTTTTGAGCCGGAGTGAGAAATCCTTGTTCAACGAGCTCGCTGATGGTTGGTCCTTTCTTCTTTTTCACTTCTGAAAACCTGCAGATTTCTTGATAGGTTTATTCAAGGCATTCATATCGGGAACATCCTTGGAGAAGTCATCATCAGAATCATAAGCATCAACTTCATCATCATTTGCCATCAAACAAACGAGTCCATCATCGGAATCTTCATCGCTCTCATCGGAGTCTGTTTCAATCCAAGTATTGTGCTCATTTGCTTGTGCTTCTTCTTCAGCAACCATTCCCTTGTGACGAGTGAACTTGGGAGTGAATTTGGGAGTATGGCTGCTCTTCTTCTGCATATATTCAAATTTGGGAATCGGGCAGCTTGATGCAAAATGTCCGGGTTTCCTGCAATTAAAACAAACAAGATCTTCTTTTCTTTTTGAATCACTGCTCCTTGAAAACTTTTGAGGAGCTTTGCTGGTAGATCCTTGAAATTTGTTGGTTGAACCGGGTCTTGAGAATTTTCTGAACTTTTGAAATTTCTTCACAAATAAAGCGAAGTCTTCATCATCCATGTCTAATAGCTCAGAAGTAGAAATTTTGGGATCGGAGCTTTTCTCATCTTTGTACAGGCGCAGGAGTAGGCGCAGGTGTAGGCGCAGCTTCTCTGTGCGCCATCATAGCCATAGATTTTGACTTTCCTTCAGTTTCGCTGATTCGTTGAAGTTTGAGTTCGTAAACTTTGAGATTTGCATATAGGTTCCTTAAAGTCCAAACATCTAAAGTTCCAGCGTCTTCAAGAGCGCTAGATTTATGTAGGTATCTTGATCCAAAAGCTTGTAGAAAATTTACATTCAAATCTTTGTTGGTAAACTTCATGCCAAGTGAAATACATAGATTGATAATTTCACAGTAGCGTTCATAAGTTTGCCTCAAGTTTTCACCGGGGAGTTGAGAGAAATTGTTGAATCTCTTTGTACTTCGTATTTCTTGTTCTCCTTGCAAACGGTGTCTCCTTCAATATGCTCTTCAATAGCATCCCATAGCTCATTTGCAGTAGCACAATGCATGACTTGTTGTTTCATCGCCGTGCTTAGAGTGCTTAGAAGAATGTTTCTTGCTTTCCCATCATTTGCAACTCTTCTAATTTCTTCCTCGGTCCATTCTTCCCTTGGTTTGAGAATTGTAGGTTGGGCAGCGTTGGTGCGTGGATTTGGATTCGCCTTCATCGGAATATAAGGTCCATAAACGACGGTGTCATGGAGCCTTTCATCGATTGAGTTGAGATGAGTCAATATGCTGAATTTCCATACGTCAAAATGATCTTCATCAAAGACCGGGACGTGAGTGTAGTTTGCAGTTGCCATAGGTTTTGAGTTTGCCATTTAGAATCGGCACCCAAGCTGTTAAGCTTGAAAAACGAAAAATGTTTTATAAAGGTGTTTGCTCTGATACCACTTGTTGGTCCCAAAGGGCAACAAGGGTATGAAAAATAGCTAGAGGGGGGGGTGAATAGCTGTTTTAAAATTCTTTTCGTACCCTTGAAAAACTCAATTGCGAATGCGCACTTTATCAAGTAAGCGTTATGAAATGCGCCTAAGTGAGTGAGTGAAATGCACAGCGGAATTTAGTAATGAAAATAGGCGCAAAGTGATAAAGGGAGCGCACACACACACTAAGTATTTTGGCTCAAAGTGAGTGAAATAAGGAACTAAGGCAAATGATATAACAAACACAACACAATTCAGTTCAATCAATCTACAATGAGTAAACAAGCAAATAGTGAGTGAAAATAATAACTTGAAAGAGATAACAAGATAATAACACAAGCTATTTGGAGAGGTTCGATCAATGAAAGATCTACGTCCTCTACCAAGATGGTTAGTCTTGGATTTCTAATCGAGATCTTATATAATGAGTGAGTGTTACAAATTTACAATGTTTGAGCTTATACACTAACTCAAGATCTATTACTATGAAAGAACAAATCCAAAACAATAACCGGTGTATCTCTTAAAGAAGAATCTAAATGATTAATCTTAAAGAGGTGCGTGTGTGTTCTTAGTATCAAGGCTCTTTAGATCTTTGAGATGGAGAGCACAAGAAACTAAAGTGTTAAGGCTTTGAAGATCTGGGCTAAGGATGAAGGTATGAAGATGTTCTTGAGAAATCTGGAAAAACGAAGGCAATCTTCAAATCTTCAACAAATGCTTTAGAGAGAGAAATTCTTGAAATTCTTAGCAAAACTCAGCAACTTCAAAATGTTGAAGTTATGGGTATTTATAGTGAACTTCAAAAAACTAGCCGTTGGAAATCCTTGTGGATAAGATGAGCTGTCGCTCGTTGATTGGAGCATGCATATATTATAGCCATTTTGACACTCAACATAAATGTGACCGTAATGGACACGTGTCAATAGATTGGGCGTTATATGCATCTTTTAACCACCGTTGGATCATTGGCGTAATTTGAATTCTCTTCAAGTCTTCGAGTCTTCATTAAATCACTGAGTGTAAAATCAACCATGATGAGGCGCGTTGAGCCATTAGAGCGCATGGTCCATTTGAGGCGCGTAACAGAGCGGGGATTTGAGCGCGCGAGGCTATATGCGCGCGCGCTGAAAGGCGCATGGCGCATAGCATGAAGGGGCGCATAGGCGCGTGGCTCAAACTGAACTTGTGATTTATCTTGAATCTTGATCTTCTTGCCCTATTTCTAAGCCTATTCTATAACAATGGACAACTTAAAAAATGATGTATAAATACTTCTTACATGTGGGTCTAAAGTCCATGAAATAAACTTAGGTGATGGATCAATCAAATCTAATAAATCCTATTACATTAAAACTAAGATATGTGTGGGCATACCAACACAACCCGGTTTTTGAGGAACGGCGACGAAAACCTAAAACAAACCAATTTTTGTATACAAAACCAAAGATTTGGGAAAAGATTGGGTCGGGGTTAGGTGACGGAGTGGGAAGTACTTAAACACCCACTCCGCCCCGCTTACGCGGGTCTTGCTATTTTGGTGTTCTAGTGTTAATGCCCTTCAATTTATTGATATAAAAAAATGTGCTAACAATTGAGATGAGAAGAAAAGGGGAAATAAAAGAATGATTTATATTAATTAATTTATGCTCAAAGATTACATGTTGAATTACGCTAGGTAATTACATTAAGAAATGAGAATGTAAATTAAAGCGGAATTAAAATGTTGGATGTAACCTTGACCCAAACTTCAATAGTGAAGTTGTCTTTTGGTTGTATCCCTGTTTTATGGAGATTGCATACATTGACTAGACATGAATAAAATAAGAAGAAGAAAAAAGAAAGTTGTACCTTAAGAAGAAGGACTTTAAACCTTGACTTGAAGATGGTGTTGTTGTAGAGAAAATGTGTGCAACACTTTGTGTAGTGTTTTGTAAGAAATCTTGTTTAGAGGATTTTGTGTATGTGTAGAGACAATTCAAGTAAAAAAAGAAAGGTCCTTTCTACAGTAGAAGAAGGTGGTTTTTATAGGTAAAAAATGAGAGGGAAAGGTGGAGGGAAAAGATGATCATCCATGTAACATGGAATTGACCAATCACAAATCTAGATAAATAAAATAATAAATAAAAAATAAAGAGAAAATCAAATAATAATAAATATATAAATATTTTGTTTTAATGAAGATGGACTAGAATAAAGGATTTGGGAGTTATGAAATAAGGGGGAATGAATTTGGATGTAAAAAGGAGG